>PVKB01000257.1:588667-919231 GCA_004027205.1 Ctenodactylus gundi | reverse complement strand
CCTATGGAACTTAAAACAAAAAACAAAGTGAAACAGGGGGGTAGGGGAGGAGGGAGGGAGGAGATGGTTGGGGGAGGGACAAAAGGAGAGTTGGAAAGTCCTTGTCATCTTGACAAGATACGTATGTGCACAAAATGCTAAACTTCATTGTCAACCTTAAGTTTTGCACTTACACGTATCAATAAAACGGGGAAAAATAGAATTTTGGAGAAAGGTTTTCAGTAATGTTGGACACATGATGATGCTGTGGACTGCACAGGTGAAACCTCCCTGTAAGGTTTCCTTGCATGTCAAAGGGCAATTTTAATCTTGAACTATGACAGAAGCTTTTTTTTTTTTTTTTAAAGACATTATAGGTTGATTGTATCAGATCCTACTGAACGTGCTCAGTTAAAATCCGGAAGTTTTAAAGCCTCAATCCACCTTGCAGTATGGAGAATCTGGAATCCCCATGGTTATTTAAACAAGTTTCTTGTGTGGCTCATAAATTGTTAACAACTGTGACCTCTACCCAAACCCACCAACCACATTTTTTTTCTATAATCTGACAAAGTCTGAGCCCAGTTCTAGAAACTCAACTCATATTTATTGTCTTAGTGTTGGGCCTCACTTGCTACTGTAGAGGGCTGACTTTGGATCTAACTTGCAACCCTATGAATACAGACAGATTTCTTATTGATATTTCTTTACTCCAAAGGTGTTTACTTAAGCAGCTAAAATATGGTAAATCATGACGTAAGCGTGGGGAAGACAGAAACAAGAAAAGAAAAAATAATGTTTTCTTGGAGCTGATTTCTTAACAGCATATATGTGCATTTAACAAGATTAATAAAATATGGTGCATTGGATGACAACACGTGTGATGGACAGAAATGAGGTAAAAAATAAAAAGTGAAAAAATAAGTATGATTTTGATAAGATTATTGATAAAGGCCTCACACAGAGGCGGCTCCCTACCTATTACCACAAGTGATTCCCAATGTGGCCTAATAAAAAGCAGTGTTCTCATTGCTGCAACCAACCCCTCGCTCTGCTGGGAATGTGCCCATTGTGAGTGTATCACCAGCCTAATTTGCCAACTGCCTAGACCACCACATGAAACCTCTTGCTATAGCCTTCAGAAGTGAATTTTTGGAACCGGACTTGGTTTTCTAGAGCGTGGAGCTGGGCATGGCCTCGTGGTTAGCACGCTAAGTGGGTGGCACCTTGCCTAATTTGACCATTATCAACCACACCCAGACATGATAGAGCCGCCCGGGCTTCTAGGCTAATTGCAGTGATAGACTACCACCAGAAGAGGGTAGCAGAGGGTCGCCGAGCAAAAGCTGAGGCTGCCCTAGGTCTTCCCTGCAGAGCCTGGGTTCAAAGGAAACACATATATCCCGAAAGTCAAGAGGCAGGCGCAAGTTCCTGGGGAAAGAGCTGGATAGAGGAGAACACAGTTCAGAGAGCTCATACTTGCCTGGAGCTGCGTATACCCTGGAAGAAGTGAGGAACACAGATCTCAGAGCTGACTCTAGAGCTTCATTTCCAACCAGCTCACTAGTGGCAATCGGACCTTTGATTTTTCCCTGCGTATATCTCAGGCATGAATGTCTCTTTCCTTTCTGGCCCGCCATATCGTTAGCTTTCTCTTCTGTCCCTCCTCACCCTACCCCTGCAAATATCTACTCCTTTAAGAACGCAGCATCCTCTAATCATGCCAGGAGATCTCCAGGCATAAATCTTTTTTTGCTCCACGATGCATTTTTTTTACCCAAATCCTTTCCTCGATTCTGAGAACATGAAACTTTAAATCTGAAGTATCAAAGAACCCCCTTATGTGAGAGTCACGCATTCAAAAAGGGAGAACCAAGATCAACTGTGAAGTTCACCTCTGCATCACCACCAGCAAGTGGCTCACTACCTGGCATCTTCCACATGCTCAAAGCAGCTTACTGAAAATTTTCATCCAATTATGAGAAGAGGCAATTAACCCAGACAGTAATTTTTACACTCTTTTGGCTCTTCAAAGGACACAGTATAACAAATTCCCTTTATACCTTATTTTCTGCAGAAAGCAGACACGCCGCTACCTTTGTCAGGAACACCTAACAGGATGCCTCCCTCTGTTGACCGCTTTGGGCAGCCCCCACAGAGATGTCAAACAGATGAAGTTAGAAATGCAGTAGAGGAAAACAATCAGGTCTTAAGCTCATCACCACCCATGACTCCTGGTCCAAACCCAGCCAAAAGCCAGCACTGGCCCTGTCGCCTCATGGCCAGGACATTGCCAGCTGTCTACTGCAGCAGACTTTGCCAGCAGCTCTGCTTAGACAAGAACTAATGGAAGTTCCGGGCAAGAATCCAGACAATACTCTTGCTTCTGAAGACAAATATACAGAAAGGGAAAAGGAACTGAGGCTGAGTCTCTTTTCTTCTTCTTGACAATAATCCTATAAGAACCAGCAAACAAAGACAAATTCATAAGCATTTATCTTTTTAAACTTTTATAACAGATCAATAAAAGGTATTATTATTATTTGCCTCATTTGGAAGATACAATAAGAAATGGAGAAATAAAATTGATGGTTTCGATTTTAGAGCCCTTATTTTTTTTCTATTTATCTCTGCTGCCTCAATTCGATTCAATATGGTTCAGGTGGCACGTGTTATAGTTTATAAAACATGCTCATATTAATCTTTCAGTTTATATATCTCTGGCACCCTATTTTACAAATACTAATTCTGTCTTTGGACAAAGAAGCAAATGAAATTAGAGTGAAAACACATGAATTTTGACACTAAATATAGTCTTCAGTGAACAAATTCTTGCCGTTGCAAATTGATTCAGTCTGCCCAAATTGCAAAGCACCAAGGGGCTTACACCAGGTCTTTGTGAGGCAGTATCTCAGCTTTTAATCTCATGTGAGGTGGCAACTCAACCTTGTATATCAGAGAGTGATTTTTAAAAAGTATTTACACAAAGTTGTGTTTGTGTTTATATCAAAATGTGAAAAAGCAAACCTGGCCATTTGAAATCCAAAATAACTCACAGCATTTGATGATTTCTAATGTGCTTACATTGAGGATTGTGGCTAACAGAGGCATAATTATTGTCAGAGAAGGAGAGGGGACAGAGACCTGGAGAGTTATCTCAGTTGTTTTGCACAGTGAATTAATAAGTTCTGCATCATTGGACCATAAACAAATGAGAATGAAACTTAGGACTGGACTTGGAAGGAGGGTCTGGTAAGAAATAAAACTGTTATATAAGTAAATGGGAGAAAAATATTCTACTTTGCTTAAAAATAAATTTCAGGCAGCAATTAAAGGAAAAAAATCTGAAATTAATAGCCAAGGACAGTAACCTGGCAGATGTGAAATCTAAATCCAACCTTACTCGTGAGAAAATCAACCTTTCTCTGAATTTTTAGCAGAGTCAGACAAGACATAAGGGATGGTAAAGGAAAGTTCAAAGTAACACAGTCTGGACATTAAGAACTAGAAAACGATTCATTGATGTCTAGTTATAGTTGCAAATCAATATAAGTAGGCAATGTTTATTGAAAATTACTGTGTTGCAGTCTTGCTTAATGAGTTTTTCCATCCATGATTTTATTTAATTCTCACAATTCTTTTAAGTGAATTTAATTACTATCAACATTTCACAAATGAGAAAGAAGACTTAGAGATATCAGGTCATTTTCCTCTCAAACCCATGGAAAATAGAACTGGGCGATGATTACGTTCACCTAGTGATATAACTGCCTGTGACCTTAGCAGTCCTCATCATTTCAAAAGTCCGAACATATAATCTATAGAAGTCTCCTGCCTCTAAGTTATTCATTGAGATTCAATTCTGTCCTGGAAAGCTAACACAATTTCCAAGAAATATGCTAATTCAGCCATTAGGATTTTTCCTCATGATCACCACTCAAAATACAATCAAAATGAGCTATCCAGATGAAACCTTTCACTGTCTTGCCTTCACCATACCCTGGAAATAAGTGTGTATGTCAAGAAAACACACAGGTGAGGTTTCCTACTCAACTCTTGGGTGCAAGAGAATGTTTTCCCAAAGCTTTCGGGTTTTGTGTATGGATATTATGGAAGTTTGAAATGCTCCAATACAGGGAGGGATGGTGATGGTTTTGTGCCTAACGATCTGTAAGATCTGTAGGAGATGCTCGTTTCTGTAAGCATGCCCCTCAGCTGGGCTCTGGATGGGCAAAGATCGCGTGGTGAGAGACAGGAGATGCAGAACTTTTCTGGAAGGAACTTATACTTCAAAGGAAAAGACTGCTTCATTATATTTTAAGTAGCAAGGCATTTTCGAATAATTCATCAATAATTGATCATAGTGGCTGCAATAACATAAATAGCTGTCGATGAATGAGAGATTTTTCCCTACCAGAAAGTATGGTAAAGTTTCATACACTGTCAAGTATCATATACTGTCTTTATAATATGTTAAATATTTATAAAGTTTAGAAAACAGATTTTTTAGAAACAGGACAACAAAAATATCACTCTATAATTGTGCAATATCTCCATGCTCCAGAAATGCACATTATTAAGCTCTTACTCTATTTTCATGCTAAACAAATTTCTTCAGAGTACATATTCATCTGTTCGTTAATTCCTTAACTTTGAGGACATTTATCGATGACACCCACAGAGCTGCATAAATGTATGAGACACTGGGAATAAGGGATTATTATAGTGTTACTATTAAGAATTTTATTTAAAGGATATGAATAGGGAAGGGAAGACATTTCAAGTAATATAGGAAGCATTATAGTGGTGGAAAAAATTTAAATACATCTTGAATGATGAGAGTTGAACCCAAAGAAAACAGAATAAAGGAAAGATAAAATGGAACCACGCTGAAATACAATGAGGAGAGGAGTCTAAGTAGACGTAGGTGAATGACGTATGGGCGGCAGTACAGAAGGCACGGAAGCAGAACTGACACATGAGGTGGGCAACACATCGTGCATGTCTCTTTCAGTCTGGTGAAATGCTTTCATTCTCTCTGCAGACAAAGCCTCTGTGCAAACCATATGCTAGCAACCATGGCGAGGTACATCAGAGCTCGGTTATTGAAATGCACTGCCCCCTCCCTGTTCCTTTACCTTTTATCAGGGAAGACAAGAGACAGGGTGCTGCCCAGGCGAGCCACAGCACACACCAGATCTCTGATAATGTGCCACAGAATTTATCAGCGCAAATCAACATCATAATGAATTAATCAAAAATTAAGGCAGAAGGTGGTGCAGATTAGACTAAAAAACATAAATGACAAGATTCAATCAAAATCATGCCAATAATCATACTGGATGTGAACAGTGCAAACAGCAAAAGTAACACACATGCGATCAAATGTTGTAAGCGAGTCCCTGCTCCATAGCCCTAAAATAAATGCACCCTAATTATGCAGATGAATTAGGTGGAAGAATAGAAAATAACATACCATGTTAACACCATCAAAACAAAGGTAGAATTGTGTACTTAACTTCAAGAGTCATGATTATTACTAAGAGCACCATTTCATATCAGTAAACAAGACGATTCATTAAGAAGATAAGTAATTTAAAGTGATAATACACCTAGCGATAGTTTCAAAAAACAGACAACTGATCATACATAAATAAAAAGACTGGTAAATCCACAGGTAAATTGGAAATGTTTTTTCAATATTTTATAAAACAAGAAGATCTGTAGAGATATAGAAACCTTTTATGTTGTTATCAACTAATGTGACTTATTTGAAACTACTACAGCATGCCATCTGACATTGTAAGACTCATAGTTTTCAAGTACACAAAAACACTGCAAGGTCTACATATTATAGCACATTCTTGTTCACAAAGCAACTCATATGAATATATTTTCTGTAGACCCTGAAAATAAACAGTAATCGATACTGACAAGGTATCTAGGATATCAATAACACATTCGGAAAACAAATTATGCACATAAAATCTCATACAGTTCCAGGAAGAAATAAAAAATGGAAATTATAAAGTATTTTAAACAATTACAGTGAAATCATAACAAATGAACATTTGTGGATGCACTTAAATCCATCATTGACAGAGAGAAATTAGGCCAATGAAGGCCAGGGTTAGGTCAGAAAGAAAGCCTCTGATAAAGTCCCTAACTTTCACCTTAAGCATCTGGGTAAGTAGAGAAAAATAAATCTTTAATAAGTAGAGAAAAAGGGAAATGACAAAGAACATAAAGTTGACATCTTGAAAAAACATACAATCCATAGAAATATAAAGAAATTCAAAGTGAGTTCTTTGAGAAAATTTCATAAAATTATTAAGCTTTAAATGATACTGGAATGGGAGTCCTAAGCTTCGTCGTGGAGTCAGGATGCAGATATTACAGTCCTTCAAGAGCCGATAAGAGAGCTTTCTGAGTATGTTCTTCATACTACTGATTGAGCAATTCTAAACACATGCTTAGGTAAATAGAATAAATCTTCAAAATTATCACACCAACATTTAGTCATGCTTTTAATGTGTGTGCACATACACGGAAGTTTAATTTTAAAACAAAATTTTCCAAAAACACAATTTGATGAATGTTGATGAAGTAAAAATGCCAATCATTAAACTGAATAAGAAACTCTTTACAAATCACTTTAAAAGTTCACTATATTGCTGATACCAAACCCAGGTAAAAGCACTACAGAAAAAAGAAACTTCAGAGCCAGAACTTGTATGAAGAATTATATGATAAATACAAAAAGGAGAAATTTAAAACACCTACGGGAACAGCTGTGTATGTGTGTGTGTGTGTGTGTGTGTGTGTATCAAGACTGTGAATCATAAGGCTCAGTATTGTCAGGACGTCACTTTATCCCACACTCATCTATAGATTCAATCCACAGTGTCAACCTAATTCAAATTACATTAGCTATATTTGGTAGGAAATAATGAACTGATTTCAGATTTCATCTTGCAATGCAAAGGATCTGAAATAACCAAAGGTCGGATATCAAATAGTGCCTGATTTCATTGTTTGTTACAAAATTAAAGTTGCCAGAGATGTCGAAGATAGACTCCAGAAATAGACAAACATATTAATATTTAAACGATTTTGATTAAAAACACTAAGATAACTTGATAGGGAAAGATAACTTTTCAAATGATTGTTCTTTTGAAATGACCAAATAGCTATAAACAAACAAACAAAAAAAACCTCTCAAATCTTTATTTTGAACGTGTGCAAATATCACTTAGATTTCAGCTCTACATTTCAAACATCTATTAGTAGAAGAAAGCATAAAACATATTGAATTCATCAACAGTGTGTTAATAGGATTTAGAAATCATGAAATGTAAAGGCATGAATTGAGTTTTATAAAAATTTAAAAGATTTGCTCTTCAGAATATTCCATTAGAAAAAGGGAAGGGGCTGGAGGAATGGCACAATGGTTAAAGTGTTTGCCTTGCAAGCACAAGGCCCTGAGTTTGATTCCCCAGTACTGCATAAAGCCTGGAAAGGTACTGCACACCTGTAATCCCAGCAATCAGGGGGCTGAGGCAAGAGAATTGCTCTGAGTCCAGCCTGGGCTACATAGCAAGTTTAGGACCAGCCTGGGCTATAGATCGAGATCTTCAAAACGATAAAAAAGAGAAAATAGAAAAAGGAAAAGGGAAAGATTAATTAAGCTTAATTTTCAACTTGATTAGCTTTGAAACAGTCTAGAGTGGGAACAAAACCTATTTCTGGGTGTATCGAAGTGGGTCATGAAGTACTTTGGGGGGAGGCGATGTCTGGCCCTTTGCTTTTTTTTCTTCTGGTGATGATCCCCAGCTCAGCTTCTGAGCCCTCATGAACTGAACAACTCTGCTCTGCCATGTCTTTTGCCCCTATGTTTCTGTCTCAGAACCAGACAATCACATATTGCAACCTCTGAGAACATAAATCAAATAAATCATTTCCTCATTTGAATCGTGGCTGTTGAGTATTTTGTCCTAGCAACAGGAAAGCTGACTAATAAAGAAAATTGATACCTTAAATGGAGACAGTGTTATGATTATACCTAACCACATGGCAGAACCCTTTTGGCCTGGTTTGAGGGAGGAATTTGGAAACATCTGGGGATGTAGGCTAGAGAAGACCGGGTTTGCTGTAAGCAGAACTTCATGGGTGATTCTGGTTAGAGCTCAGAAGACCAGAATTCTAGCAAGGAACCAGTTTTTATTTTGACCACATTCTGAAAATTTGCACACAATTGAGTTCAAGGTTTTTAGACCAAATGATCCGATGGAGAAAAATTCAAAGCAGCCCAATGTTCCGGCTGTGACATGGGTACTGATGTCTACTTTTAGCAATACTTACAATGAGAATAGAGGGGAAATAGCAAGAACATTAGAAAATTTATAATTTGGTCCCAAACAGACCACATGTAAAGTTGGAGCCAAAAGCAGTGTGATTGCTGAAGAGATTAGCGTCATTAAAATAAATCAAGTATTATGTATAGGAATAAGACAAAAGACGTTTGGAGGACACCTCAAAAAGTAGCAAAACCCTCCAAACTGCAGGTTTAAAGGTAAAACAGTGTCAACATGTCATTTGAGAAGAGAAAGCATAGGACTCTTACCTGAGAGCAGCCTACTAGGGAATTGGTTCTCTAGGATTCATTTCAATGTGGTCTGCCATCCAGACACTCAGAGGCAAATGGCCACAGTCCAGTAGGCCTTGACTACTGCTTCTGCTGACAACAGACCCTGACATTGCTGACTGTACTCTGATATAGAATGCAAGAGTAGTGGAATGAGGACTCTTTCACCAGGATTACAAAAAGGGGTTGGGAGACAGACAAAGAGCCTCAGAAAGGGCAGTAAATGAAGCTGTATGAAAGAAGTCAAAATTGAAGTTTACACTCCAGAAGTTCAGAGAGAAAGTCAGAGATGTCAGAAACCTGGAGACTCTGCTGATAAGAACTGCAAGCTGCAAATGAAACCAGCCCAAGAGAAAGATTATGTCTGCTGCAACAAGCTAAGCTGTAGGAGTGTGGGCTGCCTAAGTCCTCTGGAACTCACTGCACACTACCCTATGCTGTGCATACAAGACATGGAGTTACATGACCTAACGTTGCTCCTTCTCGGTCTTGGTCTTATATTGGTCCTGTTCTTTGATATTCTCCAAATCTACCTTTCTGGAAGGAGAATGTTTACTCTGTGCCACTGTAATTTAAGATTAAGCTTGAGTTTTTTTTTCCCCCAGTGGCTTATGGGTAGAAGTTTGCCTTGAGTTTCAAAGAAACTTGTACTTTGAAGAAATGCTGGAACTGTTGACATTTTGGAGGAAGAGATTACTGGGTTCTTGGTCGTATGCAAGGCAGCTGTATCATGCTGGGTGTAGTTTTGAATTTGGTACTGTGTTATCTGAAGATAAAGTATGGTTTAAGCAAATATAATTTGCTGTTGACAAGAGGTGAGATGTACCACTTAGACTTGTCAACTTGATTGGTTTAGAAGACACCTTATGGAGAAGTAGAACACACACCTGGGTGTGTCTGAGTCGTGGAGTACTGATATATATATGTGTGTGCGTGTGTGTGTGTGTGTGTGTGTGTGTGTGTGTGTGTATCTTCAACTCAATACTACCTAAGAAAGCAAAGTAATTTAAAAAAATAGGCCAATGGGTTAAAGAGGATCTTCATAAAAGAGATGTATGGAAAGCACATAAGTCTGTGAAAAGATATTCAAAATATCATTAGACAGTGTAAATTCAAAATACTGTTACACAGCTCCTAGGATACAGTTGAGTGGCATACTGCTAATAAGAATATAAAATGGTAAAACACTTAGAGAATAGTTCTCCAAATTCTTGCAAGTTCAATACCATTGGACTCATAATTCACCATAGATAAATAAAAGCATATATCCAAATATGTGTATACTGGATGTTCACAATAGTTCTACTTACTATAGCCCAAACTTGAAAACGATCCAATTTTATCAGATTCTTTTTTTGCTGCTTTTTTATTTTGGTACAAATGAGACACCTTTGTGTTCCAATGTCTCTTTCTTCAACAAATAAGATGGAAGAAATTTATGTTTAGGTTAAGGTTTTAGGTATTTTCTATTTTGTTATTCAGTGCTAAGTGTCATTTAATGCTAAGCATTGACGCATTGGATTTTCTTTTTTGAGAGTTAGTACCAGGAAGAAAATGTTTCCAGGACTAGATATTTATGTCTTAACAGATAATCTCATAAACTACATGGAACACTTTGAAAGAGGGGTGTAGTAAGTCAATTAATAGTTTAAATAATCATATATTCATAGGGTCTCTGGAAATAGGCAGATTCCCTCTTTGAAAACAGCACTTTCATGGTAACATTGTGAGGAATTTTTGAGAAGAAATTAAATAAACCATGGAAGGTAGATTCAAACAAACTCATTATTGACACCTAAAGACCAATATCTTTGCTTGAAAATGTTTTTTTTCTCAAAAAAATGGACTCAGTTTTAAATTCACTAGGAAAGAGACAAAACATTAAATGCTAAGCACACCAACCCTTTCTTTGATCAATTTGGAAGTTATTGAGCATGGTAGCGTGATCAGTGATAATACACACGGAATGAATGAATGCATACTTAGTACCTCAGGAATAGACGTGTCACTCCATAACTGGAGTATCAGGGAAGTCAGTAATATACGTAAGTCTTGTGTAGTGGGAAACACTGAGAAACGCTGGTTTCCATGTAGCAGTGCCTTAAAATGGCATGCATTCTTGCCCTGGAGATTTTGCTTAATGCCATAGAAATATTTACATTAACAGTTTTAAAACATGACTTCATGGATCAAAGCTTTAGAACAAAGAGGGAAAAATATTAGGATTCAGAAGACCTAAGTACTTCTGTAGCTTTGAACTTTACTTTCTACACAGGCACATTCAGCTCCGCTTCTCCACTCCTTGACAGCATCAGTGCCTGGGCTCAGCCCCTCCATTCACTGAAAGCATCAGTGCTTCTGCATAGTTTTACTTTACACACAAGACTTCTGTCAAGGTGGCCAAATGAAGCACTCATGTGGATGATTTTTAACTGCATAGCCTGTCATCCCTGTGACTTCCAAATGTCTTTTGTGTTCTGGTTGGACAATGCTTTCATCATTGCTCCCTGATCCCCCCATTTCCCTCTTCTTGACCACAAGCCAGCTTGTCTAACACTCCCGTGAGGGTGTCTTCTCAGCATCTCCAGGGCTCCACTTTCTCTCTCAAGCCTTCCATTTAATCCCTCTCCACCATTTCCAAATTCCAAGGCACATGAGGTCAACAATGTTCAATGCGCTGAACTCCTTGTATTTACAGTATATGTTTCTGAGTGAGTCTAACCTGAGATAAATGCAAATAGCCATTTTCTAAGGGTCTGATCTTGAACAACAAAATCCAGTTTGGGAAGATCATGCCATATGGAACCTGTGTTCTAAGATTCTCACTACTGCCAGGCAAGGTAGGCAGCATATCTATGACTATTTCTCTCTACTGTATTTCATGTCAATTCTTTCCAACAGTCTCTTACCAACCCCTTACTTTTATAAAATGACCTGTCTTCTACTTAATAACAAAAGCTCCTATTAAACAAGACAATCCTAATCTTCCTTATACAGAATGTACACATCAGGCCTAGAGGAATAGCTCAGCAATTAAAACACTTGCCTATCCAGAACAAGGCCCTGTGTTCAATTCCTCAGCACCACATAAAGCGGTGTAGTGGCTCATACCTATAATTGCAGCACTCGGGAGGCTGAGGCAGGAAGTGTGTTGTGAGTCTAAGGCCAGCCTGGGCTAATAGTGAGTTTAGGACCAGCCTGGACTACAGAGTAAGACCCTCTCTGAAAAAAAAAAAAAAACGTATATATCTACTCTCACCCAAACACACACTTTGCTCCTTTCATCTTGTTATAATAGAGAACACTTCCTCCTGTTGCTCTAATATTAATCTGCTCCTTCTTGGGGGGCATAAGAGTATTGATTCTGTCTTCTCACTTGTATTTTCAATTTTCCTCATTGACCTGGATACATTAGTTTTGCACACATATCTCTTTAAAATACAAAACAGAGCATAATAAAGCTTGGCTTTTTATCCCTCTTTAACTCCTATTTATTTCTTTGTGAAAAAGAAATAGTACTTGCAAAAGAAGCCATATTTTAAGCAAGCATTAAAGAGAGCTATATAATCTTATTTTTTTTCTTTTGGAGCACAATCTATAAGGCAGGGAATGATGGGAAACAATGCCAGTATAATGGGTGAAATCTAGATTGACGAGGGTTGGAAGAATCTTATAAAAATTTAGCTGATCTAATTTTCTATGCTCATAGCCAGCACTCATTGTCTGAGAATTATGCATTTTATATATAATACACAATCTAGGAATCAAGAATGTAGCATTTTGTCTTTTATGTCATTCCATTATATGTAACTCAAGTAAGAACACTTCTGAATTTTAGTGAAATTCAGTAATTTCTTACCTTCTAAGAGACACCGCAGAGATTTGGCTGAAATCTTTCAAGACAAAAAAAAAAAAAAAAAAAAAAAAATGAGGCTGCTCTGGATATACTGTCTGTCCTCCAATATTGGCTCTTAAGAGGTTCAAAGACTATGCAAACTAAATGAGATCTTAAGAACCATCCATTTAACCACTCGAACCCACCCTTAGGAAACAGGTACAGAGATCCATTAACTTGCTCAGGCCATGTAGACGTGGGTGACAAAGCAAGAGAATCCAGGACTCCTGGCTCATTCTGCACCTCTCCGTGGCTCTACTTCCATGATCAGTTTCTTCCTGGTTTTCTTTAATATCCTTTCTTCAAATCATTTTCAGTGACTTTAATCATAACCTCAATAACATCTTCTACTCACCTTCCTTTCCCACACTTGTCATGTGGGATATACAATTTAGGACAAGAGTAAGTCGGAATTGGTTTTCTATTACAGGAGATAAGAATAGCTCACATTTTTTTCACGCTCATTTAGTCGTCTTAAAGAGAATTGTTTTCATCCTATTAGACCTTTGAGCCTAAACTCTTGGTAATTACCTCATTAAAGTTCCTCTTGTAACAAGCTTCGCTACAAATTGTTGAAAAGGCATTTCTGAGAAGGGATGGGGAGGAAATTGTGGACCCAGGAGCCAGCATATCGGGGCTCATTATCCTGTTCCATTGTTTATAAGTCAAGTGATTCAGGACCAATTTACTCAAATCCTTTGGTGAATTAGCGGCATTAATACAAACTTTGCCAAGTGGTTGCATTATGGTCTTACCACGAAAAATAACTTTATCGTTAATGTTCAGCAAATGTTTTAGGAAAAGTAATATTTTTCTTTCTGTTTTGTACCTCACTAAGCTGCTGAAAGTGGAGATGGTTCTATTAGTCGGAAGTAAAATTTCAGAAACTGGTTGCTTATAATCATCAACCTATAACTGTGTGTATAGTGATGAAAAATTACAAATTAAATCAGAAAAGTTGCCATTTTAAAGGTTTCATTCTATGTATTATGCATTACATATTTTTAGAATAATTAAGGTACTTATGTCAGCAGTATGGAAATAATTGAAAGATACTATTTTGTGTTTTTTCTGTATCAACTCGAACACCAACATAACTGTCCAAGATTTAGAAGAGTGTTTGAGAAGCTAAGATATGTGTAGTGAGTAAAGAAAAAAATAGAGAAATAAGTTTGCTAGATTAGACATAAAAACAAGGGTTATTCCATTTCCTGTTAAAACAAAGTTCTGTTTGACTTTCTACTTTCTTCTGAGCAGGGCCTCACTCATAACTTCTGGAAAGCAAAGTTAAAAATTCACTAAACACTTAGAAGACTGTGAAACTGCAAATATTTGGGGTTTTTTTTTAATGGAAACAAATTTGTCCAGGAGAAAAGATAACTTCAAAGTTTATAGTAAAATGGAAAAGTTGGACATTAGTTGGTGTTTTATTCAACTTAGCAAACGTATTTGTACATTTTTCTACATCCAACTACATAAATCCGTATAAATGCTCTTTGAGGCACATTCATCATTCTGCTGGCTCCCAGAAAAAATGAGATATTAAAAAGTGTCCAGTATATTTATATGAAGTCCATTTTTTTGATATTTTCAAAGTTACATTTTAACAGAGTAGAATTCTTTGATGATATTGCTATTGTAGGAAGAATCCCTTCAATATACGAAAGCACCCTGGAATTCCAGCAAATACGGAAGGAGCTGTGTTTGGTGATTTGTGTTAGTTAGCTGATAATATCTGCCTACTTCATGTGCTTGAAGGAGACGCAAGATGGATGCTCAAAGACGCTAAGGGAAAAACATAGACCTTCTAGAACTCAGCTTTTCTTCTGTTGGAGGCTCAGTTTTGATAACATTTCAATGCACTCAGATTCGAGGTGAGCCAGACTGGGGAATGCTGGCAGAAACACAACCAAGGTCATCCAATGGATATTCTCTTGGAATCATCTGAGCAGGTGAGCAGGCTGGCTTCCAAGCCTGAATGCTCATGAAGAAAGGGAATGTTTACCAAAAAAAATTAGAATAAAGCAAAAAGCTTTCTGTTCTCCCAACTACTTTGGTTTCTAGGGAGTGATCTGGGAACAGTCATTCCAGCAAACAGGATCAAAAACAGCAGTGATACTGAAAACCAGACAGAGAGAGCTTTTGGATACTCTCCAACTAAGCATTGCCTCAAATCATAAGGAGATAATGCAGCTCAGAAATTCAAACTGTCCATGTAGTCACAACATACAATATTTGGCAAAGACTTTATTTTTTCCCTCCATGACATGAAGAACTCCTAACTGACTGCAGAGGACCTCCTGGAGTGATGGACAAGAATGACTTCCTAACCACATGGAGGTGCCTTCCAGGAGACATGGTTGGGCACCAAATTCCTCATGGACAAATAATTATTATCACACAACTTGAGACCATTACGCTTGGTGAGGTGAGTCAAACTCAGAAGGCTAAATATTGCATGATTTCTCTAAAATGGGAAACCCAAAATACAGGCATTTTATAGAACCAAACGGGTGTGATAGTGGGTCTCTTGGTGGGTAATGAAGGGCTTGGGAAGGACAAAAAGGTGGAGAGAAAAGGCCTGTAATGTGGACATGATATATATGTACACAAAACACTCAAGCTCAGTGTTACTATTGTGTATCTCACATATATACTAGTAAAAGTGGGGAAGAAATAATAATAAGTGTAATAATAATACTTAAGTAATAATATGAATTTTATTTTAGGATGTCTTGCAATACTGGCTTAAAATACCCTACATGTGTTCCTCAAACATGAGAAAATACAATTTTCTAGCCTGAGAATAATTTTTTAAGTTCAGAACACTGCCTCTTGCATTAAATAGAACAGTGTGGGTGGCACAGGCTAATCACAGTACAACAATTGTCCCTTTAGTCTAAATCTAGACTATTTATTCCCATGTAGGGGAAATAATACCTAAGACTGATGTCTCACACCAGACAACTTTCTGTTTCAGTGATCCCAAACCAAAATTAGCTTCCATGAAATATGTGAGGTAACTAGTTCTTTAATGGATGCCCAGAACTTGGGGAAACCAAGTATAAATGTCACTTCATTGAATTAAATTCTTTCAACATCAGATTTAAAGAAGTTACATGTAAAACAAAAAAGACTATATTTTGTAGGGAGAAAATAATTTATAAATAATATTGGATCAGAGGCTGGAGGAATAGTTCAGTGGTTAAAAGCATTGCTGGGGAGTGCAGGCCCTGGTTTGATTCCCCAGCACCCTGTAAGCTGGATAGGGTGGCACACAATACATCTGTTGAAAATAAATGAATAAACAGAAGACAAAGACCTGTACCACTGGGCCTGGCTCAAATAAAAGGAAAAATCTTTTAGAAACATCATATTGGTTCTCTACTACAGCCAGCTTCAATCTGATTGCACTAGTTAAAATCATTCATTTTTAAAGTAGATCACATTTAATGTGTTCTTAGTAAGATTCAGGATTAAGATTAAGTACTTTTTCAATTGGGTATGTACACTAGAGACATCTGGTTGCCTTTAAAATATAGTTTCTACTGCTTTTAAGGTAACAGAATCCCTAATTTTTTGCTTGCCACAGACCTGGCCAACCAAGATGAGGGTTTTACTTCTAAGTTCTATTTAGTGAGATGTTCACTGAAAGCTTGGCATAATGTCCAACCTTGTCTTTAAAGGCGAGGTCTCTCTGTGTCAGCTGAAATCCTGATCTATTGCCATCTGTCAATAAATATCATAGAATAGCTGGGACAAAGGATTAAAGAAATCTGCAGTTGTGATCGTTTCAGAATATAAGGATATCCCATTAACTTGAATGTTCTGACAGGAAGAAATAAATTGCTATATTAAGATGTCAGAATTTTGAATTTCTTTCACATTTAGCTGCACACGTATCTCCTATGAATCAACATGATCAGGTGTGTTTCTGTGGATTTACAGACCATCTGTACTCAAAGGTACATGATCTTTCAATTCAAGCTGAGAAATAAGTTTTAATGATCACTTGAACTGCATAGTTACTACAATTAGTAATGTTGTATTACATATTGCAAAATTGCTAAAAGAATATATTTTTAATTTGATAAACACAATAAATGAGATGACAGATACGTTATATGAATGGGCAGAATCTGAGGTACTCACATAGACTTCAAACATAATATTGTACCATAAATATACACAAAACAAATGTAAATAAGTGAAATCATCATTGGCATAGTGGTTTAATTTTCTCATTACCAAAATGCTTACATAAAAACAGTTAATCCTGACTATTTTTAGATTTCAATCTTGATAGTTGGTACTGATAAAAACAGATCCTATCAGTGGTATATGTTGCTATTTGCTAGAAGTCATCATGTTGAAAACACTATGTATATCAAGACATTTATCAGAACACATGTATTTATATATGCATGTATATGTTTATATGCAAAACATAATACTTTTGAATAAAAATTTCAAGTTAGTGATAGAGTTATGAAGCAGAGCTATAATTTTGGATCTAAAAGGACCCTCAAATATCTCTGTAGGAAAAGTTTGTTCATGGTTCCCAACATGAAGCTAGTTGGAGGCGGTGGGACCCTTAAAAAACGGGACCTTGCATGTCCTTGAAGGGCCACAGGGTTCCCTGGCTCTTCCTCTGTTATTCTCTTTTCAGCCATGAGGTGAGTGAATTCACTCCGTCATGGGACCCCTCCACCATGGCACCTCACTGGCAAAATAAACCTTTTCTTTTTATAAGTCAATTATCTCAGAGACTTCTTACCATGACAAAGAGTGACAAAAAGCTAACACAATGTCAGGGGCTATATTACTCACTCCAAAATTGTCTCCAGATATACCCAACCCACCACACCAGTTACAATTTTATAATGTATCTATAATTCACTTTATAAAAAACTACCCAATTTTCAACTTAAAACTGAATAAAAACATTTTTTAAAAGTTGTTGCACTTTTTTATTTCTAGTGTATTGTCTAAATAAAATCATTGTGTCTTCTATGCATATATGACTTGACTTGATAGGGTTTTTTCCCCCCACCAGACAGCTGCTCCAAAGACCATGTTTTGTGGATGCTCTGGGCTGTGGCTAGGGAAGATGATCAGGGCAAAAGCTCATTACTTGAGAAACTACGAGCTCTTGCCATTACAGCTTAGACACACGAGACAGGGCACCGTATCTGTCATTCTTTGTGGTGCCTGTCTCCAGTGATAATATCTACGGGCAGTGACAGAGAGCAAGGTAAAGCCTTCCCCGTGATTAGATCATACAAAGTAGGTGAGTGAACGTGGCACATCAATTACCTGAGTACTTCTAAGATAAGGAGCTCTGGTCCCACAACCCTCAGTGAAGACATAGAACTCTACATTTCTATGATTCTTTCATTAAAAAAAATCTGAGCTAAAGATCAGAGAGAGAGGGTAAATGTAAAATAACAATGAGATTAGCACATAGTTTTGGGATAATATTATTTCTAAAGGAAAGTACTCTTAGTGTGAAGATACAAATTTTGCATAAGATATATGTTGCATGGCTCCTAAAAGAAGCATACGATAATGTCTTAGTTACTTTCTCGCTGCTGTGACCAAACACCCAACATCCACAATTTATGGGAGAAAAGACTTTTTTAGCTCACCGTTTGAGAAGGTCGCTCGCACACCCAGTCCACTGATGGGGCAGCTGCCAACAGGGCGGGCACAGGGGCAGTGGCTGGAGGCTTCTCACCCACTGCGAACAGAGGAGCCCAGCGTAGCAGAGGCAAGCAGAGGAGGTAGCCCTGGAAGAAACTACAGCTACGTTTCTTCTTCCTTCCTGTAAGCACTTCAAGTTGCCAGCTGCCTCGTCGTCACTTCCTGCCCCTCAAGTCAATAACAAACACCTGAAATCTCTGATGTAGGCAATTGCAATTTCAAATTGGCGATCTTTCCAGGCCAAACCTGCCCCTTCCAGCCAGGCCCTACTACCCAATAACACACAGCTCCACAATTACAGAAGGCTTTTGGGGTACACTCAAAATCCAAACCATAGAAAAAATATATAAATTTCTTCATTATTAATAGTTACATGTAATAGCAGGAAAGGAATTGTAAACTACCTACATATTCCCGGGCAAATATAAACGTACACACAAGTGAATCAACTATAAGTTGATAATTATGTACGTGGACTCTAAGTAGATCATGCTCATGGTATAATTATTATAAATAATATTATATATATTATAAAGAATTGCCAAAACTACAATCTGATTATCTGTAAACTAAATCTCTAAGCAAAATTATACTCTGATTATGTGGTGGCATTTCTGACTTCTAAAATATTATATCATGCATATATGTGTGAATAAAGATATATTTAAGTATATTTTAATATCCATGTACATATTTTATGTTTAACTATATACATTCATCATGCATTTATATAATTAGGTATGCAACAAACATTTTAAAGGTGACACAATATGAATGTACAAAATCAACCAATTAATCAAAAAATAAATACATTCAAATGTGAAAGTAAACTACTGAAATATAACTAATGTCGCTATAAAGAATTACAATAACTTTGAGTTCTATTCATCGAGCAATAATCATAAATAACTGTTGCTATGGTTATGCTCTCAGCAAGCAGATAGCAAGCCATGAACGATCGCCATAACATATATATGTAATAACCATGTGAGCATACTATGCGATCCTGGAGTTACACTGAGGCAGCCACAGGAGGGATTATCCAGCACATCTAGTATTGCAGAGAGTGCACAGGATAAAATCTTGACAAGGTTATTCATCAAAGGGAGAAAAGAATTATTATCTAAAGAGCCCTCAACATATTTTGCTCCTAAGAAATTAATTAGACTTATATTCAGAAAAATATTTTGAAAAGTCACATGATCCAAAAAGCAAAACTCATAAAAGCTGGCTAGAGAATTACAGAAAATGACAAGGTGACAAAAAAAGGAAAAAGGAAAGCCAGCATGCTACCTAAGAACTGAGAAGGAATCCGGGGCTAGAGGAAACAAAGGGGCAGGAAGGAAATTTAAGAAAAATGTTGCAATGTTGCTATGGACCAAGACTTTCGAGAACAAATACATTTAGTATCACATTTAATCCAAAATGTTTGATTCCTGACTTGTTCTTGTGGCCTTGGAAGAACCTGAACAACTCATATTGTCATACTCAGAACTTTTCTTCCCATTGTCTATGAATTTAGCTGGTCACGTTGTTTCCTCTCTGCTTGGACAGAGTTCTTTTCCCCACACGGTTTACAAATGAATCCTTGGCGAGCTCGCTATGCCAGCTCGGTAGAGAGGTCAGATACTCTGAATATCCCTAGAATAAGCAACAGGAATTTCCAATCTGGGCTCACAGGATGGTAGTTTCCCATTGAGAACATAGTCCATTTTGAATCCTGGAAAATAATTATGTGAAGACTGAAGAAGTTGTATTTTCTGTGTTGATAACTTCCTTTGAGGCACAAGTTAACAGATGGGACACTTAAATTCAACATATTTAAAAAATTGTAATGTGATAATGAATATCCAATACCCTCCTTGGAAAGCAGGGGAGAGAAGAAATGGGAGAGGTACAGATCAGAGAGACAAAATGGCTATATTGGCAAATGACACCAAGATCAAGGACGTAAACAGAGAAGAGAGAAAACTGGATACAGAGGGTCAGAAATTCTTGCTAAAACAGAGAGGGGAACATAAACAAACTCCAAAAAGAGAAAATATACTGGGTGACCAAACAACTATCCAAACAACACAGAAACTATTCTTTGATGAGTAAGCTTACGGTTCTGCATGCTAATAACCTTCTTCCCAAGAAGACACAATATATTTCCAGGTTAAATGTCTAACTTTGTGTAACCCAATGTTTTAAGGATGAGTTTATCTATGATATCTCATAAATCATTTTCTAATGTGCAGCTTGATTACCAATGGGAGCTGCTCATTGTCAGCATGACTTGAGATTAGACTCAAATTAGCATCTTTAAAAATAAATACTTAAGTTAATTTGCAGAGAGAATCACTGTTAGACACCCACTTGTAGAGACCAGAGATTCTGGCGAATCCTATGCACCAAGTTATGTTGAACTTCCAGATGATTTTATTATTGAGTTAGGGTAAAAACCATTGCTTTGAATTATTTCACTGCATTTTACACAAGGGGTGCTCATTTATTATGGAAGATGCCAATGACATTTGTTTATCTGTTTGCTTGCTTATTTATTTAGAAGTTCTCTTGGTTTGAATGCGTATAATTAACAAGCATGATAAGCAAAAAAATGAAATATAGACTGTAATCGTATTTTCAAATCTCTGAGCACCCACAGCTGATATGTCTTGAGTTTCATTTTTCTCATCTGAGAAATGACAAAGCAGGCAGGCACTGATTAATCGCACGACAAGAACAATTTGAAAGACAAATAGATCTCGTGTTAGTGAAGCGCATTTGGAGGAGGCACTGGCAAAATCACTACAGGCAAAAGAGGAACATGTTTGGGCGTGAGTTGAGAGAAACTGCGGCGAATTAGGGGAATCACTGGAGGGAATTCAAGACAGGAGGTAGGAAACGTGGTCAGGAGCTCTTTCAAATATCCAGACAAGAGGTTACAACGAAGCATCTAATTCTGCAGGGCACCAAAGGTAAAGAAAAGAAATTGAGTTGAAGAGGTTTTGAGTTAGAATCTTGCTGGGCTGTTTATTGGCTTAAGTAAGGAAAATAAGACAGTGGGAAAGGTTATGAATAGCTTCCAGTGTTTTCGATCAGAAGCTAGACTAAAGAAGGAAGACATTTTTAGATAAGGATTTAGAAATTTATTTTTTAAAGACTAGACAGTTAAAACTATGAAAGTTTGGGTATCATCCTGGGTAGAGAGAACAGGCGAAAGAAGAGGACTGAAAAGTGAACACTTCCACATAAGTGATGATGCAGATACATAAAAAAGGCAAGGGAAGGAAAAGCAGGTGCATAATGAGATGAAGAGGAATCCTCAGAAAGCAAGCACGGGGAGAGTTTCAGTACGGAGTGACGATAACAGAATCCCTGTAAAGACAGACATCAGAAGATGAGAACTGAGGAAAGCTCTCTGATATGGCTCTAGGAACCTGCAGAGACGTGTGTCCTGAGGGAACTGAGATCAGGCTGGGGGATACAAAAATGGACAGGCGGTCTGAGAAAGAAAGGCCAGAACAGCAATCCTGAGATGGTAAGAGAGAAAGATTCTGTAGGTGTTAGTGGGTAAATTTTCGGGACACCCGCAGCCATGGGATGTAATATGAGGACGAAACCATGTATGAAGAAGAGACAAAAAAGCGATATGCAAGAAAAATCCCCAAATTAGTAGACAGACATGGTGGCTGACACTGGTAATCCCAGCACTCTGGGAGCCTGAGGCAGGGTGAACATGAACTTGAGCCCAGCTTAGGTAATTTCAGCAATTTAGTGAGGCTGTCCTCAGTGGGTGTGGGTGTGGGAGACGAAAGCAGGAGTATCTCAATACAAAAACACTGGGTTCATTTCCCAGTATATAAAAAAGTTGGGGGGGGGGGGAATAAAAGCAGAGAGACCACCAACTTTGAAAGGTTAAAAATCTTTCTTCATTTGCAATAAGAAGTTTATAACCAAAGTAAGAGACCAAGTGCATTGCAAATTTTATGCGTCAACTTGGCTTGGCCACTGTGCCCGATACTTGATTAAACAGTATTCTGAGTGTTTCTGTGCACATTAGTTGGGAATGACAGTAATATTTAAATTGGTTTTAAAAAAAGAAGACAGTTGACCTCCTACTATCTCATCGAATGCTTTGAACTCTTTTCTAAAGCAAAGACTGACCTCTTCAGAGCAAGCCACCTTTGGACTTGAACTAGAGCTCCTTCCTGAACCTGCAGCCTACTAGCCTACTTCACCATATCCCTAATCATGGAGGCCTCAAAATTAATAAGGAAAAAAGCACACTTCTCTTTCCATCTCTTTTCTCTCTCTTCTCCTTCTCCCCACCTTCCCCCTTGACTGATCTCCCCCTCTCGTTGTTCCCCATTTTTCTCTTCCCCCCACCGCAGGCGTGTACCACCCAGGTATCCAGTATCTCCTACGGAAAAGATGAATAGAAGTCCTAAAGATCTGGTTGAGGTCCAACACATTTATCTTGTATTTGTCAATAGTGTTTTCTCTTAGTGATGCCATTTAAAAATGTAGAAGAGGAATAATATGGACAAAACTCACTTTTTATTTTTTTGGGGAATAAACGGATATTGATGAAGGACTCGTGGTATTAATGCATATTCGGGCTACTTATTAAAAATAAGAAAATCTTCTTTCAGTCCATTTAACACTTTGTGGTCTTCATGATCTATGAAGAGTTGATCTATGAAGTGTCTGGCTAGAGTTGGGCCATTAATTCAGTAACGACTATGAACTCGGGTGAGCGTGAAACTCTTGCCAACTGAGGAGGAAAAAGGATCTTTGTCATTAACTTGCTGTAAGAGTGATTTTGACACCTCCTCAAATGCGAGAAGTTTCAGGTGATTTATTACTTGTCAAAATAGACGCAGGCTCAAACTCTGGGTACACTTTACCCAGTGTCAAGGGGATCTTAGAAAGATAAGTGATTCTCCTGGAATTTTGTAGACAGCAAAAGAGAAGAGTCAGGCAAAGTAAAGCTGAATTGTAAATATTGCAAAATCTGTTTCTTATTACTTCAAGGTCTCCTAATGTTACAGAAGTTTTGAATAGTTCAGAAGGTACTGTGGGTCAGAGAGAGCACTTTTGTACAGACAATCTCCAATGAGCACAAATGGATTGTGACAAAAAGTAACGAGGAACACTTCAGTGACAGATTTGGGACATGTCACTCTTTGCAGTCAGTGAGATTTCAGTTTTGAAATCAGAAAAATCCTCCATTGCAGCTTATAGTTCTTTCACCCAATTTGCTTTTACTAAAACTGTGGTGCAGAATTAAAGCTTTTTCGATGCTTTAAACTAATACACCGAACAATTAAATTGTACATATTATTGGGGTACCATGCAATATGTCAATATTTGCATACATTATGTAATGCTGAAATCCAATTAAGCATGCCTATCTCTTTAAATTATATCATTTATTCATGATTAAAACATTCAAACTCCTTCCATATAGCGTTCTGAGTTGTAACGTGCATCACTGCTACTACAGTTACCCTGTTGTGGAATATACTGATTAGAACTTCTTGGTTCTCTTTGTCTGAAATTGAGAACCCACTCCCCCAAGGAGTCCCTTCAGAAACAGCCATCACTGTTTTTCACTAACTAGGAATCACCACATTTCCATTCTTATGAGCCACACCATCCCTCTTCACTTATTTTATTAGATGTTACCTTTTGTGGGAAGGCAGAGATTCTTAGCTTAAAGAAGAAAAAAAAGAACCTATGTTGAAGAAAATAAAAGGCACTTGCCTGGCAGATCTTAAGGACAACTGTTTCTTTGTGAACTTGCCTAGATGAAGCTCGGATGAGAAAGACATGTTACCTTTTAAAGAACTAAGCTTTGCAATAGTGCATATTTCTGTGTGTTGAAACAGCACAGAAATAGAATCGGAACCCATCCGTCTCTCCCTCTTCTCCTCACCCCGCGAAGCACAAAAGATTAAGGGGGAGCATTGTTAATCTTGACTTGTCCAATGATCTCTCCATAACTTTCTAAAACTTACTCCTTCATCAAAAAAAGTTTGACACTGTACCTGGAGAAAGCAATTATTTACTAGATGGGTTGTTCTCTATGAAAGGCCAAAAGATAAAAATATAGTAAGGATATTCAAAAAAATTTAGAAAAAGGGAAAAAGTAGAGGAATGCACAGGTGAACTCTAGCTCCAACTGTAGTTATTCTTTTTAATACCCCTTGAGAAAATCTGGAGGTGACATTTCATGAAGATTAATTCAGCACATACTTCTTTAATATCCTTGAAAATATCTTTTAAAATGGAGGAAAGCACAGCAATTAGAAATATGCTATAATTTCAATATTTAAATGTTAGTTTATTGAAGAATTTAAGTTCTTTTAGTTCTTCATAGTCAAAGGCAAGCACTATGAAAAAGTTTGGTATAAATACTTAAATCTTTCCTAAACTCAACCATATATATATTTAAATTAATAACATGTTCGTTTTTGCCAAAATGGAGTCTGTCATGGCCAGCATGACAAAAAGCCATGTAGAGTCTGGATCAAAGGTGCTATTAATGTCCACTCAAGCCGACTTTGGGAACCATCTCATGAGTGGAACAATTTTATTTCTAATAGCAAGATTTTTATATTCAAAAAGCAGGAATACCTACTTAGAAAGGAGTGTCTGAGGGATTTTACAGAACTGATCGACATATAGTAAACATTTTAAGTCAAGTTACATCACAACTTCTATGATCTTACAAGAGTTTATTGTTCCTTATCAATGCCCTCGGCCCATTCAACTGATTCAAGAAGATTCCCTCAAACTGTGTTTTGACCTCACTGTTGTTGCCGATGGCCTTTGCATTCAGGCATGGCGATCAGCCAGGGTTAACACAAGCATCAATGATGGTGGTCTTTCCATCCAAGCTTAGATTAACAACTGGGGCTGTTTCCACGGATTGCACAGGTCATAGATAACTCCCTATACTGATATGAGTCACAGCCTCATTTCTGATTATGGTTGGGGGCTTTATGTAAAAGGAACTATAAGCCATCTGCATCCCATCGCAGTCTACTCCACTCCAGGTTGCTCTCTCTACTTCCTTGATAAGTAGCTGGTGAAGAATTCCAAGGGTGTTAAACAAGAATTTAAGGGTCTTAGTTGTGACTGCACTCCTGTCTGACTGCAGTGTTAACTATTTCATCACACAACTGTTGGCTATATTTCTGCGATGCATAAAATGAGTAATAGAAATCCTGTTCACTACATTTCCAATTACTTGGTCAAGATAGATGACACCCATGACTCACAGGAGGAGAAGTTTATTTTGGATTATGGTTTCAGTCCAAAGCTGGCTGGCTCAAAGGCAGGAGTAACATGGTGTGGTGTCCTGGCAGAGAAGAACTATTCACAGCATGGTGCCCAGGAAGCAGAATGAAAAGGGAGGAGGTGGGGACAAGATTTTTCCCTTTCAGGTCAAGCCCCCAGTGATCAGATGCCCCCAGGACCCGCCTTCTTACAGCACATTCAGGCACTAACCTCAACAATGGGTGAATCCACTGATGACTAACAGACTCTCAGGATCCAATCACTTGTAAACACATGAGACTTTGGGGAATATGTTGCATCTAAACTGTAACAAATAAATTAGGGTTGATGTTTCATTAATGTTCAAAGCACATCTCTGCATCTAAAATCTCAATGCTAAGTGAATAAGAAGGACACAAAGTTTGAATTTGGGTGACAAAGGAATGGACAATAAGCTCTTTAAACTTGGACACAAAGCTCTTAATGAATGCTTCAAAGCTCAGCGAGTGGAAACAGTTCTCCAAGAAAGATAGGAAAAGAGGGCTACAATGAGAGGTGGAGAGATGACATGATGGGGGACAGAAAATAAACAGATAAACCCAACTCTGGATTTTGTTATAAAAATGGAAAACTCAACTTTGTCCTAGTAGTGGTAATTTAGGTAGCAGCACTAAGAAAGATATAGTACAAACTAAGTATCGAAAGGTTAAAAACACTTGCGTCCCACAGTGGATCATTAGAGGAGGGATCTATTGCTAGCCACTCTGCTGCTATTCTCATTCAGTCCTGAACTCACTATGGAGCCCAGGCTGGCCTGGGACTCAGGGCAATCCTCCTGCCTCAGCCTCCCTAGTGCTGGGATTACAGGTGTGCGCCACCACACCCTGCTTATGTGGTGCTGGGGGATCGAACTCTGGTACTTAGCTCTAGACTCAGCTGTTGCTCTGTAAGCACTTTAACCACTGAGCCATTCCTCCGGCCCTGTCACTATCTGTTTAAGGCAAATACTTTGCTAAATGAAACAACCACTCACAGAATCCCACCATAGGATGCCACTCATGGTCATAGACAGCAGGAACATCTCAGTGACTGAAACTAAATTAGAGTTTGTGTAGGGCTGATGGTGAAAGTTGACTACAGGGATGGCGGTGGCATGGCTGGTTCCAGGAGCACAGGCTTATGTAATTCCCACACTCTGGGAGGTTGAGGCAAGAGGATTACAAATTCAAGCCCAGTCTCAGCAATTTAGTAACTTAGTAAGACTCCACTTCAAGATAAAAAATAACAAAGGGCTTTGGGAACATCTCAGTAGGAAAGTAGGAAACCAAAGAACTTGATGCCCAGTATCACACACACACACACACACACACACACACACACACACACACACACACGGTAAAAGAATTTTTTGAGATAAAGTCTAACGTTGACTGCAGTGACAACAGTGTATAATTCACTAAACATTATTGGATCACACTCTTAAATGGGAAAGTTGGAGGTAGTATAAAATGGAGCTCAGAAACATTTTAAAAATCCATGAGAAAACATGTTTTCATCAAATTAAAAAAAAAGAAACAAAGGGAAGAAGTTTGTTCTCTTGATATTTTTGTGCATGGCTTAGTTATGTCTCCCATTGATTTCTGTGATTTTCTAGGCAGGTATGTTGAGTTTGCTCTGTACTTGTGGCAATTATAGCTTCCCTTGCTTGAACTGAATTGATCTGTTACACGGCTGTCTTCGTGACAGATTGTTGTCCCTTTGGGAGGTGAACAAATATCATTTCAATGATCATCTCCCATGGGTCAAAGACAGAGACTGACACATTAAAAATAACTAAGTTATCTGGCTTAATATTCTAAATCATTTCCCCTTGGGGAGCTACAGAGGTTTTTCAAGGAAGGATAGAAGAACATTTAATTTAGCACTACAGATTCTGTCAAATGGTAACTTGGATCTCTGGATTACAGTAATCCCATGCTGGCCTTTCCAGGCATAAACTCTTAAATTTACCACCAAGACATTCTGAGAACAGGAATAATGACCAAAAAAAAAGAATACATGCAATTTTTACACTAAGCACTGACATCTAAAAGCTAAATGTTCTCAAGTAAACATGAGATTGAAGCTGCTGGTTAAACTAAGCAAGGACACAAGCAAACATCACTAAGTATTTTGGCCATCAATTAATTTTTGAGGAATTCTATACTTATGAAAAACTTAGAGTAACTGGCACCTCTTCAGTGCTTTAGAATTCTCTAGAGACACAGGGTATGTATTCTGAAAATTCACGCCCTTGTCTTCCTGAGCAAGATCACTATTCTGTGGTTTCGCCTCCAGACATGAAAACACCCATCAAGATACAGCAGTTTCAAGGGAACATTCTGAGAATCATAAGTGTTGTCCCATTCGTTATTCAGCTTAACTATGTCAGTTCTTGGATTGTCTTGGGAGATACAGTCTTTATATCAAACAGGCTCCAAGATTGATATTAAATACATAGGCAAAATAGATATATCTCGACTAAAGTACAAGTTCAAAAGGCAGCCAACAGGAGAGTGTATCGCCCATTATACCTTACTAAAAATTTCTTCAAAGGTAAGAAAATATAAATAATGTGAATAGTAGAGTTTTCTTTTCTGTTTCTCACAACATCTTTACAAAATTCTAACCCCTTCTGCAAAGACAAACAATCTTGAAAGAACTCAAACAGATGAAATGTATAAATAGACAAAGATGAAGCCAGCCTCATATTTTCCTGGAAACCCAAATGCTTGAAGTCAATGGGTATTTTCTCTGTATAAGATATTGATGAGGAAATCATCTGACTTAAGAGTTTCTGGCCAGACCAATTGTTGTTTCTGTCACCTAGGTATAGAGTTTGTGTCACCTCTTTGCTTTCCCCCCTTCCAATTAGAGATTTCTGTGGGCACCGTGTCATTTTTCGCTCCCATTTCAACTTAAATCACTGTAAAACTTGCTAAGAAACATAAATTCCTGAAGGAGTCTTGCAGTCTGTAGCCTCCATCATGGAAGACCTCAAGTTTCTGTCTCATTTGGAAGCCCCAAGAGCAATTAATACATTTAGGTATTTTCTAGGACTGGTCAGATTTCTTGAAGAAAATTCAAGAAGTCTCCTTAAAAGAAAATAAATAAGTAAAAATAAAACACGACAGAAATGTAGAAACTAATATAGGGAAAAAGGATGAGGATTGGGGCTTACCTTTCAGTATGCAAAGGAGTTTTTCAGCCTCTTTCTTAAAATGCAACTCTCTGGTGCTTGTCTCTTAAGCGCTCTCAAACAGGAACTGTAGAGGGGATCCCTGGAAATGTGTCCGTGCTTCTCCTGGCATTGGGTGCAAAGAGACTGAGCACCTCTGCCAGGACTGGGGCCGTGAATCTGGAATCAAAGTCATCTTTAATAGACTTGCAAGTTCACATATTGTTAAGGGGCTGGGGGCATGGCTCAGAGGAGGAGGACCTGTCTATATCAGCATGCTGAGACACGCCATGAGATTCTGAGTTCCATCCCTAACCTCAGACACACACACACACACACACACACACACACACACACACACGCACACACACAATAATAATAATAATAATAATAATAATAATAATAAACATGTTTTTCTTTAATTTTTCCTCTCGACTGACCCCCAGAGATGGTGTGTTTTGCCATTTTCCAAGCCTTTCTGTATCCCGCTGGGCACAGGGCTTTGCTGGGCTGATGTCCCCTCTTCAGGCTTAGGGTTTACACTCTCTTGGAACTGCAGCCCTAGGGTGCATCCTTGACTCCCACCTCCCAGCTGGGCATGGTCTCCCCTCTTACTGAGATCATTCACTTGTAAAACCCCTTCAATTATTTTTGCTTTGTTTTTGCATGAAGCTCAATTAAATGTACTTTAACCAAAATTTACATTTTTTTTATTTTAAATTTTCTTCTGTTCCCTGAGATGACTCTTAGTTTGTCATTATGTGTTATTTTTGTTTTCCTGATTCTGTTTACTAAAATTTTTGTATTTTGCATTGTATGTAGAAATGATATTCCTCCAAAGATTTTTTCCCTTAAATTGCCGTTTTTACTTTGCAATGACAAAAGCAAGACACCCCAAATTATTTATAAACTTATTTCCCAGTTTTATTATCTGTAACAGATTAATAGAGAGGATGTGTGTTCCTGCTTGTTTTGACAAAAACACAACTGTAAAATCATCTGGAAATGCTGCTATCTCAAATATTTTACTAGGAATTAGAATTCTTCAATACTTTTACATTTATTTGGATTTTTTCTCTTTTACAAGTACTTGTGTGAATTGTTATTTCTTCTACATACATTTTGCAGCTAAGATATTATCCTTTTCATCATATATTTTTTGTACACTATTCTGATTATTTTAAATGCCCACTACATTTGTGTTTTTATGTTTTATCTATTTCTACTCTCATAGAGTCTTTTTTTAATTAAAAAAATCAGATCCTGACGCAGAGTGGGGGTGGTACACCCCTTTCATGCAGCCTTATCTACAGTGTCACTGTCCCCAGAAACAGAAAATAGACAAAAGAAAAAAATCAGACAGACACTTAGCTTTCGGAGGAAGCTGGAGTCTTGACCCGATAGCTTTTAATGTCTTTAAAATTGTGAGGACCGTCAAGTGCTTTTTCCAGAATAGGCCAGGGAGGGTAAGGCCAACTTGGAATTAAAAGCTTTGGTCAGCTCTGTAGCCAGCAGACTGTGGAGGGACAGGCCATCGTGCTTATTTTTTCCCATTCAGAGCGTGTGGATCCACCAGGGGGAGAAGAAAACCAGATCTGCTTGTTTGGAGTCTGCCTGTTGATCACACAGATTCCTAGGTCTCCACCACTTGAACTGTTAGGATGCCACGGCCAAAGGGGACTTTGTAGCTTCCAGCATGAAGGACTCGTGCTCAAAGTCTTCAAAAAGCATTGCCAAGGAATCTGGCGTCTCTTCTGCTGCTCTTTTCATAGGCAGTTTCTTCTAGGCAGCTGCCTTGATTGAAGCAATAAGTAGGTATAGACAGATTAAGAAAATATCTATGTTTCTGGTAAATTAACTGTTTCTTTTAACAATAAGTGGTGACTTATTAAAATCATCACTAAAATTTTTAGCTTGAAGTCAATTTTCTGGCGCTATGAATAGTGTTTTCCTTTATTTTGAAACCATACAAATCAGTCAGTAAGAATCATTATTTCTATCAGGGTTGAAGGATTTATAACTTTAAATATGTTTTTCATTGTTAACTTTTTAAATTTATACGAGAAAATTCAATCAGAAATGTGTAGTTTTCTGTAAGGTTTCCATGCACATGAACATCAATTTGGGTATCTTTCTAAGAGTTAAAGATGTTAAATTACCATGATGCATGCATACCTCAATTTATAGTAAGACAATTCATAATAACTTAATTTTGCATTCAGCCAATCAGCTCATTGAAAAATGAATGGATAAATAAAATGTGTGTTCATATATAAACAACAGAGTAGGATTCTGCCGTAGAAATGGAAAATTTGAGCCATTTATGGAGAATTATGAGAACAAAATGCTATTATGAGAACATAATGCTATAAGAAAATTATGAAAACACAATGTGAAAATATGGCACATCCCAAACTTCATTTGTCCTTTTACAAATAATTTCTTTAATTTTTTGTTTATTTTTTTCTCAAATTTTTATGGTCATAATCCTTCATACGAGATCTACTGCCTTAAATCTTTAAGAGTACAACGGCATATTGGTCGGACATATAATGTACATTAAAGGGCTGGGACTTTTTTATATTGTATATTTGAACTTTGGGGATATAATAGTAAAGTCCTTTCAGAAAACAGTAAGGAATTTTCTCAAAATATTAAAAATCGAACAATCATATGATCAAGGCTTCCATTACTAAGTACATATCCAAAAAATGTCAGTGTCTTGAAGACATATCACACCTCTATGATTATTTAAGCAAAGGTGCCACAGTCAATAATGAAAGCAACAAGAGTGCCTCTGAACTGATGAACAGATGAATAAAGTACAATGCATTCAGTCAGTGGACTATTGGGGGCTCTTAAAAAGAAGGAAATCCTCCTCTTGGGGACAACATGTTGAACATGCAGGACTTATGCTAAGTGAAATAAGGCAGTCAGAAATCAGGCTGGCATGGCATGACGCTACTTCTGTGAGGCAGTCTCACGAACAACCTCATGGTACTACAGCGCATGGATGGGTGCATCCCGAGAGCAGAGGAAGGGAATATGAGGGGTTTTCAATCAGTTTTTTTTTTATTCACCATTCACTATTTCGAAATTCTTTTCATCCAGAGTGACTCAGTCATCTTTTTATTAAAAAGTACTGAGTGACAACTACTCACACTTCCTCCCCAAAATATTTTTCTTCATTTAATTCTTACATCTTAGTATATTAAAGTATTGCACTCCATGTTTTGATACTATTTTCTTAAATATTTGAGATACATTCTTTAATTGTCATTGTAATTCCTTTTTGCAGGAAAGTAACCTTTCTTTTTCATACCACTTTTAAGATAAAAGTTTCTCTCGTTGTGCATGGTCATGATATCTGTTTATGTAAAAGTAAACACAAACAGCCAGAAGTGGTGGCTCATACCTGTAGCCCCAGGCACTTGGGAAGCTGAGTTCGGGGGATTACTTGAGTTAAAAAGTTGGAGGATAGTATTATAGTTTGGATACAGCATATCTCCAGAAGTCTCACATATTTGGTTGTTGTGGTTTTTCCATGGAACCATGTGCGTTAGGAGGTGGGGTGCATGGTGGGGTGGATTATGGGTGTCTGGTGGATTATAGGTGTGTGGCAGAAGACAGGCATGCAGTAGATTATGGGTTACAAGCATGTGGTGGACTAGGTGCTTAACACTAGAAGAGATGGAACAATGTGACTGGGCTCAGAAGGACTGATCACTGGGGCAGGACCTGGAAGGGTCTATGCCACTTCCTCCCTTCCTTGGGGACTTGGTTTCCTGCTCTTGTCTTCCCGTGAGGACAGCTGTCTCCTGGCTTTGGTATTGCCGTAAGATCCCACCATTCTCCATCTATCCACCTGTGAACAGATTGTGACCTTCTGAAACTGTGAGTTAAAGTAAGTCTTTCCTCCCGTAAGTTGTGGATGTCAGGTAGACTGTCCCAGCAACAACTAAGTAACTAAGGCAGTTAGCTTGGGGAAATAGTGAGATTCCATCTCAAAATAAGTATTTAAATAAGTGAGCAAATAAATGTAATCTGGAAAAAAAAAGATGTACTCACATGAATTTCTAGGAGCTCACTATAATTAACTTACATCTGACACGTTATTATGTCTTCTTACTTTAGCTACTAGAGGAAGATACTGTAACTTTTATTAAGAACATAATTCTGCAAGCCCAGCTCTTAGCTAAAATAAATCCTAAGCCATTAAGCAGCACCAGAGAAGGGTAACCTAACTCAGAAGCAAGACCAAGGCTGTCAAATTAAACTAAAGCTCCCCATCCTCCTGGCATTCTGAAAGAGCCCTGATGTCCTTAGCTCACCCTACGTGGATTACAGGCCCCTTTTAGCTTTGCATTAATCATTACATCTCAGTGAAGTGAAGCTGAGCCATACGGCTAGCATGCAAGTGCATCTGAAAGCTGTCAGTGCTCAGAATCACTTCCTATTTTACAATAAACTATGATTATCTCTTGCCAGGGTAAGCAAAAGGAAGCAAGTGGTTTCAGAGTCAAGTTCTAAGAAGGAATTAAAGTTGTGTGTAGCATGTCACAGGTAGGTTTCCTGCTTCAATGGAGGGATAGATCCTGAATGTGACATTTGAAAGCTAGGTATTTTTCAGTCTTTATTTGCCCAGAAGTGTGTCACATAATCTATTAGAACCGGGGACACTTGCATCAAACTCAGGGTCTTCCATGCAGGCACAAGGCAAAAACTAACAGTAATGATAATAACTATGTCAGAGTTGCTTTCTTGAGGTATCAAATGCTGACTCTATCCACTTCTCAGTGTCTTCGATCATCTGATATAACTGCAATTGTGTGTGCAATTATCATCTGAGAATATCAAAAGTCTTTACAAATACCAGGTGCTTAAAGGGCAGAATGATCAGAATGAATAATTCTAAACTTGAGAGTTCAGTTAGAGGTGTGAAATATGGATACGTTCAAGAAAAAATCTCTATTCATTAGTTTATATAGGCTTATAAAGTAGAAAACAGAAATATAGAATCTTAGTAGCAAAAATACTCATATTTTTATTCTTAAATTCATATCATGGAAGATAGATGAGAAGTTGATAAGCCAAAAAAGTTATATAGCCATCTATCCTCATTGCTTAATACATTTTTAGAATTATTAATACAAATATAACATGTATTTGGTTGCATTTCATATCATTTTATTCTGACTGTCCTTCCTAACTAAAATATGTCTTCTAAAAAGCAAAAGTGTGAGATGCTAAGGAAAGAGTATGGAATATTTGGGATCTGGGGCAAGAAGATCTCTGTTGGAAAGACAATAATGAATCGAATTCCCACAGTAGTTCTGTAAGCTGATTTCGCTATGTTTATCTTCTTTAAAAGGGCACCAACATTCGAAAGATTTTCGTCACGTGTAGGAAACACAATTAGATTTTCTATGACTACCTTGTTTGGAAGCCCTTAGTGTATGCGTTTTTGCGTGTGCACACGTTTGGTTTTTCTATGTATTATGATTATCTTTGTGTAACATGCTATTTTATTTGCCAGTGGATAAAAGGAAAATATATGACAAAATCAAGAGTCTTCATGCCAGTGATATGGACCTGTTTATAACAAACATATTATGATTTGCATGTTGACGAACATGCCAGGATTTCTAGGCCAGAGCTCTTACTAATCTCTTCACAGCCTTAGTATTCTTGGATAAATTCTTTTATATATTCAAAATGTATAATGAACATAGGCCAACCTCAAAAACCAAAATTATTACGTAGTGTGAAGTAATAAGCCTTAGGTAAACACTTCCCTTTTTTCCTCATATCTGTTTACCATTCGTCCTTCAAGGCTCAGTTCTGATCTTGTTTCTTCCCAAGATGGACTTTTGTAGCCATCTTACCTTCTCCGACCCAAACACAGATGATACGAATTGGTCTCCACTATGGTCCCATATTTCCCTTAACATAAATCCCAATGTACAAATCTGGTGAAAGGGGCAGATGTGGTTTTCCACAATGACAAGTTCAAACCTTGTATCTATTAGTCCTATGCTCTTGCTTACATCATTTAAACTTTCTGAATCTCATCTTTTTGCAGAATTAGAATAACCATTTCATTCAAGTTGCAATGACAATAATATTCTGTGCAAAGTTCCAAGTGGACATTTGTGTTGAACATCCCTCCTTTGGGCCTCCAGAGCCACCTCTGCCCTTACCTACCCTATTCTGGGCCCCAAGAGGCAATGTTGGAAGAATTTTATCAATAGACGCCTTGAACTTGAACTTCTCACTTGAGCTTGGCTTCCCCCACAGAGCTAACAGCTAGAAAATTTGACGGCAAGGAGAAAGTGAAGGGGGAGGCCAGGTCACGTGGTCCCCATGGCCTCTGTCACATAGCCACGGGTTGCTTGCATCCTTCTACAAGGCCACAGTTCCTGCAACTGGCTCAGTCAACACAATGATCTCTGTGTTTCAATCATTCTCTGTCCTTGGCCTCCAGGCCCCCAGGCACTGCATTATTTCACATCTACCCTTTAACCCTAACTTATCCCTCAAATTGTCAATAGTGTCCTTGTTAAGCCCTACACACACACACACACACACACACACACACACACACACACACACACACAAAGTTGAGTGTGTCAGTCAGCTGTTTCATGCCGGGGCCCTGGCAGATATCACAGTCATTATTATTAATAATTTTTACTTAATAAACTGTCTGGAAATTGTCTTAATTTCTCTGCCTTCTTTGCCAGACTACTGCAGCTACTGCAGAACGGGGGTTGTGGCTTGCTGGCCACTGTGATCTTCTGTTGCCACACACACCTTGCTTGCTAAAATATAAGCACTAAAATAAACGTCTTTATTTCATGAAAGGAGGAAGAAATGAATGATATTCTGAGTCTCGCAAAAGATCACACCGTTATTCATTCTTCCTTGACTGTGGGGACAAAACTTCCCACCTGGATATCTGAATAACCGTCTTCTGTAAAGAAGGTGAATTCCTCAGAAAGAGCATAAAATGGTTAAGAGGAACGTGTCAGGACAAATCAAGCAGGGCAACGAGCCGCCAGATAAAATATTACACAAAATTGGCATAGCAGAGGCTTGTACATCTGGACTCCAGAGAAGCACACAAGATCTTACTCTGTGAACACGTTTATAAAGTCATGCTTAATTACTCTATCTGTATACAGTTTTAGAGAAAGAGGAATTGAGAAGGAAGTCTCCTGCAGATTACAGAGGTAGACATTTGCTCTAATCACTGCTTTATGTAGAACATTCTGGTACATCCAATTGGAATGACTCAAAGTGCGGACACTGAGATTGATTTTCTTCTTGTCTCCATCAGAGGTTTGGCTCCTTTATTTTAAAGATTTTTTTGAGGTATGGTTCCTGCCATAAGTTGACAAGGCAGATTAAACGTTAGAGTTTGGAATATCTATCAAGTGATCACTGAAGACCCAGAAGTGACAGAAACATTTGAGGGAAAGAGAGTTGCTTTCCAGGGCTATAGATTATAAAGATTTGGGTAGAAATATTTAAAATTTTTAAAGACAAGAAGAATGAAGCTTGTTAAAGCATTTCCTTTTTGTGGTGGAAAAAGTAGTATTTTGGCAACTTACTTTCATTTTAATGCTGTGGAAAACCAAAATTCAAGAGGCAAATTTCTTCTGGGGTCATCCAGAATACGGCAGTAAAAAATCGTCCTAAACTAACTTGTGACCTTGTACATTTACTTTACCAGGATGACTATTCTGATCTAGAGGGGCCAGTATTTTATTTCACCTTTTGTAGCCTCTTTCTTCTGTCTTCTTTTTTAGTTACATATGTAAGGTGCAATATAAAGAATTTAAATTATTTATGTTGTTTTTAAGGCGACTTTTTTGTCTTAGTTACTTTGTCATTGCTGGAACAATTTGAGAGAGGAAAGACTTACTTAGCTCACAGTTTCAGGAGGCTTCACAGAGTCCGTTCATAGGCAGTCAGCAAAGGTGGAAGCGACGGCCAGACCCTGGAGAGCTGCTCACTCCGTTGCACGCAGAACTGAGTGAAGGAAGAGCCAAGAGTCAGACAAAGCTAGAGCTTTTCTGGGAAGAAGCTGCAGCAATATTTGCACTTCCTTTCTTTAGTCACTTCCAGCTTCCAGTTGGGCCTCCCCACACTTAGGGTGGGTGCCCATCTTTCACTTCCTGGCCCACAAGTCTAATACACACACCTGAAAGCTTTGCGCTGGGCAACCTGTAGTCTCAACAAGTTGATAGAATCCTTCCAAGTCAAACCTCAAGCATCTGCCCCTTCCAGCCAAGGCTCTGTCTTCAAAAGACACACAGTTCCCAATACATGAGGCTTTTAAGGGACACGCAAGATTTGAACCATAGCACTTGTAGTACTGAACATGTAACCCCGGATCTTGTACATGCTAGGAAAAAGCTCTACCAACGAACGTCATCTCCATTTCTAACACATTTGTGAGACCCTTTCTGGTAATGAGAGATCACTCTTACCAGTGAAATACTTGGGAATTGCTCATGTGAATCTGCATTTTGGTTTGAGTCTCAACAGCCTCTTAATACATTGACCTTTAAGTCACATACAAGCCACTGGCTGGCATTGCCCAAAACAAGGCCTCCCAGTTCATTAGCTTCAGAGTATCAGAGAACATAAAATTATTACTTGGAGTTTGAATATTTACCAACAGGCAGTGGTGTGTGTAGATGAAGTAATTTCTATAACTTATATACATGAAGTAATTTCTATAACTTATATACATTCAATAGTTTACAAATGCATGCACACCTTGCTCTGAAATAAATATTTATGTGTCAAGAGACAAAATAGTATCTTTTATCACCCCATTGCAATGTTCACAACTAACACCCCTCTTAAAAGGAAGAGAATAATAAGAGAAAATTAGAAAAAGTTTACTTAATATACTTTTTTCCTTGGTACATTTGAGTGCCTAAGTTATATAAACAAACTTGGAACAGTCATATGAAAGTGTTTCTCGATATACAGGGGTTATGGCTTAATTTGGGAAGACAGCATAGAAAGAGATTCAGCAAGGTTCAGTCATCCTGGTTCTTCATGACCTCTGAGGATGGAGCAGTGTGACTTTCACAGGAGGGTCGTCAGCAGAGGAACACAGATATGAGAAAGACTTTCTTCCCATGAAATAAAGGAATCCCAGTTTTCATGATCATGTTACATAGAGAAAAGGAATCATGAGGAAAGAACAAAGAGCCTTTTCTGCCTCTGTGACCCTTGTTGCTTCCTTTAGCTCAAAATGCACCCCCCCACCAAGGCACCACACTTCAGGGTGTCACGTCCTGAGCTCTGCATAAGCAAAACTTCAAATCAACAATCTGTGCCCTTACTTATGTTCAATAAATACTGAAAGTTATATACTTTCCCTTAGAGGATCAGTTCAATTTATTTACATTAACATAAGATCCTTTTCACTTGCGAAGTCTGCACATTTTAGTTTTACATTTCTGTTCAATACCTAAATTTGCTCTAAGGTCCTCTCAAGTTATGTCTCTCAACTGCTGTCTCGCAATTTTACAGTTTTGTTTGCTTCTTTTCTACCCTATTTTTCTATGCTAATGTCTTAAATTATGCCCTCTGTTCTTCTAATGGAGAACCTTGCTCTTTGACACTGCCATGTAAATAATTCCTAATGAAGACTTAATGACAAAAAGTTTGCCTTCAGCCATAGCAGAATTTCTGTACTTTCGCCTGTGGTAGAATGATGCACAATTGGGAAACTGACTCCTGTGAATTAAATGCCCTCTACCTTCAGGATGATTTAAAGACAGTTCAAATGAGACAAAGAAAATATGTGCCACTCAATATCTTAGAGGCTAAATATTTTCGGCACTTCAGTAGCCTGTTAGGATCAGTGTTATGAGGAGCTGAGCCGCATGGTTGAGAAAGCATATGACAAAAATTCTCCCTCACGTGGAAGCAAGAGGTGGTTAAGACTCATCTATTAGCAGCTGACTTACCACACAGCCACACAGTGAATGGTGACCTTCAGGACTATTATGGAAATATTTTTGCACATAGTACAATGTCAAGAAGTAGATAAAAGATTAGTAAAGTCAGGTGAAATCTGCAAATGAAATTACCAGTAGCAGGTAAGAAAATGCAACCAAGGTGAAACGCCTAGGAGAGTTGGAAATGTGCAGAAAGATCTGACTGTGTGCTAGCAGTTTAATCTTAACTACAGAAGTTGGATTTTTAAACAATAGTGAGATATAATAGGTAACAGATTAGCTCATTTTAAGGATAAAAAATAAAGTTATGCAGAATGACTGGCCTAAAGTAGGCATCCATCCAACAGATAATGATGCTTGAAAGTGTTTATTTAATAAATTGTGGGTAAATGTCAATCCAGTCTCTCTCCTATCCTGGCTTCTGCGAGGCTGCCGGCATGTGTCCCGAGTTCTCTTCAGTAGCGCTACTCTCAGGTGACTCTCACCTTCCCCACTTTGTGCTCCATCTACTGCTGGCTTCTGTCCTCCAGAAGTACTGCTTCATGGTACATTCCAAATGTGATTTAGTCTCTTTCCTCTTTCGTCCTTTACTCCTCATCCCTCCGTTGCCTGAGTCTGAATGATACTTGCAATCTTAAAAATCTATCTGTCTGCCTGAATTGTTAATATTCGTTAAACAAGCATGGTAGAAACCTCTGTGTTCTTTTTATTATGTTTTCAGTATGTTCAAGGTATTTTAGAACATTAAAATAACTTACTGTTCCACAAAACAAAGAAAATAAGATAGCAAGCTAGCCCTCCTATTCTCCATCATTATATGTTAAATTTAAAGTGCTAAGGATTGTAGCAGGCACTCAGTGTGAAATGTTTTTGCTCTCAAAGGATTCATGGTCTAGAAGGAACATAAAACATTACAATACATTATCACAAAGCATTGCTGTGCATATGGTGAAAAAGATGGAGAACTGAGCCAGTACAAAGTAGAGGAGAGTCTTACTGAGGAGACCTACAGCTATGACCTTCCACCGAATATCACAGTGCAACAGAAACCATGCAAGCAAGGCACGAGGATCGCAGGTTTGAGTCCAGCCAGGGAAACTTAGCAAGATCAAGATCCCGCCCTGAAATGAATATCCAAAAGGAGGGGTTGAGCATGAAGTTTTGTGCTAAGGACCTGGGTTCCATCCCTAAGAGGGACAAAACAACAACAACAGCAACAGCAACAAAACGTAAGGGAAAAAAGCATTATTAGGGAAGCATTTGTATGTTAATCTCAGGATATAAGGAAGTAAGAAGTAATTGCAGAAATTCAAATCTTAGAGAACATGGACTGAATTACAGAAGAAGGACAAATAGGGTGCAGGGTACAAAAAAAGAAGCCAATTGATAATAATAACTTCTAATTATGTCTAATGTAGTTTTTATTTCTAGCTCTTTACACTGAAAAAGGCCCAGAAGTAATGAGGACTCTATGTTGATGAATGCCAGTCACTCTCGATGTGTGATTATTAATAAGAAGAGTGAGTGTGCTATCTAGGTCAGAGTAGATGTTGAGTATTTAACATGTATTATATTGCTCAAAATCCAAAAGATCCTTATGTGTTAGGACAGAGTTAATTTAAACCGTGGTAAGAGAAGCCACTGAAATCAATTCTAAGTGTGTGTTTGTCTTTCCTCCCACTTTTTTCTTGAATGGAGTCTAAGAACGAGTAACTGACAGGCTGAAACACATATTCAGAGAGTCTGGCTTCAGAACATCAAATCTAGGACCCATAATTTGTTTCTCCTAGTAGCTTTCCTAAGGTATAAAATTATAGATGCTCGGTATTTATTAAATAAGTGATTGAGTGCAAGTTTCAACTCTAGAATTGTTATGACTCCACAGTTACTAGTTCAATTGTACTTATACAGACTATAAAACAACCACAGTTATCGCTAACTCACTACCATAAGAAATAGAGAATGTATTTCGGAATGTATTTAGCAGTTTTGGAGATCATGAGGAAGACTTACTATTCACAAAAGAATCATAGTTAATAAATACAATAGAATTCTAGAATTAGAGAAAACATGCTTCACGTAACCCTTAATAAAATTATATATATAGAAAAACATCATTAATAAATAATAGAACCATACACAATTTTTTAGAGAATTGTGGAATAGGATGGTCTGATAGCATCTCAACTCACTGATGAATTTTAATAACAAAAAATGGGAAAACCAATCCTTCAGTTAGGAAAACAGTCCTTCAGTTAGAACAAATAGCACACAATAACAATTATGAGGTACTTCACGACAAAAACAATAAAAAAGAACATTAATGTTATCAAATCTCTGGATTTCATGCTTTTACTTTAGAAAATGCAAGAAAATGTAAGATAAACAACATGTTAAATCCTCAAAGAAAATAATTACCACTGCAGAAGTGGTAAAAAATTATTCTAATACAAAAAAAAAACAGTTTTTCATCATTGAATTGCATTTTTAAGAAAATGCAAATGAATAGATGGAAAAAATCATGATAAATCAACCAAATGCAACACCTGGGCCTTGCTAGATCCTGAAAAGAAAATGAAGATGCTGGAGATACATCGTGCAAATTAAACATAGACTTAAGTTCAGATTTCATTTAAAATTTACTTTTTTCTGTTGGCTTGTTATGCTGTACCTTGCTGTTATTATATTTTGTCCTTGTTAGCTCAGTATACCTAAATATTATAGGCCCCATATACTATATATGTTTTCATTTGAAATAGTCCAAGACTTTTAAGTTGATAACAATGGAAAAAATTCCTACTGAAAATTTAAGTTTGGTGATGGGTCCTTGCTGGCTTACTCTATCATTTTGTTTCAATTTGATTATTTTCAAATGTCTCTGTAATAAAATGTACTTTTAAATGGTAAGACTACTAATACTGAGTCAATTATGTTAATTATGTTAGCTGTGTTCAATAAATGGCAGTTACTGTCAAAATTAAAAGAGAAATGTCTGAAAACCAAAAGTTGAGACACAGATTCAAAGTACCATCATGAAGGAGCAAAGATTAGTGATAAGAATGAGGAGGAAGGAAGTTTGACCTGGTCAACACCAGAAAGTAGACAGATGCATACGTAAAAACAGAGGACCAATTGCCCTTTCAAAAAAAATCAACAAATCCACACAGTCTCAAAGGCCTTTATACATATAAAAATACTAAAGTATTTAATATAACATAATACAATGAAAATTTTCTTGCTCAGGATTGTCATAATACTTGAACTAAAACTGTTATAAGAAAAGTTACACAACTTCTAAATTCAATGTTTGTTTTGTTTGGAAAATAATGTTCCCAAAGTTGCCATGTGTGTGAAAATCTCACAAACTTTTGCCTCATCTTGTATAACTGAACTTACATTGAATTTCTACAAATATTTTACCTTTGCTATTCCTTATTTTAGCTAATGGCATAAGCCAGAAATTAAGGACAGGACCCCAAATCTCCTTTCTCATTGCCTCATACTCCTGGGCAAATCGCCATCTGTATCTGTCTCAAGCCCGTGCACGTACACCCACTCCAAGGTCCATGACTGTGGCCCGAGCAACATCACCGTTTGCCTGCTGCCCTCTAGCAACCTTCTTGGAGTTATTTCTAAATCGACCTTCACTCTCATCAATTCATCTGCCCTTGTCCCAGCAGCTTGAGTACTTGAGTTCAGTGCCTCACGTTCAGATGTCACTGCCCCAAAGTCCTACCTACTTAAGCTGTTTGGAGACCACATCTGATGCACATAGGCACCTCTGGGCTCACGTTCTGTTGCTACTGCTTTGACAACTGTAGGCACCTCCGCTGTCCTTAGGATTTTTGTTTGTGTTACGCTGCCTTTGCTTGGGGCACTTGTAATCCCTCTGCCAAGGAAGCTATTTTTCCCTTCCTCAACAAACACACTTGCATTAAAAATTAGGAAGTCACTTGAAATCCCATTTCCCTCAGAAAACCTTCCTGGAGGATCGATCTCCTGTGAGACTTTGGCCCTTCTGCCTGGGGCTAAGAGGCACCTCCCTAAGAGTTGTCTATAATTTTCTTTAATAGAAATCACTTAATTCAGAAAAACAATTTTACCTAAATACACTCTCACATTATTAAAACTGCATAAAAATGATGAAACATTATGTTTACAAGGAAATTCTGGGGCTGGGGAAATAGCACAGCAATTAAAGCACTTCCCTTGGACCCTAAATTCAATTTCCCAGCACCACATAAAGCTGGGCGTGGTGGCACACACCTGTAATCCCAGTATTTGAGAGGCTGAGGCAGGAGGATTGTCCTGGGTCCAAGGCCAGCCTGAGCTACACCAATGAGTTTAGGACCAGCCTAGGCTACAGAGCGAGATTCTGACTCAAAAATAGAAACAAAAAATAAAAGAAAAAAAGTAAATTCTTAACGATGGTAAAGGCTTCTACAACCCCATCTCTCAGCACGTGACATGGAGTTAAGGCTCGGTAAATATTTACGGAGGTCCTTGTTCTAAATGAGCATGGTATTAACCCCACATTAGGTTGTAAAACCATCGTTCAGAACAGAATGCAGCACTTGCAAATTGAGTAATGTGGAGATGCCTAAAGAGTATCATGTAGAGTCAAGGAAAAAACAGTTACAATGAGATTTGGCACCCAGAACGCAGTATTGGTAATAAGATTATTTATATGTGGGTCAGAGGAGGTAGTGGCCTATATTGGGTAGGGATGAAAAAGACTGTCAATTTAAGGAACTCAAACTCTGTAAAGGAAACGAAAAGGACAAAGTATAATTTAGTCATTCCTCTAAGCAGGCTTGAGAGATTATAAAAATAGACTTGGGAGGGCAAACCCAAAAGCCCTGAGAAAGCAGAATGGAGCTTTTCTGAGTTGTATCGCTGGGATTCCTGACAGAGGGGCAAGTGAAAGGCAAAAGGCTTAATTAAATTGAACACAGAGAGGTTGAATTCCGTCTCCAATAAGATGGAAAAGCATTACAAAAAGCCACATGTTGTTGCAAGCAATACAGAACCAAGACTCCCCAGGGACAAGAAGCCCTGTGCTAATCTCTTTTTGGCTCTGAAAGAACCCCAGAGATGAAGGAGTAAGCCTCCTAGAGGGGACCATGTGACACCTTCCCTGCATTTCCATGGAAACTTCTCTGCACCCACATGGCTCCTTCGACCTGCAAGGGCTGCCTTGAGTCTCGAGAGAGGCCTAGAAGCAACCCTGAACATTTACCTACCTTACGAGACAAATTCTAGCAAGCATTCCAGCATCCCTAGAAAAGGGACCGCTTTTCTTAGAATCCCTCAGCTAAGGTTATAAAAACTGATCATTTCCTCAGTTTATTTATTTATTTTTTCTTTCTCTTGTTAAGTTCAGAGGAGCACTCAGCTTTCAGTGTGAAGTAGGAAAAGGAAGGCGACCTCAGAGGGGCAACTGTATTTGACCAATCTGTGTCGCTCTTTGCATCCCAAAAGGCCTCACCTGAGTTCAAACTGCTTGCTCCTCAAATCTCTCCATGAACGGATCCCAGACTTCATTACCTGTAACATAGGGGGTCGCTATCAGAATCTGATGCTCTGACTCAGCCATTACTATTTGATTTCCATCTCTGCACAACCCCCTTGCCACAGAAGCTTTCTCCATTTGTCTTTGTGTCCCCACTGTCCATCCACCTCTTACGGGTGTTTTCAAGGGATGTTCCCTTAGTGGCCCTTACACTACTTGGCCTTAGTTCCTCTTTTAAGGGGTGGATGAACAAGCGTCTGTCTTTAACTACAGGGGCTGCCCCTGCTTTGCCTGCTTTATGAGATTCAATTAGGAAAACTTTGAGTTTGGATTTTGGTTATTGGACAAGAAACTTCAGCCAAAACTAGGTAATATTTTCCACTATCCGTGATGCACAAAGCACCCTTTCTATTACAGGTTTATATAATTATTATTTATACTGCTCAATTCAAAAGAAATACGAGTATCTAAAATTATATTTTTATGTATTCAATTTCGTATCTAAAATTATATTTCTTATGTACTCAATTTCTCTAGCTCACTATCCACAGAGAAATAACTCCTGGAAAAAAATGAAAGAACCCCTCAAAAAGGTTGAATAAAGACATTACTCTTTATTCATTCACTCACCAAATTGAGAATTTCTTTGCAAGAATAGCATTGTAAATAAATCAAATAAATCCTTGATTTCCAGTATTTATGGGTGAGACAGTGTAACTACAGTGAACAAGTGAACATAAGCTTTCTTTTTGAAATCTTTAGTGGAAAACTTTCCACAATGAAGCAGACTTCCAAGCTCTTCCAATGCCTCATCCTTCTCATTTGCAAATTCAAATCATTGTTAATTTCATAGTCAATGAACTGAGTTGGTTTAGATCAAGCATTCTCACGATTAAATGTTCTTGTTGTGACCTTGAGAATGAACCCATTACTAGTAGATAACATTTCTCTCTTTAGCACCAGCCTGTCCCAAGGTGGGATATGTGCCAAAGCTCAAGAAAAGTTAGTCATGTGCTTTCCAGAAGATGAGGCTTAAGACACAGGCTGAGAATATTTAATGTCTGGCGGTCGGGGGGGGGGGGGGGGGAGTGGTGTAATATAGGTCTTAGCCAAGACACGTGATAGTCACTGTAGGGGCTGCTGGCAAAAAAAAGTCAGCGTCTTGTATTAAGCAGCTCAAGCGAATCTTGTAAGGACTCAGGGAAAATGCTCCTGGCCCTTGTGTGCTGTCTGATGTGGCGTCTCCACACCTCCGCCGGCCACTTCCCCCGAGCCTGCACCTCCTCTAAGAGCCTAACGGAGAAGGAATGCTGCCCGCCCTGGGGCGGGGATGGGAGCCCCTGTGGCCAGCTGTCTGGAAGAGGTTCCTGCCAGGACATCCTTCTATCCAACGCACCCTTCGGGCCTCAGTTTCCCTTCATGGGGGTGGATGACCGGGAGTCTTGGCCCTCTGTCTTTTACAATAGGACCTGTCAGTGCTCTGCCAACTTCATGGGATTCAATTGCGGACGTTGCAAGTTTGGATTGTGGGGACCAAACTGCACAGAGAAGCGGCTCTTGGTGAGAAGAAACATCTTTGACCTGAGCGTCCCAGAGAAGGACAGATTCCTGGCCTACCTCACGTTAGCGAAGCACACGATCAGCCCGGACTATGTCATCCCCACGGGCACCTCTGGCCAAATGAATAACGGGTCAACGCCCATGTTTACGGATATCAACCTCTATGACCTCTTTGTCTGGATGCATTACTATGTGTCAAGGGACACACTGCTCGGGGGATCAGAAATTTGGTCGGACATTGATTTTGCCCATGAAGCACCAGGTTTCCTGCCCTGGCACAGGCTCTTCTTGCTGCTATGGGAACAAGAAATCCGGGAGCTGACAGGGGATGAGAACTTCACCGTGCCTTACTGGGACTGGCGGGATGCAGAGCGCTGTGACATCTGCACGGACGAGTACATGGGGGGTCGCCACCCTGCCAACCCCGACCTCCTCAGCCCAGCGTCCTTCTTCTCCTCTTGGCAGGTAAGGTGCTCGGGAAAGACTGCAAGAGATCACAGGAGTTTTTTTTTTAATGTAGAGAATATTTTATTAGCTTTGCAATCAAACCCTAATACATAAGACCTTGCATATTTAATTCAGTGCATTACCTCTGTACAAATGGAAAAAAGCATGTTTAATGTCTCTAGACCAAAGAGACTGTTCATTGATGCACAAGGCCAACTCAACACAGAAAACTGAGATGCTCTTTTTTTGAAGTGGACAGCACACTTCAGTTCAAATCACATGTACACACACACACACACACACACAAGAAACATTTCAAATCATGCATACACCTTTGTATGAAAGCAGGAACTTTAGCAACCAACTCTGCAGACAGATTTTCATAAACCTCTCTCCTGGCACCCCCCACCTAGTGCAGATATGTCACCGCGTTAACAGCTGTTGGTGGACCTCGATTTTGTCCTTGACAGAACTCTTTACAATTATAAAGTGGATAACTGTGTAATTATCAGCTTAATATCCATCTCCCCTTCTAGGTTTCTAAGCTCCAATGAACAGATACTTAATTCACTATTACATTTCTAGCAACTACAATGGTATCTGGCATGTAGCAATGGCTCAGAAAGTATTTGTAAATGAATCCAAGAATGCAGATTTGGATAGATAAGTAAATTATCTAGGGCATTGTTTCTGAATAATAAAATGATTCTTCACAATAAAATTCATAGGGTGTGAAAATTAAAAATACAAATCTCTCTCCCAAACTCGTGGACCAGAATCTTTATGGCGGGATCTCATGAAGGTATAATTTATTAAATGGCTGTGGTGATTATCATAAGGAAGCTTGATAAATAGTGGCTAGAATACATTTTCATTGTTTTACATTTATAAGGATCATGAAGTCCAAGTAGGTAAATCATGAAAACAGCTAATAATTCATTGTATTTTACACACATAAAGCCTCATCTCAAGGATTTATATGCTTGACTTATATAATATTAATTTAATATCAAAGCATCCACTTTAAAGACACGAAGATTTAAGAAAATTTATTTAAAAATCACACAAATGGTAAGGAGCAAAGACAACATTTGTTCTCAAATAGTCTGACTGTGTGACCAACTTTCAAGGTGTCATTTCCATGAGACTTGAGCCCAAGAATACAACTGTTTCCACATGCCACTTTTGAAGGGTTTGTGAATGAGTCAAAGAACGTAGGTGTATATGAATAAATAAATTATCTAGGCTAATGTTACCGGATACTAAAATATTATTCACAATAAAAGTCATAGGGTGTGAAAATTAAAAATACAAATCCCTCTCCCAATCTCAACGGCCAAAATCTTCATGGCAGTTTTATTTCTAGCTTGCAGGTGAAAGAGCCTTTTTTCTAAGGCCTTACAACCTTTGCATGCAATCTAAGAAACAGCTGTTGCCAAAATAAATGTCTCTTTCTCCGATTTGTATTCTGTTCATTATGGATTAGAAGCCAGAAGAAACCCAAGACAACTAGGTCTCGTTATTTATCATTCAGAATCAATACAGATGGAAGAAATACTTATCTGCCTGTCTCCTGAAATGTTCAAATTCAGCACTTCCAACTAGTAATATTTTATGGAGTTACACCCAATCTTTTAGTGGGATGCAGACAGGCTCACAGTCATACTTTGAAGTTTTGAAATATATCCTCCTCCCTCTCATGCACTTTCAAAAGGAGACGCAGTGAAGGTCATCAAAAAATAGCCACTGATTTCTAGTGTGACTAATTAACAAGAGTAATGAATATATTTGTGTAGACATGACAAGAGAAATGTGCTTGGAAAAAAAGTCTCTTCCAGTGGATCGTCCGACTCCCTGCCTTAATCTATAAAGTGTGACTCTCTCCTCTCTCTCTTACAGTCTCTGTTACTGCCTGAAATATTACCTAACTTGGAGGTGGGTTTGTTTTGGTCAGTTACAAAACGTTCCTGAAGTTTACACCTTCATGTGATCCAGAAAGGCAGAAGGATTAAATTATGACCTACACAATGAAACTTAGTGGAGAAATAATGAGCTGATATTTAATTATCCAAGGTTTCTATGAGCAGAGGATTCTCAGAATATTATGTGAAAGTTTTTCTAATCATTAGTCAGTTACTGAGCCATGTTTTTCTTTCTCACTCTTATCTGTCTCTCTCATTCTCTCTTTTTACAGCCAATATTTTTACTTTCTAAAGAAAAAATTTGAGGGCCTAATGGCTGAGCACTAGTATCAGATGTTTACATTAGCTTCAAACTTGTTCTATGATTAAGATGTTGTGACGATACAGAGTTTATAGATAAAGGAAAAGAATGGAGGAAGACTGTTGAAAAGCAAGCGAGTGACAGTTTAGATAAACTGGTCTACAGCAAGAAACATTTGCTGTTTACCAACGAAGTGTCATATCAAGGACAAACTGGTGGCAGGTGTGACAGTCAAACCCAATGCATGTTGGCTATTCCCACTTAATTAAACGGTTGACCATTTCTCTGGTCAAAAGTCCTACCTAAATATTAATATTTCTGTTTAAATTGATTTTATTCCACAATTCTCAGTATCAAAATCACCTAGAAAGTTCAAAAAGTTATATAAAAACAAAATCATAGGGCTGGAAGAATGACACAGGACTTAAAGCAAGCACAAAGCCCTGGGTTCAGTTCCCTAGCACAACATAAGCCGGGCACAGTGGCAAGTGTCTGCAATCCCAGTATTCAGGAGGCTGAGGCAGGAGGATTGCAGTGAGTCCAAGGCCAGCCTCAGCAACATAGTGAGTTTGGGACAAGCCTGGACTACAGAGTGAAAACTTGTCCCAAAAACAAAAATCACATAAACTTCACACATCTAAATTTCTGCCAGAAATTCAGATTCTAGTAGTTGGCTATGAAGTTTGAGTGCTTGAATTTTTAAAACCCTCTCATGTGACTCTCATTGGCAGTCAGCATTGAGACTACCTGATTTAACTGATATGGAAATTGTTTGAGTATCTCTTTACATTCACTTTATAAAAAACACAGGTTCCTTAATAAACGCATCATTAATTTGAAAGCATTTGCCTAAACTGAGTACATAAATTAAGAACTAGACCATTTTGTGTGAGATGAGATCAAATAGTTTCTTGGTTCAATGAGTTTATTAATGCTTTCCAAGTGAACTAGGCTGACAGAGGCTCAGGAACAAAGCCTGCATTCTCTGCTTGGCCTGAGGTACCCTCTCACTTGGCGTGCACATGGAGCCTCTCGAGATCTAATATCATTTATTAACTCTAAGCTGAGACCCTTCAGTGATGTGCAATGCGCTACCATTATTTTATAAAAGTAGATTAAAAGGCCCAAAATGGTTGGTAGGCTTTTTCAAGGCCACTCACCAAAGGACCAAAAGGAGGCACTCTGACTCTGTTGCTTTCTAAGTCAGCCATGTTGTTCCATCTGGGATCAAAAGGAGTTAAATAAGCAAACTACTAATTTGTGGATGTATAATGTAGCATGGGACCATTTGACTCCCTTAAAATTCATCCATTCTGGATAAAATGAGAAGGCACAGTGAAGAACTTCTCATTTATGTTATAATGAAAATATCCTATGGGGCTTGTATTGATCCACCTCCCTCACTCAAGCAGAACACCCCTCCCCTCTACGCTACCATTGTGCCTTGTAAAGATTTTTGCTATAGCACCTGTAACTCTTCTGCACATGCAACTAATTTCAAGTCTGTATCTACTATACTGTCAGATGCTCCCAGGTAGACACCATTCATAAACACGCAGCATCCACAATGTGTAGTCCCATGGTGTTTACATGCAATAGGCTTTGTGTACACTTGTTCAGCTAAACACAATATAACATCAGAGAAATGTTTTCTCTGACACTAGTGTAGACGAAGAATCAAACTCGACATGGGTGGATTTCTAGGATCTTAAATCATAGTTTTTAACACTGGATCCTCCGTAGCAAGAGTACCACAATGCCAATGACCTCTAACTCAGAGTCTGGGGTAAGACAGCTTGAGTAGTTCTTTCTGGTGTTCTGCATGAGTGTGTGAGCGCATAAGTGCACGCGCGTGTGTGTGCGCGTGCGTGCGTGCGTGTGTGTGTGTAAAAGATAACACAATAAAGATAACAATACACCAGAGTATTGTTCAAATAAAATGACAGTATTCACCTGGCAAGATTTCTCTAAAATAAAACTGTACATTTTTAAAAATCAAGAATACCTCTTCCTAGAAAGCTTATGGTCATCATTCACATGGCCTCTTGGTCCATCAGTGCAACAGTTTGTGCAGTGTGAGCAGCTTTCCACATAGTAGCATGCATGCCAGCCAGGAGAAGAGAGCCCATCATCTTGGGAGAAAGAGGGATGCTTAAGAATATTGAAGTAAAAGTATCTGTGCTCAACATAACAGGATCTGATGTTATGTAAACCGCAGACAAGCTGACGAGAATAGAAAGTACAGCAAGATGAATTAAAATAAGGAAGAAAAACATTTCCTAGGTGACCGACAGGCATGAACTATGGCCAGGAAGCCACTCATCAGGTTAAAGTCTCATCACATGGAAGCCAACAGGGAGAGGAAAAGTCGCTTCTCAGCAGAGAGTCATGGGTTTTTCGTAACCATGACAACAGCTCTGTGAAATAACTGCCTTGCTTTTTTTCTTTGTGAAAATGATTCTGTGGAATGTCATATGCTTTACATTTTTTTCAGCTAAGCCTCTAATGCCATAATAGAATCTTTGCTCCTGAAAGCTTCTAGTAGCTGATAGTTTTTCAGTATTTCTTAGAATTTAAAAACCACTATCTCAAGTCACCTTCTTTAAGACATCTTTGTTTTATCTCCTTTTCTTTTGACTTAGTACATTTGATTCCCTTCCCCACCTTAGTAGATATTATAAATTACTTGAGTTCAAATAAAAATTGAACAAAATTGTCATCAGAAGACCAGAACTCAGATTCAACCTCTGTCATTTACCAGATAATATTGGACAAATTATTTAAAATTTTTGGACTTCACTTTTGATGGCCAAGTAAATGGATCCAACCATCATTTATGCTCATTTTCTGTGTTGCTAAGAGATCACAGTGGATTAGAATGCAATATAACATAGTAGAAAGGGTATAACATGTTGAGTCAAATAAGCATAAAATTGAGTAGACTTGTGTAACTTACTTCAGTACAAGACCCCAATTATTCTGAGATATTTTTGTCTTTAAAATCAGAATAATGTAATGTAGTATAGCATTAGTATAATGTGATTTAACAATAATAATGAATATTGAAACAGTCTTGTAGATGTGAAATTAAAAATTATTCGCTGCCTGACCAAAGGGACAATAGTGACAATAGAAGTCATTATTAAACACTCTCCATGTAGCACTCTACTCCATATTTTATATGTTAGAGCATTTTAACCATGATTAAAGTGTGCTATAATCCCCATTTATAGATTAAAAACTTGGTCAAGAGCTAAAATAACTTGCCTGAGGTCATGTAAGTAATAAAGTCAGAATTATAAACTATATCTTTCTGACTACAGTCTCTGCGATCATAATCACAAAGCTAACAATTTCTCCTACAATACCTCATCTTTTGTGTCAAATATAAATACAATAACTTGGAGTTAGATTTTCCAAGCTATTTCTGAAATCAAGGGAGATTTCCTTCATGTTACTAATACCTCCAGTCGTCTGAAGACTTAGTCACATGGCAGTTGGCATTTCAGCAAAAGTAGTCCTATTCAACCTCTCTCATTTAATTGAGGGTATTGTAGAAATTTTCTAGGCAAAAGTGTCTTTGAGAATATCTGGAGGCTTATCATTTAAAGAGGAGTAAAAATGACTGTGTCTTTGTACCTGCTGTGGAAACTAGTTAACAAACATTACAAAGACATCAAACATGTGACATTCAGTGTCAAGTTAAGTTAGCTTTATCCAATCATTTCTAACCCTTGGGCAGGAAGCAATGACCCTGGTGGTTTTATCTCTGGAATCTCAAAGTCTATGGTTCCATGCTCTAGTTCTGAGTTTAAATAACACATGCAGTTAAAGCAATTGCTAATTCTAGTTCTAAATTACATGTAGATAAAGGAATGAAGGAATGTCAGGATGTATGAGAAAGTCTAGAAATTGATACTCATTGAGTTACTTCTTGACTTGCTCTTTGTCATAGATAATTGTACAGTTGAGAAAACTGAGACTTAGTAACCATGAAGACGATGTTAACAGCCATATTGCTAGTATGTGAGCCAAAACCAAAGCCTGCCTCTTTACCTGAATCTGGGCCCCAATTCTTTTCTACCACATAGTGCTTTAATTCATAAGTTGTACATTGGTGACAAGAAGTTAAACAGTATCTCTGACAGCCTCTCATCAGAGTCTCTGAGGGCTGTGGGTTCAAGCCTTTTAAATAATGACTGAATTTGCCTTTACCTATTTGTAGACTGCAAGTTCACTGAGGTGGGAGACCAGTAGGACAGTCTTAATGATTCTCAGGCATGATGCAAACAGGTAATCAGGCAGTCTTTTCATTTTCAAAATAATATTCTATAGCTGGGCCCAATAGTACAGGCTCTGGGAGGAGCTGAGGTAGGAGAATCATAAATTCAAGCCCACCCTGGACCACTTAACAACTTAGCAAGACCCTGTCTCAAATTCAAAAATGAAAAAAGGCTAGGGCTATAACACAGTGTGAAGGCTGATAGTTTGATCCCCACTACACACACACACACACACACACACACACACACACACACACACACAAATGGTATTCTGTGTGCCTCATCAGCTGCCATTAAAATTATAACCACAACATAGAAGTTCATATTCTGTGAGCCTTGGGTATACACCTCCATTCTTAGACTGTGTCCTTATCATTAAGATGAGGATAAAATAATGGAAGCCTACCATGTTGTTTTGTGAATTTTGATTTTAGAAACATGCAAAGAGATAACTCTTCAACCTGGGACACAGAAGGGTTTAGTCAATGTTTTATAAAATAAATATATTTAGGAAAAAATGTGAGGTATGATTGAATGAAGTATGACTAATTTTTTAAATGACAGAAATAATTTTAAAAAGAGAAAAATCACAATACAAGTTGCATTACCAGTAATCTCTCTCAGCATACCCCACCACACAAGTGAAACACACATACCCAATCATTCTTGCCATTTTCTGAAGCAGTTCTGAAGGTCCTCTGTTGTGCCTGTAGTTGTGCTGTCATGACTGCCTTGATGTCCTGATTAATTCAAAACAATTTCCTTCATGATCACTTTGACGCTGAGGAACAGCCTGAAGTCACACAGCACAATATCTGATGAATAAAGGGGATGAGGACACAAACTAAGGTTTTTCCAACCTGCCTTTCCACTAGATGGCACTTGACAGCAGTATGCACCAGATTTGTTTAATCACACCGTATAGAGACATTCGTGAAAGAAAGCTTCCCAGAACTCTCCAGAAAGTGGTGGAAATGATAAGTACTCAAAGTGAAGGTGGTTATTTTGAGGGGATTAGCAGCAATGTGTCTTTCGATGCAGTCAGTTTTTAAAAATCTAACATTCATCATGTCTTTCAATTATTCTCTGTATCCTAATGCACATATTGGCTACCAAAAATGAAAATAGGACTATGGGTACTTGGTACATGATTGCTATTGGAGATTCATTATACTATCAACTAATTTTATTTACAAATACTCATTGTACCACTATTAAGGTGCTGGTCACTATCCTAGATTGTAGAATTAAACAAACAACATAAATATTTAAAAATCTGTCCTCACGTGAATTGCATTTTGAAGGGAAGTGACAAAGTGACAATGATTGTTTATCGAGAGAAATGAAAACAAATAAAATTAAGTTGAATAAAGAGCGATGTTCTCTACTTACTGACCACAAGTCTCTAACAGACAAACCTGTTGTGAATAGTCCGGGAAATAGGTGAGCTCACTCTCCTACACCTCATCTATCATTCAAAATATGTATCACACTTCCAACTACTCTACTTCATTCAACACAAAACATAATGATTTTTTTAGAATTAAGCATTAATATATATATATTATGGAGAAAAAAATCAATTCATGCTATGATCCTTTAATCACTTGAAGTTATATCTTATAATTAATAAAACTATCATTTTTACTTATTTACCTATGTGTAATAAGATAGCTGCAGAATGACACCCAAGTGTAAGCACAAAGTTTATTTATGTTTCTTATGAGTCTTAGATATATAGTCTGAGGGGAAATAATGTAACCTTCACAATATTGCAACAGAAGTACACATTTTCAGTGTACATATATGTGGATGACATGAGGTCAGCTGTATGATTTCTCATTTTAGTAGAATCACATCAATTTCAACAATTTTTGGATTTCAGAGCATCTTCGATTTGAGTTTTAGGTTAGGCATCCTTGATCTCTATAAGCAAAATAACTCGGTGGAATCCTAAAACTCTTACGTTCGGAGTCAGCAATGTTTTTTGGTTGTTGTTACCTGTGTCGGCCTTAAAGGATAAGAAGCACATGAGCCACAGGGCAAGGACTGGGCAATGCTCAGCGAGGAGGAAAGTCGAGAAACAGAGAGACGCAAGCAGATGTTGGGAAGAACCGGCTGTCTGACATCAGTAGCAGAATCACACAGGATGGAAACAAATGGCGAATGGTCCCAGATTCATGACGTGTTTAGAAGGTTAACCTGGTCATATTGGCTGATGGACTCAAAGCAAAACATAAAGAGAATAAAATACAAAAGAAAATTCACTAGATCCTGGCTTGCTTGGGGCCATTCACAAGTTTCTGGCTAAACTGCAAGATGATTAATGTGAACCAAAGAATAGGCAGAGAATAAATTTTTCATTCTAGCTGTTATACTAGAGATGCCTGAAAGACAACATTGAAATATTGAGTCAAAACTTCACATACAATTTCAGAAGTCTAAGGAGAAGTATTGAACAAGCGACAGAAAATTGACAGTCCTTATTAATATGGTGACCACATCAGCTGTGGAACAGTTTAGCACAGCTATTGGAGAGGAAATGCAGAAAAAAAAAGACCCCATAGCTCAAGACCTGGACCAGAGCCAGCTTTCAGAACAAACAATAGAGCATTTGTATGACACTCCATGGTCAGAAGTGGGCCTCAAATCTGAGATTTAATAATCTGCAACATTGGTTTTTAAATCTTAATAAATAGATCTGCAAATTTTTATTTTAAAATGATAGCAATTTGAACGGCTGAAAGAGGAATATTTCACACACAAGCTTAGCAGGTGAAAATAAGAAAGCCCCTGTCTCAAGTTATAAATTAATTAACAAATAAATAGAGTTGAGGAGGTTGCTTGGTGAAAAGCCTAGTTCAATAGTACTACAGAAAAAAAAAGAAAGAAAAAAGCATAGAGCCATAGGACATACGCTGAAGGCTTAGGACTTAGGCTCTCCTTGTCTCCTGTGACAACTTCTTTGCTTTCCCGGGTAAGTCCAACCCATGATACTCTGGAACCAGCCGGAGCTGATCTCCCTTTCTTCAGCCTTGACCAAGACCACTGAAGGAGAAAGAAGAGGGACGATCCACTGTCATTCCCCATCCCTAGAAACGGCTTCTTCGCCGATGAAAACAAAGTTGGGATTTTATAGATCAGATAGAGGCCGTCCTGCCCTGAGCTGCCAGTCTGTAGCATGACTGACAGGTGACTGATGACCACAGGGACCGTTAGCCTAGTGCTAGCGGCCAAGCTGCGCTCCCTTCAATTCCATACACCGGAGCCCTGCTCCTCAATGTGACCGTACTTTGAGATAGGGCCTTAGGAGGGGGATTACGGTTCAATGAAGGACAGACATTGGGCACCATGTTCAACCCACATTCCGGAATGTACTGATGTAGTGTGTGCTAAGAAAATATGTAATTTCACTTTTAGCTGTCACTGTTCTAATTCACAGGCTTGATCAGTATTTCTAATTTTCTTTGCTGTGACTCAAGTACTTCAGTCTGTACTGAGTCTGCCTCTCCTGGGTATTTTTGAAGCTGTTTCTAGTTTAGCCTTCCTTTCTCTTTTTCTTCCTCACTTGCCAACAAGCACCAAGACGAATCTTGTGAATGTTCGCTATATTCAAATCAATACTTCATTTCACCCTATTTTCCCTTGGCTCTCCAGCTCATATACAGGTTTCTAAGGCTCTTTTTGTCTCAAATTTTAGCCTTTGTCCGCAAGAGGTGTCTGTTAGGTCAAAGAAGGATGCCCTCAGAGCTGAATATATGACCTACAGCAAAAGTATTTGGAGTTAAAGTTCATTGCCCCTGAGCCCCCACCCTCAGGTAGCAAGTCCAGGCAAGGGACCTGGCATAGGGGCTGATTGTGCGTGAACAGAACTTTTATTTAGTGACAGTATGAGGGACCAGAACTGGGCTGTTTAGCTGCCATGTGGGTTGAGGATTGGGCAGAACAGGATGAAGTAGAGTAGCCTGATAGGTTGGGTGGGCAAGTGGGTGGACCACAGTCTTGTGGGAGACTAGGCCACACCAAGGGCAGGGATTGTCATCATCATTTGGCCAGCTGCTAAGGCCCACAAAGTTGTTACATCGGGGTGGGAGAAGTCAGCTTACCATGGCTGGAAGGAAGGAGGGATTATCTATCTCCAAGCCAGGTCACACACACAAAGCGAAGTTCAGTGTGGGAAGGGCCAGGACGCTCAGCACAGGAGTCGCAGTACTGGAAACTTAAGATATAAGTAAGACAAAAGAAATCTTACCTGGCGAACATGACCAGTTCTTATGGAGTCACATGGATACATGTTAGGTTTTAAAACCCACTGATAGTAGTTCGAAAGGGACCCACTACATATAGAAAGCAGACAACCGTTTCCAGTCACATAATGAAATCACTTATTCCAGTGTTTGTGTTGAAATGTTGGCTTGATATTGGTTAGTATTATTTTAAGCAAAACTTTTCCCTAATAGGTTTGTATAAATAGCCATAGGTAAACCACTTTTCCTTTGATAGTTTGAGCAGGCTATTATCGTATCTTATGCAAATCGAAGGCATCTCAAATCCACATCCAGCCCTAAGATAGATGCAGGGCTAGAACTCTCTTCATCATCTTGACCTAGAACTGCTGTAAAGACATCGAATCCTGAGCTCATCTTGTTTACTTAGAGGTGTACAAAGTGGCCTGTAGTGGCCACACAGTCAGTCACTTAACCTAGAAAATATGACTTCTCTTCTCTGAGCCTCAGTTTGCTTGTTTGGTGTGATGGAAAGTTTGGCTGTGCAATTTAAATAAAGTAGTGCAGGTAGCATGGTTTCCTAAAACTTTTCTTCATATAAAAATAAAAGGAATTAAGGAATTATCATTCTGAAGTTGATATTCTCCCAAACAGAGTCACATTGGTTCTAAAAATTCAGAGTTATATATCTCAAAAAATAATCTAAGGGCTAGAGGAATGCCTCAGCAATTAAAGAGCTTGTCTAGCAAGTGCTAAATCAAGTGCTACGTACCTGAGTTTGATTCTCCAGCACCATATAAGATGGGCATGGTGCCACACACCTGTAATCCCAGCACTTGGGTGGTGGAGACAGGAGGATTGTCATGAGTCCAAGGCCAGCCTCGGCACCATGGTGACTTCAGGTCCAGCCTGGGCCACAAAGTGAGAACCTGTCTCAAAAAATAAAAAAAATCTATTAGGAGTGTTATCTTGAACATCAAAAAAAAAAATAGATAACAACAATTAGATATTTTATGTCAGAGAAGCACAAAGCAGAACTACTCAGAATCCTTGATATTGTAAATATAATATCGATCAAAGTTGATAACACTGCTGTTAAACAAATGTTTATGTTTGATCTTACCATGTGCTCTGAGCTTTATCTATAGAGGAAATTGCCATTGTTGTTATCTACCTTGAACTTAGCACCCAACCCAGTACTTAACACATAATAGATGCTTAACAGATACTTGGTAAATTAATTTTCTCACCAATATTTATATGAACTGGTTATTTTTTAATCACAATCTGATATCAAATACACTTGATATAGTATTGTGATGGGTAAATTTGATATAGGGAAGCCTGAAATAGTTAAATTGTTTTCTCAAGTGGCAGGTGCAAGCCTAGAACCATACTCTAGGTTTCTAATGCCATAACTTCTGCCCACTTTGGCAATCCGCTTAAAAATACTAATCTCTTGAGGGTTAGAAATCTGAAGACTGTCACGAAGAGTTCCAGCTTCCCTTCCTTCTCCCCTTGACTCCAAGGTGGTAGTAACTCCTGCGATGTGCAATGTTTGCTTCAGATAATCTGCAGCCGCCTAGAGGAGTACAACAGCCGCCAGGCTCTGTGTGACGGAACTCCGGAAGGACCGCTGCTGCGCAATCCCGGAAATCATGACAAAGCCAGGACTCCGCGACTCCCCTCCTCGGCTGATGTGGAGTTTTGCCTGAGTTTGCCTCAGTATGAATCTGGCTCCATGGACAAAGCTGCCAATTTCAGCTTCAGAAACACGCTGGAAGGTAAGTCCTTTTTTCCACCCACTTTTATTTTTTTTCCCTTGAATTTGTGGTTACACTGTCTTATCCCAAACCCCAGGCCCAGAGGTGTTTGAGAATTCAGAATTTTTTTGAGTTGACCAAGGATATATCTTGACTCCACCTGTATTGACAGTAACTCCAACAGACTCTCACATCACATGGTAATCCAATCCAACACACTATTAATGCTTCAGCAAAGATCATGTTCCTGTCAATCAAATTATCATAGAATCTGGACAAGGAGCAGAATGGAGCTTAAATGGTACTTCATTTACACAGACCTTTGCTTGCTTCAGTAAATCATCCTGCTGCATGATCTGCTCTCCCAGAATCTTCTTAAACATACAAAAATAATCAGAGCTTAAAGAGCTATTATTAAGCTATACTTTAAAATGGGTTTCAGAAAAAATATTTAAGTGAATAAATGGACTGCTGTGAGAGATTGCATTATGAATGTGTTCCATAGACTGGTGATAAGACCCAAGGGTTGTGGAAAAATCACTAGATGATACACAATTTTGTGTCAATTATAGTATTTCTAGCATTTGTGTGAAAAAAATTATTACACACATGCAAAGAGTGAGGTTACCAAATGGAGAATTACATCAGATGCTATCAATGCTACAGTGAGAAATTATAAATCATAGATGAAAAGCCTGTTGAAGTCCTTCATAGACCCATGACTATGACTAAGGATGATTTATGTGCCATTGTCATTGCACAAACACTGAGAACAACAACAATGGTTCTCAGGCCACGTGGGCCTTAGAGTCCGCAGAAAGATTTGTTAAATAATGTGTCAAGTTCTATGCTGAACACCGGGTTAGTAGTTCTCTGTGAAGGCTAAAGAATGAGACGTTTAATATCTTTACAAGGGATGCCATTGGCTCTGGAATCACACTTTCTAAATTCACGAGCTATGTGGAGTGTGTTTGACCTCAGCCATTGCATAAAAATAAGAAACACTCCCCTTCCACTACCTTTGCTTCACTGCCCTGTTTCTCACAATTGAAGGGCTCCTCTGAGTCAAATTAAGATAAATTATTTGTTTAGTTTCTACTAAACAAAAAAAAAATGTTAGTTAATTACATCTAAGCCAAAATCTTATTTGAAAAAAAAATGGAAGTTGATTGAAAGTTTCTACCTCCAATACACCTAGGGACTCTTTCAGAACCATGATCTGTTTGCTTTTTATCCGCAATTTTATATTTCTGCTATAAGTAGTTTACATTAGAAGCCTTCCTAAAATTCTCGACCATTGAGTACAGCCTCCTAAATCCACAGCGTGATTTTGAAACAGTGCACATCGTGTTTCCTCAATTAAGTCATATGTTAGGAGAGTAAATTAGAAGGACCAGGTAAGGAGTCACTTCTCTTCAGTCTTTGCATACACTAATAATGCTTTTCCCCTATTCTGTTTAGTTTCTTTTTCCAGCTCTACCTCCCAATGACTATGAAATACTAAAAATAGATTAAAACAAGTGACTTCAAATCAAATTAAATTAAATCTATTAAATATACTCTGTTCTCCTGAAGATTTAACTATGTAACTTTTCACACACCAGAATGGAAAAGGCACGGCAAAGTTCAACATCTATAATCCAGTCACTTGCAAAGAATACCTAATTAAGCAATATAATATTTATGAAAATGCCTCATCAGTGTCTGCCATAGAAGAGTTATTCTATTTTTATATCATTTTAATAGCGAATGGTATCGCAGTCAACAGTAAGAAAATATTTCACAGCATAAGTTTGTGGTATGATATGTTAAAGACAGAAACTTTTTCAAACTGTCAGGACTCAGGAGAACATTTCAGATGGAGGAAATAATATATTCAGACATAAAGTTTTTGAAGCATGAGCTCAGATTTATAGAATGGAGAGCAATTTAGGCAAATTCAGTGAATTTTAACCGTGACTGCACATTAGAAGCATTTAGGGTGTTTTAAAACTTTAAGTGCCTGCTTTCCATCCTAGGCCAATTAAACTCAACTCTCCAGGTATCAGAGATGAGAATCAATAAAAAAGGCAAACAAGTAAACAAAAATTCTCTCGAGTAGTTTTGGGAAACAACAGAGAACAAGAGATGGATCGACAAATGGAAATTTCCTGCTGTCACCCATCTGAAACGGAGCCTATCAATTTCCCGCAGGAATGTAGCTCACGGATGTGGAGGCACAGAGCTGGACGGTGTGGGTGCTGTCATTCCTTTTCGCAAAGAGCTTTGAGCCATTTTGGCATCTGTGAATGCTAACAAGATTCCAACCGGCTTATTGCATTTTTGATCCATGAGGGGATTGCTAGACAGGAGAAAGACAATAGCACTCTGTGCACCTGCCCATACTACATGGACTTGATAATTGTGTATCAGGGGGAAGAGGGAGGGAATAGGAGGGCCAACGGAGGGAGAGGAAGGGATTGTAAGATGTCGCGATAGATATGTGCATAAGATTCTCAAGTTTCCTTTAGCCATTCTTCAAGAATGTGGAAAAGAATTTTCCAAGACAGGTAAGCAACTCCATGCAGATATCCAGTTCCGACACACAAAAGTGAGCAGGGGCACACATTTTAGAACCAATCAGAGTTATGTTCAATTTATTTATTCTCCAGTTACTAATTTCAACTTAATGTTGTTTGTAAATTGTGGTTTTTCTCATCTCTAAATTTTGAATAACAATATATTTATCATAAGAAGTCTTGAGATTCAAATGAGCTTATGTACATGAAAACATGGGTGGATATACTTACAATTATTATCTAATGTCAAGAAAATTTTCTGGGATTCCTTCTTTCAAAAGAGAACAAAAATCTCAGCAACAGGAGTTATTGACGTTAGTGAGTAATCATTTATTTTTTGAAGGATATTTTACCAACCAAAAGAAAATGAATCATACGAAGAGGTAAAATGAAAAATAGTTTACTCAGTGTACATATTATTTGCAACTGTAGCATCTTCTCTATTTTTCACTTGACAAAACTGTAATAGAACTCTCTGGAAAAAATGTCTTCCAGGTTTTATGAAGAATTTTTTTTTTTCTTTTGGTGATACAGGATCTCACTCTGCAGTGCCTAGGCTGGTCCTAAACTCACTATGTATCCCAGCCAGGCTGTCCTTCGACACACAGCAATCCTCCTGTCTCAGCCTCCCAATTCAGGGATCTGTGCAGGCATGCAGCACTACACCTGGTAGGCGGTCTTTAAGTAAATTCATACTGGATGATATTGCTTTCTTCAGAAGCTGGAGGAATAGCACAGTGGTTAAAGTACTTGCCTACCAAGTCCTTTGGCACTGAGATCGACTGCCCAGCACCAGGTAAATTCGGAGTGCTGGCACATGCCTGTACTACCAGCAGTCTGAAGGATAAGGCAGGATGATTGAAGTGACCTTGAGGAGAACATGGACAACGGAGTGAGACCATGTCTCAAAGAAAAAAAAACATTATTGCTTTCTTCAAACAATTCTTGGTTAAGATAGTGGCTGATGAATTAGATTTTGAAAACTAATTTTTATTTTATGTTTTTAAATATATATATAACTCAAGAAGCATTTAAACAATCAAAGAAAATTCTTATAAAAATCCTTTCATTCCCATGCTATTATTCATGAAAACATTTTCTCAATAAATTTTATTAAACTTCAAGATTTTTACTGAACTCTATTCAGTTTAACAAAAAAATTCATCCCTCCATATTTAAAATGTAATCAATATCATTAAGAAGTACATGATTTTTGCATTTAGTCTTTGTAAAATATATATTTATGTGATTTTGATCAGTTGTATAATGCTAAAAATTTGAATGCTGACTATATTAGACTAGTGTACACATGAAATTCATAAAAAGTAATTTTAACTTATATACTTATTTTTTGTTACAGATAAGTATGTTAGGCAAACTTTTTAATATTTTAATTAACTAAAATGGTTTGCATTTATAAATAACATGATATTTTGATATTACATACATAAACAAATAACACAATAGAGCTAATTTACATATGTATTATCTTATACATTTTTCATTTCTTGAGGGTTTGGAACCTTACAACCTCTCTTGTTTTTAATTTTGAAATATTTCCTGAATTGTTATATTCTTATTAGGAATATCACCAAGCTGCAAGATACATCTCTTGAGCTTATTCCTCTTTTTTGTTTGTTTGTTTTTTGAGACAAGGTCTTGCTCTGCAGCCCAGGCTGGCCTTGGACTCAGGGCAATTCTCCTATCTCTGCCTCCCAAGGGCTGGGTGTGTGTCACCATACCCAGTTTATGTGGTGCTGGGGAATCGAACTCATAGTGCTTGACTTAACACTTGCTATGCAAGCACTTTAACCGCAGAGCCATTCCTCCAGCCCTCAGCTTCTTCTCTGATCTAACTGAAATTTTGTATGCTTCCACCAACATCTCCCCTATCCAGATAAATATGTTTAAAAGCATTCATAACATAATGCGTGGTGGTTGTCATTTTTCGGAGTATGGAAAACACTTATTTAAGCACAAAAAGAAAGTCACATAAAATTCCCAGCTGCAAAAGGTTCGCTTAGATGTCGTGGATAGGGATGATGATGAGTAACCTATCATTAAGATGACTTCATTTTTCTACTTTTCTTTCCAAAAATGAACGATTTTTAGTATCCCCATGTTGTTTCTTTTGAAGGTATTTGCAATTATGTTTAAAACAATGTTGAGCCGACATGAAGGCACAAGAGAACATACAAAAATGCAGTTATGAAACTTGCATTTAATTCTGCTCAAACATAAAAACTTAATGACTCTTGCTACACAGAGACTGCATCCACGACGCATAACTTGTGGCTGCATGGGAAAGCAGAAAACCATTATTGTATTTAAGAGCTCACCCTACGTTATAACACAGGGTCTGCTCAGCCCTTAGCTCCTAATCAGTCCTTAACTTTGCAAGTTCTTTGCCTTCTCTGTCTCATTTTTACTGTGTCTACGATAATGCAAGTATCTAATTGATATGCTCTTAGGGAATATTAAATTATATTAGTCATATCAAACTCTCAGAAGAATATTTGCACAGTCAAGATCAGGTCTATACATTCTGCACAAACACTCCAAAAGTCATAGACAGTAAAGTCCAATGAGGGGAAACGAGTATTTTTTAGAGCACCTCATGCTGAGACCAGGGCATGATAGGATATTTGAAAATAAGTTCTAACCAACTTTAAGACGAATAATTTGCGAATTTAAACTCAGGATAACATGATGGCCACTGGACTGTCAAAGATGAATTATAATGTGAAAAATAACAAATTTTATATTTTCTGTACAATCAGGTACCAAAATCAAAACTTTTACCATAAGTGGAAGCAAGGGGACATATGACAGACTGAAAAGAAGTGTTCCAAGTGCTGTTTGCAGATACAAGTGAGAGTGATTGTGCTGATTATTATAAAAAGCTCTTAAGCTTTGGAGTATTGAGAGGAGGAACAGCACTCAGAAGCAACAGGGGGAACACAGACTGGCTCCGCCCATTCCACCTGGTTAATCCATCACTAGGCCTGAATTAATTGAGTTTATTTCCACAAAGGCTTCTTGACTCCTCAGTGGGTAGCTAGAATGCAAGTAGTCCCAATATGGAACGAATTTTCCTGTTGATTTTATTTTACATCAGGATTTACATTGTAGTTGTAAACCAAATGAGATAATAGTTTTATTTTCAATCATTTAGGAAAACTAAATGTTTTTTTTTCAACTTACATTCTACCATCAGGGTTTGCCAGTCCGGTTACCGGGATAGCAGATACTTCTCAGAGCAGCATGCACAACGCCTTGCACATTTACATGAACGGAACCATGTCCCAGGTCCAGGGCTCTGCCAACGATCCCATCTTCCTTGTTCATCATGCATTCGTTGACAGGTTGGTTGACACCACTTCATACGTTCTGTGTCTGTTGAGACAAAATGTGGATGTCTATCAAATATGACAGTAGTAATCACATAAAAACTAATGAATTATGATGATTTTTTAAAAAAGACAAAATATTGAGAATTTGTACGCAAATGTTTTATAAAAACCATATTTGAGTGAAAACATTATAAGTTGATAAGGCAGAATAATAAAAGAAAAAAAGCCAATTTCAAGAGTACAGTGTAAGTTGAAGTCCCAAACTCCTCCAAATCTCATTAGTACATGGTAGACCTCAGTTTCTGCAGGACAAGAAGACATTATTATTTCATAAGATTTTCATAGGAATTTGTGTGTCCCTGCTATGGTTTCTCAATGGGCTTCTTTGGCTATTTTTGTTTTTGAAGCCAACAACTCTACTGATGTGAGAGGACTTGAGTGGAAGTGGTTATTTGGACCTTAGAGAGCAAACTGGATTCTCTGCTCTGATTTCTAGCATTTCAGGAATTTTGTCAAACAGGCTAATGGGTTGGGAGCGGTCAGTGACAGTGAGAAAGGTATTTTTTTAAACATTTACAGTGTATTCATTGATATCCCTGAGAGCTGAGAAAAACCACGTAGTATTTCTGAAAGTTCTTTTCCTCATCCTAAAATGAGAGTCTTTAAACAGATCCTGGCTAACGCAAGTTACAGAAATCAAGTCAGATAACAAACTAAATGCTGCCAATGAACAGTAGGGGGAAAGGATTAAATTGTCAGCTATATGTGGATTTAGGTATGGATCACTTGATTATTCAGCTATGGAGACTCTGGTGTGCAAACGGACACCAGAAAATTGTCACCCCCTTGGTCAGAATGTCACAGTCATGGAAATCATACTCAGTTGACACTGTAGTAGGGAGATATAATCATTATTATTCTCCAACAGTTTTAATAACTGTTCATTACCACATAAGTTACTCTCAAGAGAGTAGAGGTTTTAGATGATATTTGGTGTGGGCACTGCAGAGGAACACAGTATTTTATTTGGGCTTAAAGGTCCTTCAAAAGTTATGTAAATGTTACCAGGTGACATTAATGTCTTAGGAGATTTTCTTTTTATTATTTTATCAATTTGTTTAACTTGCATTTAAGAAATAGTCAATATGTCTTGGACCTTCCTAGCCACTTCAGGTTCTGGAAGGTTCCTAAATGACCTCACTAGTGTGTGCACAGCCAGGGCTTCCTCCTATATCTGTATATCAGGAGTATGGGTTTCTCCACTCAACCGATTCTTTTGGGGCATCACAATTTTTGTGACTACCTCTTCCATAGAACCCCAGATGTTGTATGATAATTATTCAGTGATTAGCATGATCTTAATGATGTCTTTTCATTTGTATTCTCTATACTCAGCATAAAGCCAGGAACAACATGTTTAGCTCAATGAATAAATGAAATATTATCATGTCCAACTGTGACGTGTTATCTGAGAAATAGGTGGTAGGAAAAAGTTGAGATATCTTCTCCACTGCTCTTTTAGAAAGACTATGTAAACATCTAGGGAACTCCTCCAAGGAAAAGGAAATTCAGTGATAATTAAAATCAGGATGTATGTTTATAACTATTGATTTTAAATGTTTGTTCTGTACCATTAAATAAGCAAGAAAGGGGATAACATAAAATGCTGAATATCTGATTTCAAAAGCATATGTATGGGTTTTTCTACATATGTATGTGTTTATTAATGGAAATGAGAAAGAAGATATTAACTAATGTAAAAGCTTAGTTGCTTGTGGTTGGGATTCAGCATGAACTTTCTATTCTTTGTGATTTTCTTTTCAATTTTGTGAAATGTATGCCTATATTTTTGCAATGACACTACAATAGTGTTAATTCCTCAAACAAAACAGACAAGTGAACAAGAGAGTGGGAGAAATGTGAAATCATTTGCTGGTAATCCTAAGTGGATCTCAAAGCCACTTAAGATTGTGCTTGGTAAGTAAGAGCAGGACAGGACCCCCACCTCTAGATGCTCACGGCAGGATCCTAGATTCAAAGTGGGAAGAGAAATTCTGCAGTAGAAGAAGCTGGCGGCCCAGCACCCGAGGGCTGGGAGCCGGTCCCGATGCCCCCTCGTCCTTCTTGGGTGAGCTTGGAACAGCTGCTCTCTGAGCCTCAGATTCTTCATTTACAAAATGGTGACAAGGATCCCACCTTCCTCCTTGTTTTAAATAAGGAAATTGGGGCGCAGAGTGGGTGGCCTGCCCAAAGACTCAGTTTGTTGCAAAGCAGAGGGAAGAGTACAGACTGTGGAGTCTCAGGAGGTACTACGGAGTATCTACCACGACAGAAGGCTAGTTAGCCAAAGCAGGCAGAGCAGTATGGAAAGGTCCTTATCACAATTACTTAGAGAACCAAAGGTCAGGAATGCTGAAATAGCACAAAATATCGGATCTAAGAGGACTAGAAAATAAATCAAAAGGTCAGAAATCGGAGAGTATCCGGCAATAAATCATGTGATTAAGATCAAAGATTTAAAAATCAGACATGCCTTATTTTGAATTCAAAAGCTGCTACATTTCACTATCTGATCTCTAGTAACCCATTTGTTATCTCAAAAGCTTTCTCTTTCCCAGCTACAAAATGGTGCTAATACCAGAAGCAATGTGAAGCTGTAGCTTTAATTATCCAGATATTCTATATGTGCACCCTGATGTCCTTTGCATACTATTACAAGGCAGGCAATATCCTTGTCATTAAGATGATTACATTCAAAAGGTGGTGGTGCTGGGGCTGGGACCCAAGGACACCGAAAAGGAAAAAATAAGCATTCAACTAAATTCAGCATCATGGAGTAAAACGAAACACAGGTTTATAAAAAATTACTTGGTGAATGTTGGCGCTGATCTGGCTTGTCATAACTGCCTTCTGAAAAAGCGAATTGTACCTTGGCACTGAGATCACAGGAAGGAGCCCCATCTCCGGGGGACAAGTGTTGAGAAAGTGAGGAGGATAAATTCAGAGGTTTTGTTGGAAGAAGAAGTTGCCTTGTCTCAAGGTCAGGAAATAGACTAGAAATGCTAAAGTTTGTAATAAAAAAAAAATTCCCAGATAAAGTTCAAGAGATCAGCAGAGCGCTAAACACAACAGAGAGATTTTTAATGATTTTAGTCTTGCATGTTATTTAGTTTGCTGATTCCAAGAAAAGACTCATTTTGGCTTACCTTTTTGTAGGCTGCAGTTCATGATCAATTGGCCTTTTACTTTTAGGCTTGGGGGAGACAGCACATCATGGTAGAACTACATATCAGGGAGCACAACCACTCCTGGGTCTCACAGCAAAGGAGAGAAAAAGAAAAGAGACCTGGGTCCCATAATTCTCTTTATGGGCTAAACAACACCTCTCTAAGCCTCACATCTTAAAGTATCCACCTGCCCCAGCAATGTCAAGGACTGAGGACAGCTCTTTCACACACAGACCTTTGGGAGAGATTATCTGAACCACAGCCTCTCTCTATGTTTTTCTTAAAGGAAAAATGAAGCAAAGAATGGTTACTAATATACAAAAACCCACAGGAAATAATATATCATGAATCTTACCTGACAAGTTATCCACAACTTTTTTCTTTTATGACATTATTAATTGTAATTTATATGACCTGAGGATTTCTGGAAGTATCAAAACATAAATTTTATGTGTGTTTTTGGCAAAACCAGGAGCTAAGAATACCACAGGTGCTTCATGTCCCTTCTAGAAGAAAGCAGCCCCAGAATAAATCTTGTCAAGTGCAAACTGTCGCCATAATCTAGAATAACAATGAAGATTAAGCTCTGTTGAAGGCTTGGGAAATCAAGTAAACCAAAAGGAACTTTATGTAGTTGTATCCTTGTACAAGCAACCCGTCAGGTGCAAGATACACGTATTTATTGTAAGGGGAAAAAAATGTCCTTTTAATAGAAAAAAATCCTTGCCAAAAAAAAAAGCAACAATGCTCCTTTAATGCCAGGGAAACAAGCTGAGATTCACATGAGTATGTCCTTTGACTTCTATCAGAAAGAAACACTTTGGAGGATGGAAATGACCCTTACAAAAGTTCCTTAACCACACTGGTCCCTGTTTCCTAAGTCTTCTTGACAGAGGTATTCAAACATTTGCCCATAGAGTTAAATAACTGAAACATAACTAAGCTTGGAACATTCGGTGTTAAGGTACCAACAAGGGAAGAAAGCTGTTACCATTAATCATGGTATGTCAACATGGACAGATTATGAAACATCCAGCAGAAAACACTGTTCTGGGTATATCAGTGTATGATTGACATGTAGCCCAGCCAAAGGAAGGGAGAAGACCAGCCCAGGATGTGGTTGGCACCAACCAGTAAGCTTGTAGCTTAGAAGGAATGAAAAGGGGAAGAAGAAGGCTGCATCGTGGGTTTGAAGGAATTCTGGTCTTCACCGTAGCCATTGGATTTTTGTCCCTAGTTCCTTTAGCCCTCGCACACAGACTTACCTGTGACTCTGCAGTTTCTAAGCACTCCTCTGTCACCTTCAGACCCAGGGAGGCCAGCCTATCTCTTTTGCCTCTCAATGACATCCAGTAGAGAACTGCAGGAAACAGCTACTAAGTTGTACACTTTCCCTGTGCCTTGGAGTCTCAAGAATTTTGAACTGTTCTCTAGTCCATAGATAGCCTAATAAATTTATTCAAATTTCACTCATTCTTTTCATATCCCAGTTTTATCGTGTTTACTTTTCTCTCCCATGCCCTGCCGAAGCTGAAACTGTTCAAATGCCCTGTGTCTCCTTAGCCTGACTCATCACCGATTGGAATTCAGTGGGTATGGTTGCCTGTGGCTTTAGTTCTCTGATGAGCCAAAACTACGGTTTTAAAAATTATGAGTTTTTTCTTATTGCTAAATTAGAAATGACAATGTCTTGTAAGCTTTTTACCGCTCAGGCAGAAACAGAATTGATTCTTGACAAGCACTAACTTTCCTCTTTCTTCTCCATTACAAAGTAAAGGCGATACTCCACGTCAGTCGAGAGTTCCAAGACGGAAGTAATCCAGCAAAACCTCAGGGCAGGGATTGGGGAGGGGAAAGGAAACAATACGTCAGTTATAAGAATATGCTGTGGGTACGGAGAGAGCATTGATAATCAGCAGAACCCCAAAACAGATAAAAGTAAACCTAAAAGTCCAAGTTCACGTGCACGTCTCAGACCTTAGAATTAGGAAATAAACAACGAAGTGCTAGGGCGCTCCTGCTTTATATTTATCATTATTTTTCTAGATACCTAGAATACTTACACTACCCTTTTCTCTCAGTCTTGTAAGCCCATGTGGAAAGAAAGCAAAGGACAAGCAAGGAAGGATCTCTTGTTGAGCAGTTGCTGTTTTGGAGAAGAAGCTGTGGAGGCATGTCATGTGGCCTTCAGAACAGCTCTGGGAAGTCTGAGGAGAGGGGTAATATTAGCTTTCTCTGTGTTCTTCCCTCCGTCTCTCTGCGTTCCTAACACAATTTCTACATCCAAAACACGTTTACTTCTTTTTTGTCTGTCATTCAGTCTTTTATACATCTTAAATATTATTTCTTAAGTGCAAATCATTGCCATTTATTGAAGTCAGTAGATATTAGGAGTTTTGTATATTTTTACATATAATTTTCAATGTAAACTATCCAGTAATCCTTGAGGTTTAGTTACTAATATTGACAGCATTTTATACATATCATCTTTGACTATTAAATATGCCTGAGATATAGCTCATAAGCAACTGTCTTACAGCTCAAAACCAAGTTTTTCTTGCAGCAACATACAATGCTTAGCCATTGATCCGAGCTATACCTTTAGAAAGACCATGTAAATTGATTTTTACCATTTACTTATAAATATCCCTGAAACAAATTCTGCTCCAAACAATGAAATACACTATTTCAAATTCGTGACACTCTTCTCTCTCAGTGTTTTCTTCAAATTGAACATCTGAAGTCTACACATTTTCTTCTCTTAAATATTTTTAAGTTAGGCAAAAGAATTCAGCTATTAGACAAGAATTCCCTGAAACCTAATCACTTTTGACTCACTGCATAATACTTTTATTTTCTTATTTAATGCCGTCTGTCATATATCATTCTAAACTTACATAAAGGTTTTTATATCATCAGGATATAACATGAGTAAGAAATACAGTGATCTATATTGGCATATGTGGCTCTGAGATGTTTGAAATATTCCCAGTTAAAATAAGAAAGAGATTTGATAACTTTAATGTAAAATCTGAGATGTGCTTCTGTTATTGAAAAACATACAAGTTTGAAGCAATTGGGTATGTAGTTATATATGTTAGTTTGTAAAATGTATAAAATTTACTGTACATCAAGTATTTCTGATACTAACCTATGTCTTATGTCTTCAAAGTACACTTCATAGTTATTTTTTAATTCACATTCTTTCATATCTGACAAGCCCAGAAAGGCCTATTTTCTACACTTTTATAAACTATAAAATAGAGGGCCAGGACCAGTAGCTCAGACCTGTAATTCCAGCAATCTGGGAGGCTGAAGCAGGAGGACTGCAAGTTTTGAGCACAACCTGGGCAATTTAGCAACTTATCAGAACTCTGTCTCAAAATAAAAACCAAATAAAAAATCATGGATATAAATTAGTGTAAAGATTATGGATGGTGGTACGGTAGAACTATTACAATCAGAAAAAATACATTTATATTCAAATAGCTCATCTGTTCTGGCCAAAAAAATGTACTCTACTCATTTCAATGACAGAAATCACCTGGGTGGCTGGTCCCAGCTCTGCTTCAAAGCAGTGAGTGACGTATTAGTTAAATCTCAGGGACGGCTCTTGGTATTAGTTAGTCTGTAGCAATGGCAGCTGGGTCAGTGTTTATGCAGGGGAAAGTCACTTCATAAAACCTTCATTTTCAGATATTAGAAAAACAGGCCAGTGCTTATTTCCTCTGATTCCAATCAAAAATACTATAAAAACATTATTTTCTTAAATCCACATGATGACCATCCAACTCCCATGCTTTGGTCTTATTTGTTCCATTTATTTGCTATTATAGGCATAAATTCATGAAAAATTTCTCCCTTATATTCTATGATTGACATCATCAGAGGGAATGCTTAAATTTTTTCTAATATAATATCTAAATTTAATTTTTTTTTCTTTTTACATGGAGCCAGCAGTACTCCCACCTCATTTTTCTTTCTTTCTTTCTTTTCTTTCTTTCTTTTTTTTTTTTTTACATTTTACCTTGGCCAGCTGTTGTCCTACAGGTGATGGGAAATTTTCCTCATTTTCTTCTTAAATAAAAGTTATTATATCCACCAGAATTCTGGCAGAGAAATCAATTTTCTTTCTCTGTTCTTGCCTGTTAGGATGCAGACAGCTAATATGAAAACACAGTGTGTTCCTCTTGAGTGCCTCCAAGGCATTAAGTGTCATAAGTCTTCAAGTTATAAATAGCTTAAGAAAACTTTTCTCGCCTTTGATCAGATAGACTCATTCGGGATCCTTTGCTGTATACCGCAGCCGTCAATATGCCTCATGGGCACCGGGCCACACCCTCAAAATGGATTAAAAAGCATAAAAATCAGTGCTGCGGAATTGATTAGAGTGATTTCAAGGTACTTTGTTTGCACTAGAACACAATAGCACTTGACTGGGTTTTATGAGGAACATAAATGGGTTCTTTTTTTTTAAATCAACTAGACGGTGTTTGGCAGCCTCTCTGAGCTTGAGCTACTCAATGCTTCCTGTTCTTTGTCTGTCCCACTCATTCTTCTAAATCAGACCAAAGAGAACACCCATATACTGCTGAATCTTCCTCGGTCCATGCTGCATAAATAAATGGTTGCTTTAAAAATAAACACCCAGATGTGAGCCTCAGACACCGCAGCAACGCTCATGAGAGTTGAAGCATTAGTGCTGGAGTGACGGCACAGGGGTTAAAGCGCTGTCTTGAAAGAGCAAGGCCTTGAGTTTTATTCCCCAGAACCACACAAAGCTGTTTCTGATGGCACACACCTGTAATCCCAGCACTCGGGAAGCTGAAGCAGGTGGATTATTCTGAGTCCAAGGCCAGCCTGGGCTACACCAAAGAGTTCAGGACCAGCCTCGCCTACAGAGTGAGACCCTGTCTGAAAAACAAAAAAGAAAAAAAAATAAGCAATTGGAAGCATTAACATTTAGGGTCATCGAGAATCACTGTATTCATGTGCACAATGAATAGTTAGAAAATTTCATGTTACCACCAAAAGTGATCTTTGAAGAACAGAGATGCTCACTGAGTTATCCCATTCTTCTGATCTGTTCACTGGACACAGCTAGATTTCTGTCTTGCGAGCACTGCATTCTTTTGTAATTTTAAGAATCAAATTCTACCCTGCTGTGTATTAGAATTGGGCCTAACTATTCCCAGTCTCTTTCCCAGAACATTGACACCATTTAAACCTCTGTCATTTAGAAGAGAATACCAAGCAGAAAGATTACCTAGAGAGAGAACCTCAGGCCCCCAGCTGTCCTTGAATAACAGATCTCACACTAAATTAGCTCCCCCAAGATGTGATTCAGATGTGATACCAAATTTGACTACATTGATGTATTTAATACAGTTAGGTCTAAAGTAATTCAAATGAGGAGTTGGAAGAAATGGGACCAAGGCCTGTGAGTGGAGTTTGCCCATGTTAGAGTAGAGCTCATGAGCATCTGGTGACCTCTGGAACCATGGTCAGGCACCTGCCTTGCCTGAAATCAGGACTTGACTTTCTTTCTTTCTTTCTTTCTTTTTTTTCTTGGTACATCCCAGCCTAAGTTTTGGTATTAATTTTGAGATATGATTTTACTAAGTAGCTACATTTTCTAGGCTTGGAATCTTCCTGTCTCAACCTCCCAGACTGCTGGGATTACAGGCTGTGCCACCGGGCTGTTAGATAGGCTACTCATTTCTGTCTCAAATTGGAATCCTAATAATGTCCCAGCACATCTGCTAGATGAGTCCCAATGTGCAATCACAGAAATAGTTGGAACCTCCAAAAAACATAGTCGCCTTTTGTTAACCTAGATTCTCTTAATATTAATTAAAATAAGTCTTAATTTTTAAATTCCATTATGCTTTTCTGTCAGGAGTTCATAGGCTCAGGAGAAACACAGACTGGGGCTCAATTCCTGGCCTTGTTTTTTCCTATGCATGTGATCTTGGACACAATACTTTCCAGACCCTGTACATCCTCTTATCACAAAGAACTGGAATTATCTACGGGGAGAAGGGCTTTGAGAGAAAAGATAAAAGCGGTTGCTCAACATGTGGGATATCACCATACACTTGGTGATCTTTTATTGTCCTTTATCGTTCAGAAAAGAAAAAGTGAAGCCAAGGACCTGCGGTAGAGTCAATTCTCTACAACCAGCCAGCTCATTGCCTTATACAAATCCATGAATGTCAGTTTCTTTTGCAGCACAGTGCAGAGATTAGACTCATATGTCCTCTTTTAAAACAATTTTAGTGAGATGTATACATGCAATAGTTATAATTTGTAATAACATGCAAATCCAACCATTTAAAATATATAATTCAATTGGGGGGGGGAGCTCTTCAGAGAGTTGCATGATACTATTTATCAGGTTGAAGAATTCCTTTCTTTTTGTTTGTTGAATATTTTCATGATGTTGTTTTCATCATAAAAGAATTCAAATCTTCATCAAATGTCATTTCTACTTCTATTAAAATGTTCATATGATTTTTGACCTTTATTGGTATGAGTATATTACATTAATAATTTTGTTTGAAATAGTAGAGATTCAGCCCAGGGAGCAATAAGCTATATTTTTAGACATTCCCCCTTCTTTTTTGGAAATTAGGATGCAGTTTCATTAAATTGTCAAGAATGGCTTCAAACGTGGATTCGTCCTGCCTTGGCCTTTCAAATAATTTGTGTTATAGGTGTGCAGCACACACCTAGCTATGCTAATCAACTTTTAGATGTGAATTAACCTTGATTTCTTGAGATACATCACTTTTAATCATGAGGCATATTTGTTGGTATGTTTACAGATTTCACTTGGTAGGAGTTTATTAAGTGATTTGACAATATACTTATAATGCAAAAAAAAAGAAAGAATTCTACATCATTCAGAGGATTGAGAAGAAATAATAAAAACTTTGCCTTTGGAAGGTTAGATGTTAAACTTTGTAGACAAAAACTTAAAAGGTATTTTAAAATATACAATGAACTAAAGCAAACCACCAAGTCCTCCTGCCTGACATGTCTTCCTTGGAGCCAGCTGAAAAGGGAGAAAAGCCCAAAACTGTGAGCTAGATTAAACTCTCCTGCATTGCACAGGTGTCGTGTATCCCATCCCAAGAGGCAGGAAAGCTAACATATGTAAGAATAAGTTTAGCCAAAGAAGTACAAGGTTTATTTGTTGGAAATTACAAAAGATTACAGAAATAAGTTTAATCAAGATCTGAATAAGTGGAAAATAACCTTTCCTTCCTGAATGACGTCGGATTGTCTAAATTAATCTGCAGTTTCAACATGGTCTCTGAGGGAGAGGAAATGAGAAATTTATTGTTAAAATACTACAAACTCTTGTGGTTCACAGTGTTCCATAGATTTTCTTAAATAACTTTTTCAATTTTATTGCCAGGGACTAAAAGGTGGGCTTGTTTAAAAAATAATTTTGCTTGTTTCACACAGAAGCAAGTTCATGGTATTCTTCCCACTATTCTTCTGAAATTGTAAAGGCAGAACTTCTCTTTAGTAGTTAAGTACTCAGTGACGTTTCAGTGTATGAAAAGGCCACAACTAGAATTATTGTCATTGTGAATAAGGAAAGCACTCCCCTCACCTCCCCAACACCCCACCACCCCGCAGCCCCCACCCACCCAAGCTCATCTACACAAGGAGCCTTCAAACACTGCAGGAAATCTAAGCTCCTTGATCCACTCCTGGGTTGGGGGAGAGCATTCCTTCAAGTCCTCACATTCGATGATGTATATAATATGGGATTTACACATCTAACAACTCTCCTCTCTTTTTTCCTAAAGAAAATCACTTTGCCCATCAGCCTCTTTCTATCCATTGCTTCATGGAAATCCTGCTTGTCCCTCTCTCCCTAGCAAACACTGTGTGTTTCGGGCAGGAGGTTTGATTTTTTTTTTTTTTTTCTAGTTCACTGATGGTGACATCAGCTTTGGATCCAGACGTGTTACATAATCAAGCCACCGAGAAACTCTTGCCTTTTTGAATACCTACTTCTGGTAATGAAATTTAAAAGCTACAGGTTTTCAAATACTTTGAATACAAATAGAGAGTGACAAAGTGCATCCTCACCCACACAGCAGGGTCAACTTTTAACGGGAAACTAGAAAATCCTAGTTACCGAGGGACATATGAAAAAATACCTTTTTTTTTTTTTTTCTGGTGAGAGCAGTTTAATTTGATTCCAAAGGGAAACTCTTTCACGTTTCTTATTATGGTTTTGGTCTGTTGTGTCCCCTAAAGCCTCATGTTTGAAAAGTGATTCAACAGTGGAGTTAATCCATTTCCTGTGCTGTTGGGATGGTGGGTCTGGTCAGAAAGGGCAGATCACCGGGGCTTCATGCAAAAGGGAGGGATCACTGGGACATAACCTGGAAGTATATATGCTACCTCTGTCTTTCCTCCTTCTCTCTGCTTCCTGTTGTCCAACAGACTTGTCCCAGACCCTTCCATACCCTTCTGTATTTGCCAGCTGCCCATGAATGCACTACGACCTCCTGACACCATAAGCTAAAATACACCTTTTCTTCCCTATGTTGTCGGCATCAGATATTGTGTCCCAGAAACAAACAAACAAACAAAAAGAAGCTAAGACCTTCCTTAACTAGGCCTTTTCTATTTTATGAATTTTCTTATTTGGAGAAAAAAAAGGCAAAAATTGAGAACGACTTAGAACATTTACAGACTGTGAAGGTCTCAGTCCTCAGATAACCCTTTGGTTTATATTTCTGACTCTTCGTGCAGTGATCTATGTTCCTCCCTTGGTGTTCTGCCCTCTACTTATGTGCTTACTTGCAGACGTGGTTTCTGTAATCTCTCACCATCCTACAGGTCGTTCCTGAGGTCGGCGTTAAGGAACCAATGACTCCACATGATCTCCCTTCCTGTCCTCAAAATTCAATACAAGCAAGATAATAGGTTTTTCTTTCCATCCAATGTGGCAACTCACCACGCTGCCTCCAAATTGTGATCACTAGCCTTGATGAGAAATAATTTCATTTGTCAATTTTTTCCCAGTTGAGATGGAAGAGTAGGGGAGAAAACAAAGGAAAGGAATATAGATCAAGACTTCTGCTACCAGGAAGAAAAAAAGGAAGAGACCATGTGAGTAGGTGGATGCACGTGTAACTGCTATTCTAGTGCAAAACACGCAAAAATAATCTCTTGCTCAGCCCTTAATCCATCTTTTCTCAGGCTCCTTCCTTCCAGGAGTCAGAATCACTTACAGCGATTGAGATGTCAGCTTGTCAGCTCCACTTGTTTTTGCTCCCCGAAGGATACTTTACTTCTTCATCACTGTTCATTAGGCTAGGCTTGAATACCTCATATGGTTTCTCATCTAAATTTCCAATGATATCAGTATTATTGCTGCATAAATTATTTGTATATTCTTGCTCTATATGCTTCTGTAATTGTTCCTCATAAATATTCTCCAGAATGCAGGGAATACTTACTGTTCATCAGAAAAAAAAAGTTTAGCTCATAGTGAGTTTTCCCTCTGCCAGATGGCATCCCTGGTGTTGAAATACTGTGGCCCATTTTGATTCCTTGTTATAGTTGTGGACAATACTTCAAACATTCTTTTTTACATTTATTGAGGGTCATAGGTAGTTAACTACACCATATGCCTTCGTTCCCTCACTCTAATCTTTCCAAAAATATCTATTCTGCGCAGGACTTCCACATAAATCTTTCTTTGAACATACTTTTTCACATTATTCCCCTTATCTAAAGGCAACAGTCTCTTCCATTCCATATAAAATAAAATAAAATTCAACTTCTCTGGCTGACATCCACGGTTTTTTTTTTCCTACTTGCTCCTGTCCGCCCACTTTTCTCTTTAAAGAAATATCAATTTACACCAAACTAACCTATTATTTATTTAGTTTTTCTTTATTTGTTTTGAAGCCAAGGTAAAAACAGCAGATGTGCAGGCTGGATAAGGACGTGGATAAGTGGCACATAGCCTATTAATGATCCAAGATGATGAATAAAGCTCTTGGTGATTTTTATCATTTGGGGCTTGTGGCCTTCCAAGGGAACTAAGGGATATTCCATCACCAGATTCAATGTGGGAAACTTTTGCTAATGAAATCATAGTCATTACAAAACTATGAATGGAGGGGGGTTCTGAGTATGTTATTAAGTGGATGGATAGTAATTCTATAATTTCTTTGAATCCCCATAAAACGATGCCAATTCCTTGCCACTTCAGGAGTGGAACAGTTTGCATCTGAGGGGAGACACAAGGGAATCTTTTGCCTGGAGTAAGGGGTTTGTTTCGAATTAAAGTTTACTGACTGTCCCGTAACCAAGTGTACAATCAGCTGCCCCATTGTGATCTTTGAAAGCAGGTGCAGTCTACTATAATTAGGGTATCAAGCAAGGTTGCTAATGCCACATTGGGAGTGGATGATTCCAGTATGAAGGATATCTCAGGGAGGATGCTGGAATCCAAGTGTATTGTCTGGTGCTCTTCACAGGAATATTGGATGTATAAAAATATATTTGTATCATGTCCATTTTGTATCATTTAGCAATTATTACCATGATTGCTGACTTTAACTATTTAACATATAAAGGCATCTTACACACTGCATTCAGGGCTTGGACCTTGACTAAACACATAATACTCAAACCACAAAAGATGTGAAACTACAGAAATGGCCTACTTTTCTTTCCTCTCACATGTTCTCTGAGGGAAGGATTCTGCAGAAGAGACTAAAGAAAGATTTGCTATCATGACTTCACAGGTCAGAACAGAGACTTTGAAAGCCAATTGCTATTATCCACTGAGATGCAGATGATTACACAGTTCAGAAGTTACTTGGAGGGACTGGGCCTTTAGGAAACCTTGTCAAGTAATTATAGCTAGTGAGTTCATTTGATTTCAGTAGAATTTCACCTAGTGTATACCTATCCTGGGTATACATTCTTATAATCTCCTCTTCAAAATACTTATTAATGGGGTGTCTGCCACTTAACAAGATCCTTAAATGTCTATGGAAAAGGAAAAGTGGAGCTCAAACTTCCTTTCTTTCTTCATCTTTTAGTCCTTCCATTCTTTTGATTCTTATGACAAGTTCCTTTAATCATGGGTTCAGCGATCATGATCTGATCTGAACCCCCACCCACTCCCCAGGGATTTGTTTTCCCTTCTCTCAACAAAGTTAGGAAAAGTTAAGAAGTTGGGGAATTTACACTGAAAATCATAGTCAAAGTGCCTCAGTTGAGTTGTTTAGTTGTATAACAGCTTTTCATTTGAAGCTACTCATCCTTGATAATCTATTCTCTTGAAGTGTGAATTTCTTTTAAAAGGGTTGTTATTCACTGAGCATTTACAAGTACTCCCAAATGCATTCCACCATTAGCCAGGAGCTTTAGAAAATAGAACTACTGGGATGCTGTTATGTCAAAATGAGATGGAGCCTCCAAGTTTCCCCCAGAAGTCTCAGTAGCAATAATTGATACACAATTACTAACCAAAGTCTCCTTTATTCAGATTCTTTAGTAGTGACCCAATACCATTTTCTGTGGCAAGACCCCACACAGGTTTTGACATTCCATACCATCGCCATACTTCCCAGGCTCCTCCTGGCTATAAAAGTTTTTCTGACTTTTGTTTCTTTCCGATGAACTTGACAGCCCGGAGGAGTACTGCTGAAGTGTTTTGTGAAATGTTCTCCAATTGGTTTTCCATCAGATCGGGGTCACGTGTTGTGGGAAAGAAGACCGCAGAGATAAAACACCGTCTCCATCTCATAGTATCAAGGATGCATAGTGCAGTCTCACCTTTATTACCTGCAGAGGTGGTTTGTGACAGGGCTCCTCAGTAGAAAGTCACTGTGCACAGATCATACTTGAGGAGGTCGGAGGTTCGGCACTACCTGCTAGATAGCAGAGCACCTGCAAAACTACATGGGGTTCTTCTGCATGGTAGGTTTATCAAAGTCTTACATTTATTAGTTGTTTAATGCATGCCTGTATGGTCCAAACCATATTTATGTTATTATTTGGATTTAAAAGCAATTTATCTTGCAGCTTAAATTGCTTGAGCGTTGGATCTTGGTAGCACTTTCTGTCGTCTCCTCTGGGGATGTGCTTCTTCCTCGAGCACTTCCCTGCCTCCTGGCAAACAAGATGCTCTGTACACGTTTTGTGCCTTTCTGGTCCTCGTCTTAGAATCCACTACTTCTCCCTGGAGCTTTGATTCTTTTCATGGATCTGTATTCAGTCTACTCTGTCCACTTTTCCTTCTGAGACTCCAGGTACACATATGCTACGTATCAGAAATTATCCCCCAGCTCTTGATATTTTTAAATCATTTTACTCTTTGCATTTCAAATAGGAAAATTTCTACTGAATTACCTTCAAGATTGCTAATTCTTTCCTCAATCATATCAAGCCAACTGATAAGCCATTAAAGTCATCTTTAATCCCTACTGTAGTGTTTTTGGATCCTGTGGCATTTCATTCAATTCTTAGAGTTCTCATCCCACTTCTTACAATATCCACCTGTCCTTTCATGTTATTGTTTTCTGTTTAACCCCTTAACATATTATTTATAGGATTTTAAATTCCATGTTTCACACTTCCAAAGTCCACATCACATTTCATTTGGGTTCTGTTCTATCTCTTCAAACTGTATTTTTTACCTTACCTCTCAACAGATCTGTGATTTATTTTTAATTGTAAGCCAGGTTTTTTTTTGTTTGTTTTCTTTTTTGGATTATAATAGATACTAAGGTAAATAGGTTATTAGTGTGAGGATGTATTTTAATCTTTAATTCATACCGTATGCATAGTCGATAGACAGGTCAAATGTTCCTAATGTCTTTCATGTGATCTCTGCTTTTGGTCTGGGATTCCCTATATACATTTTCCTAGACACCCTATATATTGGCAGCTCTTTTAGCTGCAAGGGCTGGCATATTAAAATTCTGTTGTGGTGGTTAGACAGTGGGACAGAGAAGTCTTGCAAAATATTCTAATAAATGCACACTTCTTGAAGGGACAATGTCTTGGTGCTGGGATGTGACCTTGCCAAGCGTGTCTCTAAGGACCAGCTTATCTTCCTGCCTCTTTCTCCCTTAGCAGGTTGCTGCATTCCTAACCCATTTCCTGTCCCAGGCCCTGAACCTGTGGCCTCTTTATTTTCCCACAAATGAGGCAGGAAGGCAGACTGGGATAAGATGAATTCCTTTTCCCCCATGGGACGAAGTTAGGCCACAATCCCCTTCCTTGGGTTGTAGGGCCTTCCTGTGAAGGAAGTTCTGCCCACGTTTCACAGAGGTCACTCTACTCCTCCCGTGACAGAGCCAAGGAAGAATTTATCCTTGATTTTTATCATAAAAACCTGTTGGAGCTTTAGGATCAAGGTTAACACTTCGATTTGCAAAGGTTGGTAAGATAGGCAAGTGTGTTCATGGTTTTACTCACAAATCCAGAATTATGTGAGATACCCCTAACACTCTACTTCCAGAAGTTTTTCAGGATGGCCAGTAGCCTAGACTGAGTCCTTTGCTGTTCTTAAAAGTATTTAAGTGTCACTATCATTTACAGACTCGGATACTTCTGCCCCAGGTGAGGCTTTCTCAGCTATGTTCTTCTGAGTATAGTTGTAACTGCAAATTTAGGGTTGGCTTTTTATCCTGAAATCTCAGCTTTTTTTCACAAGCCCGAGAAAAAAATGTTTATTTTCAGTTTGTCTAACATTTTTTCTCTTATAGGCATAAAACTAGTGTCATTACACTGCAGGCCTTAAACCAGAAATCTCACATCGTTTTGTTTGTTTGTTTGTTTGTTTGTTTGTTTTCTTTTTGTATAAAATACCCCGGTGCTTCTTCATTCCATCAAGGAGCACCTTGACTTTCTCCTAACTGCCCTATTGTGAATTTCACGTTTGCTCAGTCAGTATCGTGGCTTGGGTCTGGAATGTCCCCCAAAAGTCTCATGTATTTGAATGATACAAATTGTCTACGGAACCATGTGCTGTTGGGAGATAGGGGCCTAATCTGGAGGGGTGGATTATTGCAGGCATGTAAATTGCATCACAGGTAGATAATGGGGACTTACCACACCTTCCACACCTGGATCCAGTAGGGGCTGGCCACTGGGATGAGACCTGGAAAGAAAGATATATAAGCTGCTTGCGGCCTTCCTCGAGGACGAGTCTCAACTTGACCTGAGTTGGCTTCCTGGGTGTGATGACATGAAGCTGCCTCCACCTCTGCCTCTGCTATGTGTTTCCACTGTTGCCGGCTGCCCCTTCATGGACTTTGATCTTCTAAAACCGCCAGCGAAAATAAACCTTTCCTCCCCCAAATTTGTGGATGTCCGGTATTGAGTCACAACAACAAAAAAGCAACTAAGACACTTGGATTTTCAGTAAGCTATCTAGATACGGTTTAAATGAATCTCTGATAAGAAGATTTTTTTCTCTCAAAATGTCAGCGTGATTATCTAAGTTCCACATTGGTCTTTCAGAGTGAGCTATCCTAGACATGCTTTAATGAAATTAACTGAAGATGAGAGCCACTGATGAAGATTTTAATCAAGATTAATACTCTGATTTTGAAAGGTTGATAAGGTGGGCGAGCATATTAAGGGTTCCATTTATTAAATCTTTCAGTGCTAGGAATTGATATCCTTGTCCTACTTAGGTAAAAAATTTTTATTTCATGGCAGAAACAAGATTATTTATAAATTAAAGTATACTAGCAATTTTTCTCAATTGACAGAGGTACAGTCCTTGCCTCCAGCTTTTATCTAGAAATTTATTGAATGCTGAGTTGTTCCTAAATCAATTATTTTTACAGGGATGGAGGAGGGATTAATTTTCTGTTACCCTTCCTATGGTTAGAATATAGATTCATCAGTTAAAAAACACATGGTTGTGTATAAACAAATTGTTTATAAAACACCATTTGTCATATAATTTGTCTTCTTTGGCAAAAGATACATGGAATATTGCACATTTCAAAAGGTACATATAACAAAAACCTAATTACTTTTGAATTTTCCCCTCTTGTTTGTGTTTTCTACACTGTGTATAACAAATGAATAATACTTTCATGGAAAAAAAAACAAAGTTCAAGTTAAAAATACTAACATATATAAGACTTGGGAATTTGAAGTTTAAGTTGCTTCCTAATTTTTTCAGTTGCAAAACAACTGACAAACAGTAAAAAGAAAGTTTTGAATCTTCTTTTAACTTCTGCCTATCAAAATATTTTTTTCTCTCATTTCATTAATATGTGAGGGCACTATGGAGATTCCTCAAAAGACTAACTATCAATACTTCATCAATCTAGTGATAACCTCTTCTGGGAATCTTTCCAGAAAGAGTTAAAAGCAATATATAACACAGATACATGTATACCTATGTTTATAGAAGCACAACTAACAATAGCCAAAATTTAAAAGTCACCTATCAGAATATTAGCTATTATTCAAAGCTTTATGCAAATAAACTTGGTCTTGGCATTTTCATATAGCTCATGCCCCTCCCCAGCTGTGACCTTTTTGCCATTTCAAGGATAACAGTGAGGGGACCAAGGAAGAGGGGGGGAAGAGCTTCAGGGAAGGCAACAGCTTTTAACCGTTTCCCAAAAATTTAGCTATGTATTTTTTATTTTAATTAATCATCAAAAATCTTTAAATAAGCATTGCATCTTCAGGAAGAAGAAATCTAATGAATTAAGACACTTCATAATTTTCCCTCGTCACTACCTGCAGATCTCAGATTTTCATCTCAGTCAGACATGGCGAACGTTCGGAACTGAGTACAGACGTAATGGAGCCAACGTAGAGAGAATCTGGCATTCATGGGCAGGATTTCCGGTGCTTACAAGTGACCTGCTGATCCCTTAATTCTCAATTAAAAAACAAAACAACCATTTTCATTCTCTATTGTACTTCAATATGTAGAAAGCATTCTGTTTCAAAGAATTATTTTCTTTTTGATTCATTACCAGCCTCCTTACGAGGAGCCGTTGTCTCTCCACCTACAAACTTTCTACCTCCTAGCTTATATTTTACAACTCAGTCGCATGGCTTATTCAGCACTTCCGCAGAAAGCAGGGAACATGAGATATTACCTTTGAACACTGATAGAACAGATATTGCTACTCCATGTTAAGGATGTGGAGGCTTTTCTTAGAAATTCAGTGATTTTCTGAATCACACAGCCATTAAAACCCAGAATTTGGCTTCAAGGAGTGTCCTCCAACTCCAGATCTAAAAGTTCTTTCTCCTATGTTATACTGCACAATTGTGCAAAGCCATTCCCCTTGTCATATTTTTTATAGTCCACAACTTGAGTTTCTACTTCACTTGTACGTATATTTGATTCTCTAACAACTTTTTGCATTTCTTATCAAAAAGAAATTTATGAAACAGAAATGAATTGGCTTATTCAAACAGGAGGAAGATTTTGCTGACAAGTTATTAGGTATTTCACACAAATGATAGAGAAATAAGGTCAGAGAGAGAGGGGACCAAGGCCAAATGGCAATAGCCAATACATCTGCCCAAGCCATGCTGTGGGGCGTCCACTCGTACAGTTTCCTTTGGTAGTACACCTGGTCCTGCTGCCCCTAAAAAATAGATGTCATTACAGAAATTTCGATTGCCCAATGCCAAAGTGGGTTTTCGTTGTTTGCTCTAAAGTCGTTATCTGCTCTACAGTCGAGGGTGGGCTCGTCGGATTGGATGACAATTGATCATGTGATCATTCTAGCTTTAGCGTAAGCTAGGAAATCATGTACAATTCATTTCACCTGTATGTCTGTGGATAAACTTTGTCTCCTGTTGAAACTGATTAAACATGTACTTCACCAAAATGAGGTAGAAGTTGAAATAACTGAAAACCTCCTTCCACAAAAAATAACCACTCAAATTCCAGTAAAATTTTCCACTTACGTTTTGTTTGTTTGGCTTTTATTTTTGTGTTTCAGTACTGGCTATTGAACCCAGGGCCTTCATGGTAAGCTACATTCTCAATCCATGTTTGATTTCTGATTTTCAGACAGGGCTTCAGTATCCTGCTTCAGCCTTTCACACTGCTGGAATTCGAGGAGTATGAAGCAATGCACAGCCCTGGGCTAGCTTTATATGTTCTTTCTTTGGATTTTCTTTTGGATGCATGATACGTTAAATTTATGTCTGTGACCAATAATTACCTTTGTTCTGCAGGACTCTGAAACTTTAAACTGGTTGTGCGATCTCTTTTTTTCTCATAACTTTTTAAAATGTTACCTTCCTGTGTCTTCCAAGTGAGTACACGTCATGAGGACCTGATGAATAAATACTTCATACAGCATTTTCAAAGCATGAGGATAGAGAAAATTCAACATCTTTCCATGTCTCAGGACTTCAGTATATGTCTTAGTATTTTATTTTAGTAATTTAAAATATTTATGTTTTAAAAATGTATTTCTCAGTTTGATAATTCTTTCTCTACAGTATTTTTGAGCAGTGGCTCCGAAGGCACCGCCCACTTCAAGACGTTTACCCAGCAGCCAATGCACCCATTGGGCATAACCGGGAATCCTATATGGTTCCTTTTATTCCTCTCTACAGAAATGGCGACTTTTTTGTATCATCGAGAGATTTGGGCTATGAATACAGTTACCTTCAAGATTCAGGTAAGGTTCCATTTCTTTCAGATGAATGGCTGAAGCCAGTATGACCAGTTTCTGCTGGGATAATACAAAAGCTTCTCTAGAATGTTCTCTCCAAATGCTCTGAATTAGGAATGTGTATTACAGTCCTTGTCTGTCACTTATGTATTACATAAATCAAATTCCAATAATCTTTAAATTCACACTCCTTTTCTGAGTACAGGACATTGTGTACATGGCAACTGTGGAAGGCCACTGGAATTTTGGGATGGGGGACACTTCGGGACACAGGTCTACCAGCTAGCTATGTGTGACTTTGGGAATTCTTTTCAATCATTTGAATCTCAGCTAATTCATCTGACATGTCGAGATCAGAACATCTCGACACCATTGTGAGTACATTAAAGAACAGGGAGTAAACACCCAGCAGTTCGGAGATTATTTTTGAGAGCTTCTTCCGAAGGTCACTGTGATAGGCACTTTTTCATTACTGTGACAAAACACCTGACATCCTTAACTTAGGGAGGAAAGATTTATTTTAGCTTGTAGTTTCAGAAGGTCACAGTCCATTCGTGGGTGGGTAGCTGGAAACTAGTGGAATCACACAGCAGGGCTGGAGCTGGGCCAGAGCCAGAGGTTGAGCTCCAGAGACTGAGATCCTTTCAGTATGGGCAGAACACAGACCAGTCTGGGACAAAGGGAGAAACCAGCACATGTCCTTCAGATCAAGCCCTAAGCTGCCGCTGCTTCCAGCAAGGCCCTACCTCCCAACACTACACAGTATCCACAGGTCCATGAGGATTTTGAGGGACACTCCAGATACAAACCAGCATAGTCACTAAGAAAATGTATAAGACCTTAAATTTAAGTTTAACTAATAATACTGACTGATATGCCAGGTAAGGAAACATATACCTGTATATAATCCCAGCAAGTATGGAAGCCGAGTAGGAGGATCACACAGTTACAGGCTAGACTAGACAATTTAACAAGACTGTCTCAGAAGAAAAAAGAAATTAAAAGGACTGGAGAATGTATCTCAGCAGTAGGGTGATTGTCTCGCACATACAGGGCCCTGTGTTCAATCTCTAGTACCAAAAAGATGAAAGCTATTACAATGTTAATTTTTATGCCTATGATTAGAATAGTAACAGATCATCCTGGAATTGGAATTAGATTTGCACACTAAATAATCTTCCTGTTTAGGAAAGGGTTAGTATTTTCTCAATAAATGAGGAACAGATAGCATGTCTGGCCCTTCCTGAAATTACCATGTGCTGGTGGTTCTTCACATGTACTACCAATGAATCAGTTATTATGTAAATATTATTCATTCCTGGAAACAGATGAGAACACATTTCCTGAGATCATTTAAGTGGCTTTTTAAACATCATAAACCAATATATGGAGGCCCAGATGCTAACTCTAAGTGGTCCTCTTTGGCTACACTCTGTCCCACCCTTATACACAAGGGCCAGCACCCAAAGCCAGTAAAACAATAAGTAGCATGTGGGCAAGAGGCATTCTACAAGCCTTGGTGTTTTGTTATACTCATAGACAATTTATGAAACACAAATGATTAAAATATAAAGAAGACAAAATGATGAAAATAGATGAAAGAAATTTGCCAATTTCCTTACTCTTGTGGTTACCTGTAGAGGCACACAGGTGACTGGCATTGTTTCAAATCCTGGGATGTTCCCCATCCATTGTGGAGTCAGGATGTCGTGCAAGAAAGTGACGAACACTGAGCTGTGAGAGGCCCCCGGGCACAGCCTGAAAGGACCAGAGAGTAGAAAAATCAATGACTTGGGAGTGGGTCAACCTAAAAAGACAAAACAAAGCATTGAAGCATCAGGAAGAAGCTGGTAGGCAGAACAGGGCAGGAAACAGCAGAGACTAAGCAAGAAAAGGAGAGGTGGAGCCTGTGCAGTGTACTTACAGGATGCTGCCCTCTCTTACTTGAATAAAAACGAGTAACAGAAAAATAACATTGAAAACATAAATTGAATCGTTCTGCCTAGTGCCTATTAAGTTCCTACTGCTGGGCTCTTCCAGGTATTCTCCGTGCTTTATTTCTTTTAATCTTCCCCAGAGCGGATACAATTTTGTATTTCATCGATGAAAATAATAGGAGCTTCAGAATATAAGTAAATCAACTCAGGCTCTATCTCTATGCCGTGGAAGGCACAATCTCCTAACAGAACTAATGGGCTAATCTACATTTTCTTAATCTTGCCCTTTTAGAAACCATTAGTTGATCAGGTAAGGATTGATAAAATGTTTTTTAACCTTATCTAAAATGGCCATCAAAAGGAATGTGGAAAAGGACTGCCTGAGGAAACCAAGCTTGTAAAACCTTAAATTTTTGCAATGGGTAGAAATGAGCCACCAGGAGTAGCTTCCCGTGGGTCAAGAAGAGGGCCATCTCATAGAACATGGTTTCCCTTCGTTCTAAAATAAAAATATAAGCACTTAAAGAAAAGAGCATATTGGGAATTATTTTCTAAGTTTCACCATCTAAGATTTTATAATTTAATCCCTATTTTATTCAAAAACACAGCGGATTCTTTACTGCTTCACATGGTGGGGGATGCTGTTGTCTCTGCCTAGATTCTTATGATTCTCTATTTATCAAACTCTCTAATGAAATCACTTCGTAATAGCCATATTTCATCACTCCTTTCTTAGAGTGCCATGGTAATTTTCCTGTGTGTGACTCTATCCCCTTTCTATCTGGACTTCAAGCCTCACAAGGTCAGACTTTATCTTGCTAGCCCCTCTAACACATCAAATCTGACATGAGTTGAACTCAGTGAATCAGTCTGAGTCCAAGTGATGTTTATCATGAGGATTTGGGCACTTAACTAATGTAAGTGAAGATTTCTATAAAGTCTCACCTGTCTTAATACACAGAATACTTGTATTAAGACACTCTTATTGATTTATGTATTATTTTTACATATATTTACTGAATAATTACTTTGAACGAGTTATTGTCTTAGATATAGATATGAAGTAAACACTATATTCTCCACCTTTACACATTTTACAAGGAAAGGTCTTCAATAGCTACTGGCCTGCCAACACCTTTATTTAGAGAAATGTCTGTCTCTACAGGTCAATGAAATGATGTTTCCAAGGATACTAATGTGATAGATAGAAATGACTAGATAAAAAGGGAATTTTATTATTGATTTTGTCCTCACTGTTAAAATAATGAAAGTGCTTAATGAATTTTAAGCAGATTGGTCAAATTTGAGTTTTTTAAAAATGAGTGCATTGCATTGGAAAGCACATGCAGAATGGTCAAAGAAAATGCTACCATAAGAGTTCAAAGGAAGATGGTGAGGGTATGGATTGCCATGGTGATAGTAGGAAAGGAAAGGCAAGAAAGCACGAAGGAATTTGACATTGATTTGGATGATAAAATTTACAGAAATTTGCAGTTGATGCATACATTCACTCAGGCAGAAGAGGTGTTAGAAATTTCTCTTATAGTTTTCTGGCCTAGGCTCATAAGAGAGGAGCAACAGGTGCAGTTCATGGCTTTGTGAAGCAGTGAAATTGGATGACAGGAGACATCATGGTGCTACACTGCAGGGCAAGACAGAAGACGTGGTGCTATGTTACAGGCAAAAGAAATGCAGAGGTCGGAGGAGAGGGCAGGACCTTCAGATTCTAACATGAGAGATACCTGCATATAAATTGTGTCTCTGTGATAGTAGTCTGTCGTTTCATAGGAAACTGAATTGAAAATCAGAAAGGCAAAATGGCTAGTTCTATATCAAAGAGAGTGGCAAATATTAAATCTCTTGTGATCACTCTCCATTAGGGCATAGAGAAGAGGGTTCTCTTTAGCCCTTGCTTTGTCTTGTACGCCCGTACTGTGTTAATGCCTCTTCACTGGTGCCCATGTGGTTACTTTTTATTACAAGGGCAATACAATCTTTAGATGAGTGAAAGGAGAGGACGCTCAAAGATTCACATCAAACACTAGAAGGTATTCATTCTAATCAAATCATAAACAAGAATTTGGAATGCTTTATGTACAGTGTATTTCACACTACTGTAAATTTGCATCATTTCAGAGAAGTCGAATTTAAGATAAACAGTAATTGTCTTCTATTTTGTGAATCATCCTACATTGTTGCTTCTGTTGTACTTTCAAGGAGTTTAAAATTTATCTCCTTTCACTGCTACATTTTAAGGATATTAAAGGCATCCTTTAAATTTTTCCTGACATAATTTAGGTCAAGGGGGTCATTAGTCATCATTCAGGTGTTGTTGCTCATAACTAAGTATTTTCTGTAAATAGACAGCTAAGTGCCTGGTATTTGCAAGCAACTTCTTTCGAATCAAATGTATTGGATGTCTTTAAAAACAATTATCAGGTATTGTTTTTGCATCCATAATGAATTAAAAGTGAAAACCCAAATTCTTTGGCAATGAAATATAGTGTCCTTGAACTACAGTAAAGGTAAACTATTGGTAAACACGATCTTGCTTCTTTGCGGTACTACTGCTGGGAGGTTTCTTTATCCATTGTGTTACAAAAGACCTGAGAATGGGGTTTCCATAATGAAGGAAGGAGACCATGTTTATGATACACACCAGTGTCCTATTCTGCAACTGTAATTTGATGAGACCCCCATCATTCTTGTATGTGTTCAATAGCTCTGCTTGGCCACCTGGGTGCACACTGTGCATTTCTATTGGTGACAGCTTGCCATCAACACCGTATGCTCAGGTTCCAACTCTTTCTTTTACACTGAAGGGTAAATTTCCAAGATGCTTTTCCTGATTTTGCAGACATCGGGGGTCTTTAGCCCACGTGATCTCGCTCTGTCTTTCACACACTTTTAATACGACAGAATTATTCTTGAGATAATTTGCTTACCTGTTGGTCTTCCTTTCCATTGATGTTTCTTTCAGGCCAAGCATCCGGTCATATATGTATCTTTTACCTTCCTTGCCTAGACCACCTTTGATGCTTTTGAGCATCTGTTATAAACATGAAAAGTAAGGCATACATATGAATAACTATAATCTGTGGGTAATCACACCAAGTGTCACAGGCACAAAAGAAATAGAATTGAGCTAAGTTAGCAATCAAGATGAGTTTGAGGGAAAAATAGTTTCTAATCAGAAGCTAGGTCAGTTTAAATATTGACAAAATTATTGTAGAATAAGAGGAAACAATAATAATTGCAAATTACTGCATAAATGGTGGACATTGTCCCAAGGGCTGTATACAACTTCTCTGCTTCAATTTTTGCAAAAAAAACAAAAAACAAAACAAAACAAAACACAAAAAAACCTTCCAAACTGCAGACTCCTAAATTCATTAAATTGTAGTCTTTAACTATCTCACCTGCTTGCGGTGTGGATAAATGAGCACGTGAGTGTACTTCGAAAATAGCACAGCACAAAACAAATAAAAGACTATATAATTATTCCAAAAAGAATGGACCACAGGAAGAATAGAACTTTAAGTAGAAAATGAGGGAAGAAATACTATGATATCAAGAAAGAATAAAAATGTGCACTGTTGGAGTTCAAAGTCAGATAGCCAAGCAAAAGAAGTCCGAATTTTAGTTTGAAGGCATCAAGAAATAAAGAGTGCTTTGAAGAAGATGGTCCTTTGGTGACAATGAAAGTTGAGACCGCATAGAACGGACTGAACTAGAGAAATAATAAGAGAAGCTGAAGAGCAGGAGGACTGACATAAAAATAGCCCCTGAAAACTGTGAAATCGATTCAGCCAGGCCTTTCATAACAAAGGAAATACTACGTGTTCTGTAACCTTCATATATTTTGCCAGACAAGTTCAGTGTACTATATAGTGAAGTGGCCAACAGAAATCTAAGAGGGGCTATAAAGTCTTGTTTTCAAGATACCTCTTAAATATACTAAAAATAGGATCTTTCACTTTCCATAACAACAAAATTCATATTTTATCCTTTTTTTCTTTTAGCTTTGCTGGGTTTCAACTCATATTTCGATTAATATCATTCAAACTTTTAGAAAATTTCACTATATTTTATAATGTAAATCTCTTACCAGCTATTGTCCTTTACAGACAAAGAGGAACTCAAAATTTTAGTACTGTTAAAAATGCTTAACAACTTCTAAGAGCTTGAGAGGTGTCTAGATACAGTGGGGAGGCACATGGCTCCACAGAGAGAAGAGGAAGTGATCAGAGAAGCAGAGAAGACTTAGCTCTGCAGCCTCACTCAAGCCAGGGAAGGCCTGTTTCCAATCTTCCTTGAATATTGGAATTGAATACAAAACAGATTTTAGTGAATTTTCCTGAATGAAATAGAACATTCTTATTTTGATATTCTGAGTATTATCAGATTCATGGTTAACTCTGATTTCCAATTTTGCTTCCTGTTGGTGTTTAGTCTTTCCAGGATAACTTATAGACTACTTGTTTTTTCTTTGTTTTGAATATATAATTTTCATTATATATTTACATGTGATTGTGAATCTGTATCTTAAGGTATTGATCAATTAGTAGGAAGTTAATTCATTTTTCAAAATAATTATCTTTTTTAAACACAGATGACAGAAAATGTCATTGGATTAGATTAGTCAAGAAGGAAATTTATTGATTTAGGAAATCCAAGACAGGAAGGAATCCTCAGTTCCTGGAAAACACAGAAGTGCCACTGAAACAGCAGGAACTCAGGGACAGAGCCCCCTGAAGCCTGGAGCCTGGCTTTCTCTTCTCCAGTATGTCACTCTCATTGTGGACTGGTTTCATCCTGTTTTCCACATTTTGGGAAGTATGGCTGTCATCAGTTCCTAAGCCACCTTGCCCTGAGATCCAGCACAGGGAATCCTGAATCAGGGGTCTCCTGCACACTAACTATCCAGAGCCAAGGAAAGGAGTTGTGGAAGAAGAGTCCAGCTCTTCCTGCATCAGGGATGGGTGGTGAGGGTGAGGGGCAGAAAATAAATTACTTTATTGATGGCTCCAATAGCAGTTTCAATATGGTTATTGATCATCAGTTCAATAATTTACAGGCCAGAGAGCCACAACACTCAGAGCATCACCTGGGCCCATAATCTATGATGGTTCACAAACACCCTACCTGGAGTCTAGCTGAGAAGAAAGATAAAGAGGAAAGGAGAAAGACATATATCTTCTTTTCAAGGAGACTGTTCTAAAGTCATTTGTACTAGTTTGCTTAAGACTTGAGTCTTGTAATGTGCGGCAATATAAACCCAGGATACAATTGCTTCTTTCCTCTGTACCAAAAATAGATGCTGAACATCTTCTGTATACATTGCAGAGTGTTTGCTGTAAAGAAATTGACCTTTCATAGACAATCGATCAATTCTTATTGATGATTTCATTTACTAAACTTTTATAGAATTCCCTGTTGTCTAATTATATTTATGTAAACTTTAAACAATTCTCCAAAATATTACATGCCTTATATATATTGCTGACAATGAGACTAGAATTTTTCATTATATTCCTTTTAGTCTAATTTCTGTATCAAGAGGTTTAATTTATATAATAGAACAATACCAAATTATCAAACATATTGTTTCTTTTAATATCTTATCTAATCATGAATATCCTAATATAAAAAATCACCTATTTTTTTTTTACTTCAATTAATTCATTGTAAAACATTTCCAAATTGTGTGAGCAAAATATACTGGCTCAGGTTTTGGAAAATTTAAAAAGAAAATAAATGCAGAAGTAAAAATCATCTCCAACCCTACTGGCTAGCTCACTAAAACTGTTGCATTTATTTTTGTCTCAGCTATCTTTTAAATTGTGATTTTCCCACATGTACATAAAAATCTCATTGAGCATTTGTTTTAATTAATTTTATTTTATGAAAGTAATATATGCAAATTATTTTGGAAGCCAAAGAGTTCCCCAAATCTTATAACAAATATTCTACTTCTGTCTGTCAATTCCTTCTCCAAGACATACCTTCAATTCTTTTGCTTGTTTATTTTGAAACTTACCTTCATATTTCTAAGTAACAGGCAAATATGGCTATCATTTAATTCCTCAAATTTATCTCTGGATTTCTCTTTGTTGTAACTCTCACACAAACACAGTTTTACTTCTTCCATCTCCCCAGTTCCAGATTGTCGTGATTTGGAAGTCAGCTACACATCTAGGATTTTCAGTATATTTACTATTTAAATATTTGCATTTGAACTAAATATGCTATTATTATGATTACTGTTTATTGTCTTTATATCACTTTTAAAGCTAACACTTTACTTGACCTTTTGGCTTGATATTAAATTAGCCAATTTCATTAACACCAGATTCCTTAAAAACAATTGCTGATATTACATCATCATATAGAAAAACGTGAGTAATTTATCATTTTTTCCAACCATTCCCCAGCTACACCCTGGGAACATTCCTTAAAGATCTTTCACCACCCAGTAACACAATCAGTCATTCAATAAATATTTTAAATCTATTATATGTATTTCAGGTAGTATAACAGACGTTAAAACAAAAGGAGTTATTTTAATACAAAAATCAACATGTAAATAGTAACTGAAATATAACATAACAGGCACAATAACTGAGAAAATGCTAAACCTACAATATTTTAAACATTTAAGGACTACTGAGTGCAATATAAAATGTTTTTAAGAAACCCATGGTACTTGAGATCTAATTCAGCCTCATGATATAATTCAAGGACAGTGTCAAGGAACCTGGTAAGTACTTTATTTTTCAAGGGTACATTTTATGTTTTCAAAAGTAAAGGATTTCAGAGGTAGAAAACTTTCTAGTCAACAGGCACCCAGGCTATTATCCCTCAGTGATGGCATTTGCTCACGTGGGTGGCCAGAGATAAAAACAATCAGAATGCTAGAGACTTTTCTGTATTCAGAATTATTTCCAAAATACACTTGGCTAAAATTGGTTGATTCAGTATTTAAAACCATGATCACTATGTGCAAAGAGATTGTGCAAAACTTCTGGAGTTCTTGTGAGCATTGTTGTCAGCTGATGTTTGTCAAATGATTTAAAATCATGGCATGGCTAATGGCACCACAGTGCAGCAAGATAACCAGACTTCTCGTAAGATCAGCTGGTTTATATGATCAGCAGAGCGAGTTATAAAATAATAGCTAACATCTGAGTACACACTGAGCACCAACCAGCTTACAGATTTTATCTAAAACCTTGAAAACATCTCAACAGGGAGTATCATTCTTTTTCTGGGGAATAAACCGAGCGTTAGAAGTATAAGTTGTACCTTTCTGAACCTCTTACAGCTCAAATATAGCAGAGCTGGTGTTCACATGTAAGTGTCTGACTCTGAGCAAAGATGAGAGTGATGGTGGAGATGGCGGTGATGGTAGTGATGGCAAAAGTGACGGTGGTGGGGGTGGCGGCAATGGCTGTAGCAGTGACGGTGACGGTGGAGGTGGTGTTAGTGGTGGTGGTGGTAATAATGGTTAGATGGTGGTGATGGTGGTGAGAATAATAATGATGGTGGTGGTGGTGGTGACGACAGTGGCTGTGGTGGTGACGGTGACGGTGGAGGTGATGAGGATGGTGGGAATGGTGACAATGGTGATGACGATGCTGGTGTTGGACTTGACGGTGATGACGGTGGCAGTGTGATGATGAGGATGAGTGAAGACAGCAGCCACAGCAGTGTTATTAAGCTGTCTTTCTATTTCAGATCCAGACTTCTTTCAAAACTACATCAAGGCCTACCTGGAAGAGGCCAGTCGCATCTGGCCATGGCTGGTGGGGGCAGCACTGCTAGGGGCTGCCCTCCTCGCTCTGCTGGCAGGGCTCATCAGCCTGCTGTGTCGTCCCAAGAGAAAACAGGTCCCTGAGGAAAAGCAGCCACTCCTCCTGGGAAAAGAGGACTACCACAGCTTGATGTACCAGAGCCATTTATAAAGTGCTTAGAGAAAAAAAATAAATCTCTCCTCAACCAAAAGTGCTATGTAGGTGTCTGGGAAGTATCCAAACAGATAATGAGATTTATCAGTGAAAACTATTTTGAGAATTGTAATCTATTGTAATGCAAAATGTACCCAGGTAGAGCGCAGCTGTGCTTGTCTTGGTGTTTTTGCTCAGTCTTTTTTCCCAAGTCCTTACTTCCAAGGAAAGGATGATATTTGGTAACGAGTTCCTTGTATCTGAATAAAAGTGCTCTTAGGCAAAGTTGAAATAATTTTTATTTTGGCTATTTAAAGATACCTTTCATTTTAATTTAAATGGCCCTTTTCCTGGATTTGTATATAACAGTAACATATCTATACCAACCTATACCAACCGATTCTTGAGTTTGGCAAATACATGTTTTTATTTTTCTTAGAAAAGCATTATATTAGCTATATTTTACATCCCTGCTCCAAAATGTGTGTGTACTTCAAATAGAAAACAACCTTCAGGCTACAGGAATAGTATAGTGGCTGGAGCACTTGCCTAGCAGGTGCTGATTCCCCTGGACTACATAAGGTGAGAGAACACACCTGTCACCCCAGGGCTCAGGAGGCTGAGGCAGGAAGAACGACATGAGTTATAAGTCAGCCTGGACTACACAACGAGTGCAGGATGAGTCTGGACTACAGAGTGAGACTGTAACTCAAAAGAAAAACAAAATGAAACAAAAAAGCAAAACAGAAAGGAAAAGAAAGAAAGAAAACTATCTTCATGGCTTTTCTGTCACAGTCCTGATTATAATAAAGAGCAAAAACTCATATTGATCACATGATCAATAGGCATATTTTTAAAATCTGGAATATCCGGAGGCATACATTCCTTCTGAAGATACCTGACTCATGACCAGAGATTGTTGAGAGTTGTTAAAGTCACAGACAGAGGAACAGGCGTTCTCCAATTCTCACTAGTTGTAACATTTAAGCTAACATATTTACTTTCTTATATGTAGAGGGAAAACATCAGATGGGGTTAGAGTGCAGCACGCTCAGTGACCCAGGACAAGCACTCAGGACCAGCCCAATCCCCATCCAGCTGCCCACATAGAAGAGAGACTAATGACTTATGTTTATTTTGAAGCAAGACATTAGTCTAGGACATTTAAAAAATCATTTTTCAAGGAAGTTTTTTAAAAGCCAGCCAAGAAATGTTCATTATGACTGGCACAGAACAGAATAAATGAATTTTATGTAGTTTTTCTTTCTTAAAATGCAATTCCTTCCTTTATCAGTGTATCATGACACAGAATTGTGTACTGTTTCTCTAAAAGCTCCTAGAATCTACTTATGTAGCAGAAATATCTATGATTTAAAAAAAAACCCTCCATCACTTTTATTCCATGGCTTTCTCAATAAGGTACCAAAATTATATGAGTGATATTTCAACATAGCTAACGGTTTTAGTAAATTCTAATCAATGTTTCATGGTGTGGTTTTGATTTCTGTTTCTTTTTTTTCTTTTAGTGTGGCTATTATAAATTGCTTCATTTTCTGCTCTGATATTTTCGTGTTGCTACATTATAAGTCACATTTTGTTACAGGGAGGAGAATAAGCAGGTGCCATTCTTATTCCCACCTTCTTTCTGTGGTTTTGTTAAAAAGTGTATTTTTAGTACCCTACCTTTCAAACAAGTCAAATACAGAAACACGATTCTCCCTCTGTGGAAGCAAGTGATGGCCGCAAGACATTTCAACCAGTGTCTCCAGCAGGCTGACGGCTGGCACAGACAGAGGTCCTTGCAAGCGACCTTTCGCTTGCTCACATGGGCTCTCATTTGCAGGAACTGTTTTCTTTGTCCTGTGAAAAGGGCTTCCTTGAGGACACCTGTTGTGTACCTGTGCTATTTTGGACGGGGCATACAACCAGAACGAAGTTCCACTCCCTCTCTGATTGCACTCTTTTTAAACACTGCTTAAATGCAAATAGGAAAAGAGGTATATTTTATAAGCTTTGTATTGCTCATTTTCAAAAGCATTTGCCAGTTTGTACAATAGAATATAATGAAAATTAAGATTAGCTATGGCCACCCCTGAGACCCCAACGGCTTTCAATTTTTTCAGCTATTTAAAAACTATATAGAAGAAATTTATGTATTTTTTCATTTCCTAAAGCCTTACTTAAATTCCACGGGGTTCATATTTATCTTATTATTTTATGAGTTTGCATCTGAATAGCAATGTAAGAAGTTATTCTTAAGATTTTATGTTCATCTACCAAATCTTCACATATTTCCTAGATAAGACCACAGGGCACAATCTGATTGCTTCTCATTTCTTAATTAAAAATGAGTAACAAAGTTGTTACAATAGTCCAGGATGGTCCTTAACTTACCATGTCACCCAGGCTGGCCTCAAACTCACAGCAATCCTCCTGCCTTAGCTTCTTGAGGGCTGAAAACAGTAATAATATTCTAAGAACTGTGTTAAGTTTTTCTTATAGGAAGTAACTTACCCAAAATCACACAAATATTTATGAATAAACATTCAATAGTTTAGGTCATATGTCATGACCAAGTGGGCTTCACCCCAGAGATGCAAGGATGATAGTTCAACTTAAATAAATCAATGAATGTAGTACACCATATTAGTAGTTGCTTAGCCATGAAGCACTATGTCATGTTCCAAAACAACTTTTCTACAAATGTACTATGAACTTGTAGAAATAAAATACATATAAAATGAAATGCATTTTTCAATTCCTTACAAATATTGAATTTGACTTAGTGCTTCTTCACCGCCACTGTGTAACTTCATACTTTGATTTAACTAGAAAATGATGAAAAGCCACACTGAATTGCAAAGTATCTCGAATTTTGAGGGGGACAGCCATGGGGTGTCTTTGTTACATTTTCATCACTGTGACTCAATACCGGATATCTACAACTTAGGGAGGAAAGAGTTATTGTAACTTACAGTTTCAGAGGTCTCAGTCCATTCACGGGTGGGCAGCTGGAAAATGGTGGAAACATATGGCTGGAGCTAGAGCTGGAACCAGAGTTCCTGGGGCAGAGATTCTCACAGCATGGTGGAAGAGAAAGGCTGAGAGTGAAAGTTGGAACCAGCACCCGCCCCTCCATGTCAAGGCCCAGGCACCACCCCTTCCAGCCAGGCCCCACCTCCCAACCCTACCCAGTATCCATAGGAACATGAGGCTTTGGGGAGACACCCCAGCTCCAAACCACAACAGGGAGTAATGACACCTGTCACAATTTCAAATATGCCACATTGGACTGCTTTAAACATTGGAAAGTGTTACCATGTGTTAGTTTAGGATTTCATTTTCATTCAGGCAATTTTGTCTTATAATCCACCATAAAGATGCATACACACAATTTAAATCTAAAAGTCTACAAAACAATGCACGTTTTGATTAAGTGTCTTTGGAAATCATGGGAAAGCAACACATTTGCTTCATTATTCTGTAAGACAGCATAGTATCTAGAATGCTGTGCACTTTTCCGTTATGGATTTATTTCTCATTCTAAAATAGAGGTTTTAATCCAGTAGGATGTCTTATAAACACCTCCATTACTCTCCATCAAGTCTTAAGAGGGCAGGATAACTGATATCTCCTTCTAGCAATTCCTAATTCAATTTTCATAAACCAATACAACTGTCTCCAGCAACAATGGGCCTGAATGAACTGAGCTAAGAGGAATTCTGCTGTAGGAGGTTAGTAGGAAGAACACGAGAGGGTGGTGCTGATGGTTCGTGGCCCCTGATCAACTTGCCCAGGCACTAAACTGAGGCACTGAATCTTTGAGATACACTGGAAAACCCTGTGTTTTTACTTTCTTAGAACAGTGCTTTATTTTTCAGGTTATTAAAACAAAATAAATTATTAAAACAAACAAAAAAACTGCTAAAGAAGGTTTGACCAGGAAATCTCTCTGCCACCTTTCCCATTCCCTTCTCCACATTCTTCCACTCTACATTTCTGCAGATTAGACACAGATAAATCGATGTGAATTTTTTAAGTGAAAGATTCAACGTATGTCAGGGACAGAGGCTCCGGGTGTCCTGCGTCTGCACCTAGGATCCTACTCACTGTAAAACCATGGGGGATGATTGAGGAACATACTAAGCCTGGATCCCTGTCAGCGCAAAACAGTGCTCAACCAATGAGTTCCATGTTTTAAAGAAATTTCTACTATTCTTACCTTAGTTTTAAATAAAAAATGTAGAGAGGCTGAGGGCGTAGTTCGTGATTGGAGAACTTACCTGGAAAGCACAAAGATTCCGGTCTTGATCCCCAGTGGCACACACTAGCTGGGGCGGAGCGGGTGCAAGCCTGTAATCCCAGCACTTGAGAGGCTCAGGCAGGAGGACTGACATGAGCTCTAGGCCAGCCGGTTCCATTTGCGTTCAAGACCAGTCTGAACAACAGAGGGAGACCCTGTCTTCATAAATATATACATAAATAAATAAATATTGTAGGATAAAAAGAGAAGAAAATAAAGACAAACTCTTGTTAATGCTACTTGGTATGCAGATAATAACCATCTCACCACAAAGGAAGAATAACATCTGGGAGACCCTAGCCCAGCTGCCCTAGCAGCTCCTCTGGGAGACTGAGACAGATAGGTGGCCAAATTTGAGCCCAGTCTGGGCACTCAGTGACTTAATGAGACCCTGTCTCAAAATCAAAACTAAACAGAAAATGACCTGGCATATAGCTTAGTGTTAGGCACTGGTTTGGGTCCTCAGGATAGCAAAAATAAATAAATGAATAAATAAATAAATGAGGATTTAATTGCTTTCTCCTTAGCTGCAGTATCTTTTTAAGCAGATAAGCAAACCTCCCATTTTATGCATTGGACATCTTCCTCAGCAGCAGAATACATTACAGTCATCATATTAAACTAACCACAAGGTCCAAATGCACTCACCATCATGGGCGAACAGACACACTGTTAGAACAGAAGGATCCTGATTCTCAGCGTCTGCATTTGCTCAGTAGGTTTTCATTCCCTGGGTGGAAAGAAAAAGGCTGGGAAGTCTGTCCTGGCAAGGGCAGAGTGGAAGTCAGGAGTACGCGACCCTGTCCCTTCTTCACTGCTCTGTACATTAGGGTGTGTGTGTTGTGCTTGTTTTTGTTTAAAAAAAAGAAAAGAAAAAGGAAAAGAAAAAAGAAAGAAAAGAAAAAGAAAAACCTTAGGTCTTCTCTAGGTCAAATACCAGCTCATCAGGGTTTTTCTTTCTTAAAGAAGTCCTCTGCCATTCTGATCAAAGGTAAAGCTTCTGCTAAATTCTACTGTCTGTGAAAACATGAAAGGCTTCCTACAAACAAAACAGACATCACATTCATTTACATTTCCCCAGACCATATTAATAGCTTTACCGCATTTGAGCCTCTTCAAGGTATAAGCATAATTATATCCTGGAAGTGTTTATTGTTATTTGATTCTCTCTATCTGCATTCTTTTTGTTTCTATGAGCACTTTCTTGACCTTAGGAATCCTTAAGCAAGTAGTTTAGCTCTCTGCCTTTGGCATATTAGTATCGGTTGAAAAGCAACATTACTTCATTTTTGCTCTGAATAGAAGCATGTGACTCTTTTCTGTTTTAGTGTACTCTGCTATATATGCTAGAAATCTTCTGCCTTCTCCTACCCCTTTGGAAAAATGTAGTCTACCATTTGCAACCTTGGCCTTTGAAAATAGTAGAGAATAAAATAAATCAGAGCCCTCCAGGGGCTATGTGGATTGAGTTCTCTTTGTTCTCTGGAGATGGAAGTAAAGACCAATCTCCTCGTGCCTGGTTTCATTTACTTCCTGCTCTTGCTAGTTTTCAAAAAGCTGACTTTTCTGGATAAGAGGTAAGTTACAGTCAAGTGAACAGAAACAAATTAAGTTATTTCTTAATACCAACTTTCCAGCTGGTAGTTAGAAAGCCAATAGAGTTAGTAATCTCATTCATGAAACCTAAGCTAATGTACAGGATTATCCTTTCCCAGAAACTGAACTACTATGTATTTGAGTTTCTCCAAAGTAAAAAGCTCCGGAGAAACTTTACAATTGCACCCCTAGCACAATGGTCGGGTTTGAAAACTGGTATCTGAAGCTAGGTTCTAATGGGCAAAATATAAAACTAACAAATTTAGATTAGAAAGGACTTTCTGCACCTGCCTCTGGAATCAATATGCACCTTCCTTCCCTCCCAACGCTGAATAGGGGATTTACAGAGACAAACTAAGCAGAGGAGGTGACTTCTAAGCTACCTCGCTCACAGGAGGGGAAAGAGCCTGTTTGCAACAGTCAGCTACACTACAACCTAGGTCTTAAAATGAGTTCTATCTCACTTTCGATACCCGTCTCCTCACCTGCAAAATAGTAGTACTCTTAACCACAGCAGGCAGTATTTGTACAATATAATCAGATAAAGAAACACCATAGCTTGCACAGAAAAAAGAACTGTCACAAGCAACAACTTGAAGATGTGACTCATTGGTTTGTTTAGAAAAATCACCAGTCAGCTGAGATAACCATCATTAAAAGAAAAGAAAATCCCTTCGGGTTAAAAGTTTTTCTCCTTAATAAACATTCTTTAACATCAGCATTATCTATTGATGATAACAGCCCATTTTTCTCTAACAAGCCTTTTTAACAGTGCCATATAATTTAAATTCATTGCCTGCTGTAAGTATCCAAAGCAAACATTGCTTTTGAGAGTGGTAAATACAGCCATATAAATTCAGTCAGCTCAGCCCGCATCCGGTCTGTGTTGCATGCATTCCTTTCGTTAAGTGCCCATAGGAACACAGCCACCAACTGACATTTTTCAAGTCACTACACGGAGTATCTCATTATCACCTGAAATTCATTTTAAAAAGCAACCTAAATCCCAGATGCCTGTTTCTTCATAGTATGTGTTTACTTACGAGCACGTGTATAGAAATGAGTTTATTACTATTTATATGTAAAATTGGCCTTTCTTTGCCCGAGTGAGAACCAAGCTGTGCCTGGTGTTCATCGTCAGCAGTGCTCGGTCCTGACACACGGTTGTACTTCTCACACTTCTGTTGTCTTGTGAAGAGATGTTGCTGTTCTACTTGCTACAGAAGTCGCGGGTGTTGCTCCTAAGAACTTCAAGGACACCACTTCAATTGCAATATTTACTCCCACTAAGCTTAGTGATTTAAGATTTCTAAGACAAGAACTTTCTTCATAGAAAGAATCCCTCCAAATAAAACAATGCACTCGAATATGTCTACAAGGAAGCCTTTAATGTCATTGTCATCCACGAAAACAAAAATCGACTACATTTCACACTTGAACACATACTGGAACTCAGAGTAGGAAAGGAGGTTCATCCAGCATAGTGGATCTGCTCTGAAAAAGCAACTTTTGGAAAATCTACCTAGTTTATTTTGAACTTAGATGTTTTAATATACTTACATAAATAAATTATGATCAGAAAAATGTCAGTATTGCACATTCGAGCCTGGACAATTCCAGTTTTTTTATTAGTTCTTTCTTTTATGTGTTTTCAGGAAAATTCTTTTTAATCTCCATAACCAAGACGCACTGGTTGTTGACTATGTCTTCAGAGCTATGTCTGCAGGAGCATTGCACATCCCCATTGCTTTTTCGGACTCCCCTTCTTTCCACAGAAGAAAGAAGAAAGAATTCCAAAGAAAGGAAGAAATACTAACAGGTGCAGATGCGTAAGGTGGGTGGGGCACGCTTGCTTGATTGCTGTGGTCACTCCTACATCGTTCCTAGCAGCATCCAGCACGTCAGATTTTACAATTAGTTAAGCAAATCAAATAGCTGGTTGCAGCAGTGCGTTACATTCAACAGCAACTCACAGACATGTACTGAACAAAACACTAAATGCTCTAAAACTCTCAAGATAGTTGAGTGGCTGTTTCCTCCTGAATAAAGAACCTAATGGCCAGGGACAACCTCAAAGGGTCACACAACAGAGCTGCAGCAGGGACTTTAAGCCTAATAATTCACCTGGATCCCAATCAATACTACAAAAATATTCTTGATTCTAAACTTAAGTTTGATAAACTAGAAAACTGCTTCTGGTTTCCTGGGAAATAAAACTGCATGTGACTGCTCAGGAATGTGACTATATTGTAAATGTCTCTAGTATAAAGCAAATGTGTGACCAAAGAAGAGAGAGCTTGTCTTTCAGTGCCTGCTGTCATATAGGATGCTCTTTGGTCTCAGAGTGCAAATTAAACAAAGCACTTCAAGTGACTAAAAGCGCAGACAAACTATACCACAGGGAATTTTTTAAAAGTGAAAAAAAAAATACAGGCCATAATGCTAACAAAGAAAATAGGTTACTAGCATACATAGGACTTTATAACTTATCATAATGATACTTCCATTACTATGCAATAGTAGTAGATTGAGGTAAGTGGGGACGAAAAGGATCTAGTAAGTTACTGTGTCCAATGTGTGCTAAGGGAGGGCGGATTTCCCCAGGGGCAGGAAAAGCAAGATAGAAAAATATAAAAGGTGGCACTTCATCACTATCTATACAAGGTCCAGCCAGCATAGAGGCTGCAATACATGCAGAGGTATTAGCATCAGTAGTGAAGATGATTCCATAGCAACACAAAGTACCCGTATCCATACAGTCATGTGCTATATCTCCAAACACTGGATGTTTGTGCCTGGAGCTCTTTCAAATTAAAGCTAGTATGTGTATACTCAAAGTAGAAAACATAATCTGAAATTCAATACATTCTTAATTTTGTTCCATCTTGAATTTGTTGAACCAAAAACAATTTACAGAGGACCATGGTAATCAGTCTCAGAGGGAGTGAGTTTGGTTCCTCATGGGGGATGCTCTTGAATTGCTCATAAAAATCAACAGTATGCAGCTAATAATGGTCTTCATATTTGCATGTCAGAAAGTGAGTTACCACATCAATGATTCTTCAGGCACTCTTTGGCTTCCAGATTAAAGATGGAATGGGACCAGTCAGTATGCCACATTCTCCACATTTTCATTTTAAATAATCATAAATAAGAAAACCTTGCTACACTTCAGCACAATTGTGTGATTCAGCTGAGTTTCCAAGTCTTAGAAATTGCACTTATCTTTCTTTAGAGTCTTGGTTCAACTTTGAGGTTTTCAACTGAAAGACTCTTTGTTGTACTCAAATCTTGTCCCATATGAGTTGTTCTGGTTACTTAGTTTATGAAGAGTCTTGGAAATTGAACTTGGCCCACAACAGAATACACCAACTGTCTTCCTGGAAAGACGAAGGGAGGACATAGAACGTCAGGTGGCAAATGAGGCTGACATGGCAAAAATTATGCTCTGTAGTATAGGTTTATGGTATATCAGTTAATTTATTGTTACTTGGCATACTGAAGACAATTTTCCAATTATTTCAAAATATAAATGGCCACCAGAAAACATTTTATTCATCTTGTACATTACATCTTTAAATTGAGAATTTTTGACAATATAATTATAAGAAAAATTTGCTCCTGATCAGAGATGTGCTCTGAAATTAAGCAATATGTTTTATTTATTTATCTATTTATTTATTTTCTATACATGCTGCTGTAAGACCAGGAAACATTTCGGGAGAAACAGCTGATAACTATAAATTGATAAACACACTTCACTGTGTTCAAATTTCTTCTATTACATCCTTTATGTGAATTGTTTCTTCTTAAGTTCCCACCTGGATTTGCACAGCAATAGTGAATAAGGCACTGGAGAGTAAAGTCATTACCAATTGGGAAGAATAATTTTAAGTGAGTAATTTATATTCACATGGAAACACAACTTATTAATCTGGAAATGTACCTTTTTATTTATGCACTGTAATAACTAACAAATGCTACACAGGTTTTTATTATTCTTTAACATAAAATTTTAGCACAGTTAAATAATGCATATTCCTAACAGGTAGACTAAATAAATCCCCAAAAAGGAATAGTATTTCAAATTGCTCTTTCTTCAGAGTTTATTGAATCACATTGGTTTCTTCCTGTGATATCAAAATGATTAAGAGTTTCTTAGCAAAGATAGTATACATTCATTATCTCAGAAGAATTAGTGCTGGAATAAAAAGACAGTGAATCCATTTAAATGCTTACCAAAACTTTGCATTCAATACCGAAAAAGAAAAGTTTTCATCCTGAAAATTAAAAGTACTATGAAAATAAAACTTTTACTGATAGCTTTGATGGAAAAATGGAGACTACATTTGCCCTCTGCACTAAAAGAAAAAAAAAGACAAATGGCTGGAGATGTTGCTTAGTGGTAGAGCACTTGCCTAGAATGTGCAAAGCCCTGGCTGTGGGTTTGATCTCTAGAACTGCAAAAGAAAAATAAAGCAAAAAATGAAAAAGCAAATATCCAAGAAAAAATACATGAAAGAGATACAATAGGGAGCACAGAACTGTGATTCCATAAGGAAAGGAAAAGAGAGAGAGAGAGAGAGAGAGAGAGAGAGAGAGAGAGAGGGAGATAGAGAGATTTAAAGGCCTAAATAGTTAGAAATATGATAAAAACTTTTCAAATGGCAAACATATTATGTAGGTTAGTAGAGTAGTTAACCCACTTTAGAAGATACATAAATTAGGAAACACGGCATTAGAATCTATCCATATTAAATTCTATGGATAACAAAAGCTGAAAAGAAAATGAGAAAGAAATCAATGGTCAACAAGTAGGACAATATCAACTTTGCAATGTAAGTGGCATCCAAATAAGAGAGATGACAGAGGGAGAAAAATTCAAAAAGCCCTGAAAAAGATAATTACCAAACATTTCCCCAAATTTGAGGAAAACAAATCCACAAATCTAAGGTTCTGATGAATCCCAAGGAAAAGAGCACAAAGCAAACCTCAATAAATAAACTTATATTAAAATGCTGAAACCACTGAAAGAAAAAGAAAGTAGCTAAAGAAAAAGAAGAAAAGAGACCTGTCCTGAGCATAAACACTTCAAGTAGCTTTGGGTAGGTTAATAACTTGCACTGCAAAACTAGAACAATGTTTCTCCAATTTTCATCAACGTCACCATATAGTCTTCATTCAACAGAATGGTGGACCTTACCCTCAGAGCTTCTGATCGGTATGTCTCTACTTTTCTAATAAGTTCCCAGTTATGCTGATTGAAGGAATTTAGTTTGAGAATCAATGAACTAAAGCAATTAGTACAAATGAAGAAACAAATACACAGGGATGGCTAATATACCAATTTTAGAGAAAAAGTGAAATCACAAAAATCTTCAATTATTCCAGAAAGTAGAAAGAAAAAAATGAATGAGTAGAAAGTACCAGTAAATTTAATCACATTTTATGTCATTAAATGTAAATGGCCTAAACATTACAATTAAAGAGCTTCAACATACAAAAGGCAAAAGTAGACAGAATTTCAAAAACAGATAAATACCATGGTTGATTTTAAAACTCCTCTCTCTGAAATTAACCAGAAAATTAGCAAGCCATTAAAAATTTCAACACCCCTATTAACCAAATGGAACTGACAGCTGTAGAATGACCTATCCAACAATGATGAGATACAAAGTTCTTTCTAGTGTACATGTAACATAACCCTAGATAGAACACAATCTAGGCAAGAAAGGAAGTCTCAGCAAATTGTAAGGAACTGGTCACACAAATATATTTTTAGCATTTATTTTAAAGCCCAACTGAATTAGAAATGAATAATTAAAATACACCTAAAAATCTCCACATACTTAAAAATTAAAGAGGATACAATCATTAATATTAATACCGCACGTGCGTGCACGCGCGCACACACACACACACACACACACACACACACAGATGAGATGAGGTGTCACTCTGTACTCTGTATTCCAGGCTGGTTCTGAACTCACTATGGAGCCCAAGCTGCCTGGAACTCACAGCAGTCCTCCTGTCTCACCCTCTAGAGTGCTGAGATTACAGGCATACACCATCATGCCCGGTTTATATGGTGCTGGGAAATCAAGGGCCTTGTGCCTGTTAAGCAAGCTTGCTCTCACTGCTGGGCTGTTCCTCCAGCCTCTAAATAGAATAACTTTAAAGAAAAGAATCAGAAGGAGTATTAACAGTATTTAGAATCAAAGAAAAGGACCAAATGGAGCGTTCACAGTATTTAGAACTGGATAGAAATTAACTAACTTGTGAGAAATAGTCAAGTTCCTGTTTATTAGAAAACAAACCAATGACCTAAGTTTCCCTCTTAAGAAACAAGTTGAAGAGTTGTACTCGTTTTGAGCCGGCAATTCCACGTCAAAGAACCTAACATGAGTGAGGAGGCAAGGAGGGTCTGCTCTAGGCCACCAAAGAGCCTACCATGAGCGTATCATCAAAAACAAAGCGGAAGAACTACATATTGTAGACACATTGGATGCTCTGTTAAAAAACTTAGGTTTATATTTTAAACAGATATGTACATACATGAATATAATCATATGCTAGCTTACAGGTGCACATATGTTTTGTGTGTACACATATATAAGTTTCTGTAAGAATATTTAACAAAGAATTGCCAAATTGCCCTTAGACTCAGGAATATTTAATGTAATTTCATTTTGTCTTCTACCTACTATACTAGTCAAGTGCCTACAGGTTTTAACAAATAACCCCTTTCTGAAAATTAAATATTATTGCCCAGTAAATAGTGCTTACAAAATTCAATTTATACACCTCTCATCCCTCTGTTTATTTCATCTATGTGCTATTTAAGCAATTACATAATGAAGCTAATCAACATATTGTATCTTAAATGAAACCTTCCTCTTTTATCACGCCTTTTGTATAAATTAATGGAACTTTAAGATGTTGATCCACTCCTTTCCTAAGGATCTTATGTAGAAGTCCTTCACAAGGTAATGAATTTCAGGTGCCCATGCCTAGCAAATATGGAAAGTAAGGAATTGTGCAAAATGATGGCTGTAAACATTCCACATGTTTCTTAAGCCAGCTGTGTTGTTTCTGGGAAAAGAACAAATGCCAAAAAAGCATACAAAGTGGCTCTAAAACACAAACAGCGGAACAACAAGCCTCACCAACAAACCAAAGGAAACCATAACCCCAGTCTAATTTCCTGTCAGTGATCTTCTGCTGTCCTGGAGTTTGGCTTCAAACTGAGTGGCTTTGCCAAAGTTTTTTGCACTAAACTCTGAAGACCATAAAAGGTGCTTATCAGAGGTCACCAGTTGATGCCTAGGAAGAGACAGTTGAGCCGGGAAGATTTCCCCAGCCAGACGGGTGGGTGCTATTGGAGAAAGATCATAAGGGAATATAGCCAAACTAGAACCCTGCGTGTTACAAAGGATCTCTGATTTGTTACCTACTCCTCATTCTCAAAGTCCTTCATCAGGGGAAGCAGTTTCAAACACATCCACAATTGGAAACATACAGGTAACTTCAGCTATTTCAAAACTGTGTTTCTCTAGTTCCACTTCCTAAAACAAAATCAAGACAGTGATCCTTTCCATAAACAACAGCATCCATGAGCTCATGAAGTGGGGGACTTCTTTAAATCTCTCTACCTCGTAAGCTGGCCCCTCCATCTGGAGTCAGATACCTTTTGGATATTTGCAAAACTAGATTTCAAAAACTATGAACCATTAGGTAACTACATTCAAGCACTGCATAATGACACGTGATGATCATACAGACATCGGTGATCCCTTAAGATTGTATCACTTCCCTGCAAGTTATACACACACTTGTTTGGTATATAATACTTGATAATAATAACAAACGGTTATGGTACTGGTTCATGTGTTTCTTATACCATGCTTTTTATGGTTGTTTTAAAGAGTTCTCTACTTATTAAAATTTTGCCATATGCTGCATTGTACCTGCAGCAGTTTCCCGCATCTGTTTACTGTGGCTTTTGATCCCATCCTTTCCCCTTGATACTGACTTGACTCTGTGCTGTTTTGTTCAGCATGGCCCAAGAAGCAAGAGGCTATGCTAGGTATATACGCAGTTAGATGGATACGTAGATCTGAACAGACAGGTGCCATGTGCCTATGTGCACCACACAGCCTAGGTACACAGTAAGCTACGCCATCGGAATTTGCCCAGGTTTGAGCTGTGATGGTGAGACTGCCTGATGGCATACTTCTCACAACAGGTGCATGTCGTGAAGTGACGGTTCATACTAATTGCAACAATAACTACAGTTAGACAAAAAAATTAATATCCAAGCCTTAGGTTCACAGGATATTTCAAAAGTGAAATCTTCAATTTATGTACATTAACTGCAGAAGGAAAATTAGCTTAGCAATAAAAGTATGGTTAGTTCAAATGCAAAACTATACAGCACTTTGACAGAACTAAGTAGGTTAATGGAATAGAAACTCAAATTTAAGGGAGGAGATTGAGAAGGACAATTTCTAACTGCTAATGAGGATCTCATTTCCATATCTTCATAATAAATGAGAACAATAGGAAGTAGCTATGATGTTTCTGTCCCAGTGACTACATTTGAGGGAATCACTTTAATTATAAAATATTCCAATACCTGTTATACTCCCAAAATTATTATCTTTTGCAACCATTTAAACTTATTATAAATGTATTTAGATATAAATTTAAGGAACTGTGAGCACAAAGTTTCTGAAATCTTTTTTGAATTCTTGTAGATCACAGCCCTATCCTACGATAATTTTAGAGAAGATGAATGAATGAATCATCTTTGTCTTAAAATAAATGCTTTTCCTTTAACAGTAATTTCTTCGGGTCACAGACACATAGTCCACAATGCTAAAATTCATAATAGAATTATAGTTGCCAAGAATAAAAAATGTATTTTCCAATATTTCTGATTAAAAGACTTTTTGTTGTGATAAAATATCTTCTTAAATTAATCCTGACAATGAGGCATACAATATTCATTTTAAGTGCGTTCATTTTTATACTTATCTGTGATATTCCCTTGTTTGCCTACCTCACCTAATATGTGCTGTGAGGTTAAATACTTATTTTTAAATAAGTATATCAAATTTAAAAGTATAAAATTATGTGTCATTCATTAATAATTATTTCCAAGACAAATTTTTATTATTTAATATTACACACATATTTGCTTCCTCGTTGGATTAGACAAGGTTTAAATGACTTTAAAACTTGTAAGCTTATTATTAATTCATCTTTAAAGTGTTGGCCTTGTGAACGTCTAATTCAATGACTGGCTACATGTCAAATTTTGTCAGGTATAATACTTACCCTCTGTTACATTTTGCTATTTCACCAAACAGAGGTCTCCACTGAGGACGTCCAATAAAAAGTCTTGAATTCAACGCATGGTATTTTTCTCCAATTATCTTCTGCCAAAAGACAAGTGGTGTATTATACATGACTCGCAGATTTGAATGAACAGCTCATTTCTCTAACATCAGTTCTGTTAGTGATCTGTCTTTCTATCAAATTGCTGTGACACAAAGCATGTAAGTCTCAAATGCAAAAAGATTAAGTGTAATGACTTCAAAGCAACACTCCCTTCTTTTCCTTTATAATCTATTTTCTTCTTGAATGCCATTTTCACAAATGGCTGCTTTTCTTAGACTTCCGTGAGTCACTTTATTTTGGAAAGCCTCAAGGTTGAGATGAAGAAACCATTCTAATGGCTCCCTTGCTTTCAAAAAGGCTCAGCACATGAACTTCCCTGAAGGACTTTTGTACACAGATACCGCTCTCACACTGGGCTCATTATATGAGTAACTCACTACACACTGTCATCATAAATTTGGGGAAATCAACCTAGACAAGACAGTCCAAGTGAGCAGTGTTCCAAATTTACTTGGCTCCATCAAAAAATGACTGTTAATGGGCAAGATTTTGCAATTAATAGAACAGACTCTAATCCAGAGTGAAGAGTCACAGTGAAATGGGAACACAGGAGAAAAGTAACAGTTTCAAGCAGATATGCTGACTACCCAATGTTATTTTGTGCTGAGCCTTCATTACATGGACCCAATAAGGAAAAATGAGGTTGACTTGGTTCAGGAGTGTGACAGAATGAAACATTATTTCATATACCATTGAAAGTAGAAAGATGAGGAAAATAGGTTTGCAGTAGTTGACATGCATGCATATTTTTATTCAAACTACTGTGAAAATGTCCAATGAAAAATAACTACTATAAAATCTAGAAAGGCATCCACACCCAGATCTATCAGTGTAGGCAGCTCTGTCATGCTGTACACACAGTTTTACTCATCTGCAAAATGGGAATAGTAATCCATTTACTGAAACCTGTCAGGATGATGCAAAATGATATATGTGAACTTTGCATCAAAATGTCTAGCATAGCAAATAAATAATGCACAGCAGTGGCTGTTGCTTTTTATTTCATTTTCCTTGGGAGGAACTCAGCTTCATAATGTATGATTCATCTTCCTTCTCCACAGGAAAACCTCCACAGATAATTTTTTAAAAAATCACAAGGCTGTGCATTTATAGCCTGATATCTGTAGATACCAAACTTGAAAGAATCCTGAAGAAAAGAGAGATGGAATCAAGACGTCTGCTCCAGCCAGCTGTAAGGAGGACAACTGAAAGGCACAACATGGTGATTTCAAGGACAAGCCATGGGTTTTCTGGATGCCTTCCACAGGAGGCCTTCCTCCAAAAAACTTCTCCGCAAACCACCTGCAGAAAGTTTCCTTCAGCGCAGCTCCTCCAGTAAATCTTCTATTATCGAGAGGCTTCTTTAATTAACAATAACATCCAGCCACATACCTGCATCCCATCTGTCTGACTGAGGTACAGCTGGATGTTGACATAGTCAGGTCTATTCTCCTGCCAAAACTAAGGACACAAAAATGAACAGACTGAGTAATTTACTTTTTCTACAGTCAACTCGTCTTCTCTTCTAACACATGTGATTTTATAACTTAACACACAACTTGGCTCATCACAGTAAGCATTTGCAAGCAAAGGAAATATGCATAACATAAGTAATATTAAATAATAAATATACAATTATATAGTAAAACAAGTAGATATATTTATACATAACAAGATAAACAAATATTTATTGCTGTTGTGAATATAGATTTCCTTTCTTATAAATATCCTGTGATTAGCCAAGTGACGGCTTAAATTTTAGAATCACATGTTATACATGTGTACATAGAGACAGAGAAGCAGAGAGAAAAATGAGACAGAGATGGAGACAGAAACTGAGGAGAAATTCTAACATTCACAAGTGGTGTAAAGCAGGTACAATGATGTTGACAGAAAGAGATAATTTCCTATGGAGCTATGAAATCTAGCATACTAAATACTAATATGTGGCTAAGTCTTTCTAAACATTTCTTGTTTTATTCCAGAAGGGTCCCCATATTTTAACCCAGGAGCATTTTTTTCATTTAAAAAGATGACAATGATATAGAATAGGCACCCTAGGAAAACCAAACCAAAATAAAAATTAAAAGAAAACAACAACAGCGTACACTTTTTCTTATTCCTGCTTTCTACTGATTTACCCTTGGTTTTTCTTACCTACATATACAGAAAAAAAAAAAAAAAAACCTGCAAAAATGAGTCTGGAGAAAAAAAACGAGGAATGATAACTTTCCATTTCTCTCTTCCCCAGACTCTGGCAACCATGAGCCCATACGAAATCCTACAAGTTGAACTTTGGTAAGGATCATGGGTAAATGGAATCATGCATGTCCTTCTCTGCCTGGCTTATTTCAGTCAGCGTGGTATTTCCCCGGCTCCTTCACGTTGCAGCACGTGCCAGAATCCCCTTCCCTTATAAGGCTCAATAACAGCCCCTCTATGTATGTGCCACATTCTGTGCATCCACTCACCAGCAGGTGGACATCTGGTATGTTTCCATCTTTTGGTTATAGTGAGTACCCTTCCATAATCATTGGTATACAATTACCTGCTGATTTCCTTGTTCCCAACTGGGCATATTCCAGGTATATACCCAGAAATAACCTCATTCTTTAACATAAAATCCAGAACATTTCGGTAACCTTCCTTTCCCAAGGAAATCACAGTCATCATCTCTCTAATTGGCTCTCCTGCCATCCCTTGTTCACGGGGCCACATCCACAGGCACCAGACACTCTCCCACTTCCACCAGCGCTCAAGCTCACTGCTGCTCCAGGGCCCTCACCTGTATTTCAGACTAGTCTGCTTGTTCTCTGCACTCAGTCTGTGCTCAAAGAGTGTTTCGCTCGGTGGACATTCCTGAACACACAACATAAATGACCCCGCCGTCCACTGAGAATGCTGCTTCACCCCTTGACCTCATCCAGACCTTGGAATCACACAGCCTGTGTGTTTATCAGCCTGTCGTCTGTCCCTCTTACTTGGAATGCAAGCGACTTAAGATCAGAACCTCGTTTTATTTTGTTACACAATGTATCTCCAACTCCTAAAAACAGTTTCTGATTCATGGCAGGCAGTTAACAAATATTTTCTGAATGACGGCAGGACCGGCAGACCGAAGAGCACAGGCGCAACGAGGAATGTGTGATGACTCACAGCAGCGCTTCGGTAAAAAGTCGACGCAAATGTCCAACATTAGGGATCTGTTAAACACACTAGCTGCATCTGCACCACCAGTACCTCAGGAAGAAGAACGAGGTGGCTCTGTGTTCGCTAATTCAAACAACATTCAAGCCGTAGCAATAGGTCTTGAGGAGGCAACTTGCAGAAAAACACAAATAGTATGGTAGAACACTCACAAGATTACACAGATTGGGTGGGTAATAACAGAGATCTCACTTTATCTGATTTGTTTGAATTATCTGCAGCAATGATGTATATGTGTATTACTTGTATGATATGAATATAATAAAGCAAGATGAATGAGACATTATAGACGATTGCTGAAGAATGGTTTCATTCATCTCTGTAAAATAAGCTAGAATTTTGGATTTGGAGGCTTAAGGAATCTGTGGATGAAGTATTTGTAATATTAAAGGTGTCATTAAGGAATAGAGGTATTAGAATGGAGAATGGAAGGTGTAACAAGTCCCTCCTGAATATTCCTTCTACTTGCTTTCCTCACCACTCTGGCCATGTGTTTACACATCTACTATTAAGTATCTTATGTTGACACATAGAAATGAATGTTTCTTCTAATTTTAAAGTGTCTCTTAAAAATATGCATGTACTCACACATACCCATAACTGAAAAATGAGAACCAAATAGTTAACACATGTAGCCTACTTTCTTTTAGGTTTCAGGTCATTTTTCTTTATTCTATAGCAACAATTAATAGCTCTTGTAATAAAAAAGAAAGGAAAATTCTTTAAAAATTATAAAGGAAACCCCAGTGTTACCTTGTTGTGCAGCATACAGAGTAAATCTGCAAACCAAAGGAACGATTGGATGTCTCTGCACACCCAAATGAAGTACAGTCTTCTAAGCTTGTACGGTTTCCAGTCATCCCTAAAACATTAAAGTAACATGGTAGTGGTTAGCACTGAAAATATTTGCAGGATCCCTGTATTTTTGGAATTTTTTTTTTTTTTGATTAGCAAGCAACCAATCAAAAAAGCAGGCACCTTCTAGCATCTGTCATAGTACTTACTGTTATTCCCAAATGAAGTGTGCAATATACTGACTCAAAGACATGGCATATACTGTTACTTGATGTGTTTCTACTTGTGAATATTACACAAATATTGCCTGTCTTCATTTGAAGGCATAAAAGAAAATTCTAGATCAGAATAATTGTCTCTTGTGTCTCAGAATAAGTTCTTTCTTCCCAGTGAATTCTATCACTGAGTGGCACAGTAAGGGTCATCCGGTCTTTCCCTTGTTTTCAGGCAAACTGAGCCAAAACCATGCCAGAAAGTTGGTTGTTTATCCCCTTCTTAATCATCATTAAGGAGATTTCATAACCAAGTCCTATGTCATGGTTTCCACCAGCCACTCTTAATTCCAAGTCTGGGTCCCTATTTAGAACTAGTAGACTTGAGGTTAAGAAAATGTTCTTCTTTTTTCATAACGTTAGATGTTCAAATAACTTGCAATGTGTTGTCAGAAACAAATGATGTCTGGCTTGGAATAGTTATTTTTGTAGGAACCTCCAGAAAGTCCTGAAATCACATCTAGTTTTCAACATTAAAATAAAATATCAGGCATATACTTCACTTCCACTTATTTCTCTTTGATACTCCATGAAACATATTTTTAATTCAAATTATGCCTCTTCCACTGACTTGAAAAGGATTTGAGGGTGATTTCTTGCTGTCAGGTTGTGTTTTCATGGCATTCAATTAACTTTTGCTTGTTTTCTGGAGCTCAAATACTGAAAGAGCGTTTCCTAGTTGGGCATGCTCACCTTTGAAATTTCTTTTCTGCTGTGAATTTGTTAAGGAATAAACTAAGGGGTCACGTGCTCATCCATCCTCTTCCCACAACAGTTTTGCCTGTCTCTAGTTCTACAAAAACACCACATCCTATTAATCTCTCTTCCTTACCTTCATGTCCCACTGGTCTCCCTTCTTCATAATTATCAATGTGCTGTTTAACAATTACATTTATGAATTTCTCATTGCTTTTTTTTTACTTGCCCATTTGAATATAAGCGTTTTGAAACGACATACAGCAGGGTGTTGAGAATTGATGCAAATGGTGTAACTCCGATGCCCCCAGCCACGCAAAGGCTGACCTCGTAGTTGAGTGACTCCTCAAATGGGCTTCCAAAGGGGCCATCGATGTATACTCTGAAAAGGAAGCAGACAAGGAATGAGAAGATCAAAATATGTGAAGCTAATCTTCTGCAATATGTGTCAAACATGCTGAATCCAATTTCTCAGCATTGTAAGGGTTTGGGCTTACTTCATTTTCACCCTGTAGGAGCTATTTCAATGAAGCACTGACATCAAAATAAGCATGTAGGCCTCCATGTGTCTCTTTATGAGAGAAAAATGAAATAAACTGTAGAAAAATATACATAGGGCCATGCTGGATGGGCAACAATTAGTAAAATCTCTGACCAAATTACATTAGTGTATTTGACTAAGTTAAAATGCCAATGGATCTCTTATGTTTAATCCAACAGCACCGCCTTCAAAGGCAGGTCTGCAGCAGAAACACGTACTTAAACATTTAGTACATGGAATTGGCTGCTACTGCCTAATGTCAACCTAACATCTCACTTTGGTTCTCCTTTCCCTGAGTGCTTTCTTGTTTTTACACGTTTTATACAGGTTGTGCACCACAGAGACAAAGGGAGGAGGGGAAGAGAATGCGTCTCACAGCAACCACCTTGGCCCTGAACCAATCCAGCGTAAACAAATCGCCTTTGGCCTTGTTTGTAGAGGGGACACCTTAGTTTTCATCTGGGAAGACTCTGAACTCCGCCAATGGGAAATCAGAGAGAGGGACCTTCCAAGGAGGGATTAACCCCTCACTCACCATATTTTTGTGTGCCTGACCCCTGTTTAGGGAGCAGACACCCCACTTGCAAGGTTGTGATAAGAGCCCTCATCTTTCTGCCAAAAAAACCACGCAATATTTACTATATGAACAGAAAAAAGGGAAACTACTCCAACATTGTCCTTCTCGTGATCTACATAGGTTTTTAAGTACAGAAACAACTGAAGAACAGTAAGTGAAGCAGAACTTACTCTAAATCTCTGCACGTACCAAGATATGCATATATGTTTGTGAAATCCTTCTAATTTATTTTCATTTTTTATTTTTCCCAGTAGTGGGATTTGACCCGAGTGCATAGTAGGAGCTGAAATGGAGGTACACTGACAACTATAAAGGTTTAAATTTTAAAATTTTCCCAAAGTATCATGTGCTTGGAAAGTGACTAGCCCACAGAGGCACTATACTTCTCAGCGGACTCATCTGTTGACGATTTGTGTGCTTTTAGGAGGTGGGAACTGGTCGGAGGGTTGGTCACGGGGGGCAAGAGATGGGAGGCTATATTCTTGCCCCTAGCTCCTCCCTTCTCTCTACTTCCTGGCTGCTGAGAAGGAGCAGTCGCCTCTGTTGTGCCCTTTCTGCACTGCCATTTTCACCCTGGAGCTGCCCAACCATCCGTGGACTGAGATCTCCGACACTGTGAGCGAAAGTAAGCTTCTCTTCCTTTCAGTGTGAGCGCTACGCATGGTGCCCCAGTGATGAGAAAGTGACTGCCACATGATCCCTGGTAATGCTTTCATTTTTCTGACATAGGCCCTCAGTAAATTTGCTCAGGCTGGCCTTGAACTATGGTCCTCTTGCCTTAGCCTCCCAGCTAACTGGAATTCCAGACGGGTGCCACCATGTCCAGCTTGAAACCTTTCTCCAGGGAACAGAACATGCTAATGGTTTAATATTCACTTCGCCTTTCTTAGTAACAGAGGACGAATTTTACTTCGGGGAAGCAAAGTGTCCAGCCCCAACTCCACATTGCAGACTCCCTGTATCCACTGGGCCTCATGCTTTATGAGGGGAAGCACGGCTGGAGCTCCTGGGAAGGCTCCTGAGGCAGGACTGCCCCTGCTGGAAGATGCACGTCACTGCTTCTTCTTTCTCCCTGGCCCCTGGAATGCTGACTTCAGGGTCAACCTTTGAGGAACGTAGAACAGCCATATTTTCTGAGGACCACCAAATTCCAGATGTCATTATATAAGAGAAAATAAATACCTCAGGGGAAAGAGATACTGCCACTTTGCAGCTTTTTACATTGCAAAAAAAGAGGAAATCTGCTAAAAATGAGTAACGTTTCAAAAAAATTCACGTGTCTGGTAAGCCTTGTGAGGTACAAGTCATTTATGGTTAGGAGTCATTACAACAGTAGATACTGCATTTGCGGGCTTAACTTGAAACGCTTGGTAAGGCTCTGTTATATAAATTAATAAATGGGCATTCCTCTGGGCTCTGACATTTCATCTGGGTTACTGGCAATCCCTGACAGTATCTGGTTTGCTCTCATGGACTCCAGAGACAACACATCATACTTTTTTGTGGTTCCAATGGCTCACACGTTTGGTTCCAACCACTGAACTGTGGGTGGACACAATACTTGTCACTTCTGGAACGGAGCCGGGAAACGTTATTTCCCTTCCACTGGGGACCAGAAACCTGAGTTGAACCAGAAGAGAGAAACAGAGTAAATCTGAGTCATGACTTGAACAACACCATCGTGGAGACTCAGTGGACCCACAGAGGACACAGCATGGCCAAGAGACAAGATGGTTCAGTGGATCGGCGCGTTTTTCAGGCTATTTCACGGTTAAGTAGTTACTACAGCAGAACTCAGATCACAGTGACTAATGCATGTGCATCGCACATTGAAGCCTTAGAGGGAAACTTGCTGAAAATACTCTACCTAGTAGGAAGGATACTTACTGAACAGTAAGGAACAAAACCCAGAGCTGGTGTGCCTAGTATTATGCTCCAAAACCAGCTGAAATTCAGTAACTATTGATAATATTGATAGATCAAATAATTGGGCAATTTTTAAAAATAGGTGTCAGTATATATATGAAGTGCACAATATGTTCTGCTTGAGAAATCGATTATAATTTTTTCTCCTTTTTCCTTCCTCTACACTTGTATCTCTCCCCAAGTCTACATCTCCACAATGCCTACCTCCCTGTTGCCTTTTATTGATCTTTCATTTCACACTTCAAATTATTTATATTTTAGATTTATCATATAAGATGCAAGGGGTACAATTCTCATCACAATTATTTAATTCACATTTTATAATTTAGCCACTCCATAAACATTGACTTTGGGCCGATTATTTGTGTGGTAGCTTTTTTGATTCCAAAATAAAAATGACATCATATCCACCAGAGTTTGGGGGATATTTTCACCTAAAAAAAAAAAAAACATGGTAAGAGGAATTATTTCAGTTCATTGATCTTTTAAAAGTAGAAAAGCCTTCTTAAGAAATTCTGATGATAAAATGAAAACTTTATTTGACCAAAAAAAAAAAAAAAGAACTCATGAAAACCATCACTTTCTACTTGTCTGCTTTCCAACCAACACACCCTCTCCATTCCCCACATAGCTATTCTTTGGTATTTTGAAATAATTTGGACATGAGGACTAGAACTTGGAGTTCTATCTAGCCACTTACCAGAAGTTGGGGTCACAGACAAGTTACTTGTCCTCTAAAAACCTGATATCTTTCATCTACAAAAGTGGACACACACACACACACACACAGACACACACACAGACACACAAACTGCTAAGAATTCAAGAGGAGCACATAAATGTCAAAAATGGTTTTTGTTAATGACTTCACCCACAGTCTTCAGGGTTCCCTCCGGCTAGCTGAGAGATATGATATGGACTCAAGAAATGGACTATGTTCCATGTAAGATGGGAAAGTGGTTGGAAAGATTCTAGAGAATTAGCTGTTTCTCAATTGAAATATCTTTTTTGTTGAATTTATGTTTAACTAATACATGAAAATGTAAAAATGTTACATATTAATGAGGTACTATTCACTAGACAAAGTACAATGTTTCCATAAATGTATTCACTGTGTAAATTTTTTAGTGTAGTTTGGTAAAGCATTTGTTTTTCAGTTGTTTTTTTTCTTTACATATCAAAAGATTTATTACAGGATGTTTCATTGGATACAGAGGAAGACAACATATACAGCCATGGAAAAGGACCTTCAGCTGGGAACAAGAATGAATGTGTTTTCAGCTATATGACAGGCACAACATGTAAATATTTTTAACAGGACACAGTTGATATAAAACAGGAAGTAGATTCTGGAGTGGAATGGGTAAATATGAGAGATAGGAGGGCTGGAAAGGGAAGGGGAGGAAAAACCAACAGGATGCAACTGCCATGCATGGGAACCAGTGCTCCTCAGAGTCACCTACAAGTGGCCGTGTCACTCAGCACCGAGGTACCCTTATTGCTTGTCCCGGAGATCCTGATCATTTCAGCAATGCCTCTGTGTTGTTAGACTTGTTTGGTTTTAATGATCTGCCTTGCCTTTTGACTGTGCTGAAAGTTTTTATGAGTCCCAGCATAAGGGGCTGGAAACTGCAAGCATCCCACCTTCCCTCTGACATCCTGCTTGCCTACTTTTGCAAATATCAATAGCACTGGAATCCTCACAATTAAATCCTACACACTGGGAAAATACTACTTTTTAGCTCTCTTTGCTCCCAAGTATTGAAATGTCACCCAATACAAAAAAGCCTAAATTTAGGGATGGAAAAGGGAGAGTAATCCTTTAATGAAGGGCAATAGTAAAATATTCTATATACTGTGAAGAAAGCAATGAATACCTGTCGTTGTGGGAGCTACTAGAATGGCCCCTCATCACAAAGGCAGGTCCACAATGTGAAGGCCTCCTTCGAGCAGAATCCTCTCCCAAACAGATCACATCACTCCAATTCCCAACCCTATTTTTACTTTAATTTTGAGGTGGGGCTCTGTGGGCTGCTAAGCTTTTGACTTTACCTATGAAAAACTCATTATGTAGTTAATTTTTCTTACATTAGACAACATAAATTATGTATGAATACATGGTCACTCTCTCTTCTCCCACAGAATCCACTATCTGATTTTATTTACATTAGATGATATACATTATATATTAACACATGGGCACTCTCCTCCATGGAATCAGCTGCATTTCTACACATCTACGTGTGTCTTAACACAGTGCTATAATTCAGCCACTAAACAGGTTCTGCTTTTCTGCAACTAGACTCTAGGTCCCTCAAAGCCTTGATTATGCCCAATTAATTCCCATCTTCTCAGTAATTGTGGCTGTTTCCAGTGCTTGCTGAGCATGCGATAAATATTTGATGAGTGAGTGGATTGAAGGAAGATGGATGAACAAAGGAGAAACAGTGTAGAACTAAGTATAATTTGGGGGGAAAATACCTGATTTTGAGACCCACTTGTGGTGTGTGATGTGGGTAAGACAATCAATCCTTTGTTCAAATCTCAATTCTCTAACCTATAAAATTGGGGAAATAACTCATCCTGACTCATAAAGGAATGGTAAGGATTATTAAATGAAATAATGCATGAAAAGCACATACCACAATTCTTGGCATGTAGAGTATCCAACAGAAGTTACTATCATGAATGAGAATAACTTAGCTCAGTAATAAGGGCTTTAAAGATACAAAGGGAGAATTTCTAGAAGGGGAACTCAGAATTTAGTTAGGGAAGAAGAAAAAAGATAAAAGAAAAGAAAAATCTAGAAAGGTCATCTGAGGTTTTGTAGTATAAGGATGTTACTCAATATTGCCACTTGAAGCCATTTTAATCAGCCAATTGGACAGAGAATTGGGGTTAAGATACAGTTGTTATTGTCCAAACAATCAAGGTTGTTCTGGGGCAGTCCTGAATTTTGTTATAAATAACATTCCTCTCTGTGAACAGTTCTGATATTGGGCAACTAAGAGAATTTGATCCTTACAAAGTACAAATATTTTATCCTTGTATTTTAATAATATTTTATGCATATTTTGATTGAACTTTCTGGGGCCTTTGGGTCTTGCTTTTCTGGCTTAATTGCCAAATTGTTGCATGACATTTACAAACAAAATTATGCCAAGTGCCCTCAACCATTCTATGCATCCAAGCTACATTTATTCAGATAAGAACATATTTCAACTTATTTCTAGTCTAAATATATTACAAACCCAAACCCTTCAGAGTCAGTGACAATAACACCCATAAGAACGAGCAATAAAACTTGTTTCTTTATCTCCATTCCTTTCCTCCAACCTATTAATCAAAACAGGTATTGTGTATTAAGCACACACTCTCTTTCCTGACCATTCATCTGTGTCTTAATGACAACTGTCACACCTATTCATGCTCAGAGAATTTTCACACAGCAATGTCTGCAATTACATTCTGATAAGAAAGTGGATGTCCCTGGCTTGGCATGGGTCAAGTGAGAGCTCATGAGTGTAAGAACGTGATTAATGAATAGTATTATATTTTAGAACAATGTTCCCAGAATCGTTGCAGGTAATGCTTTTCAACTGACTGCCCTTTAAGTCTCTTTCTGTCACTCACTCACACACACACACACACACACACACACACACACACACACACGCATACACAGACTCTTCAGAAACTTCACTTTTCTTTTTCATCAGTACTTTTCACCTAAGAATACATTTTTGCATATTTTGATAGACTTCTCATGAAATCAAACTGTTAAGATTATAGAGACACTATGATGTTTGCCAATTATAGATTCCATCCCAAATCCAAATTACCACAGCCTACATTAACAACTCTAGAGTGCTTCTCAGTTGGCCAAGTCATGCTTTGTAAATACTACCCTCAGATACCATATAACATAGAACCACTGAGTTGTTTTTTAACTTATCTTATGACTTAAAATATATTTTTACTAGTAGAGTCTTACATAATGAGCCAGCAAAATAACGAGGAAAACAAGAGAAAAATCTCAATGTAAATATGTATGCTGTAACATGAATGAAAAAACCTAATTCTTTGACTAAACTTTCAACTTCCAAAAAAATTTTATCTCATAAATGTACTTTCAGTTATCTACACTTGTGTATAAAAGAGAGGATATTTGAAGGCAACAAAATCAAAGGAATAAGTGAATTAGAAACCACAGATAATGCAAAATTATTCTAAATAAGTTTAGATATACAAAAGCCTCCGTCTCACAAGTTATTGATTTAATCCTTATGCAATACTCTCCTCTCTTGTCACAACCCCTAATGTTCTTAGAGTCTATCCTATCCTACATTGGGACAAACTTTTCCTGCCCTGGACAAAGCACAGTAGACACATTTTTATTGCTTTTTCTTAGTCCGATCTTACATCTTCTAAAATTCTAAGTCCAAAATAAATACTGAAGAGCAAAATGAAAGTCCTTAGTATCCTGTAGCATAAGCCAATCCTATTTAACTCAGAATTATTTAAGATAAGTATCATTCAGGTCCAGAACTTTTTTTTTTTAATGGGAATACTTTCCTTTGATAACTTAGAAAACAGAAGCTCATAGAGAGGTTACATAGACACCAAAATAATTCCTCTACCTAGGCTTCAACAACAATTTAGAAATAATGGATAAATAGTACTTCCTCAATACTAACCAGGGAAAGTTGACAAAAGTATGCTAAGATAAATCTTCCCTCCACATCAGCAGGTAACTTATGACCCAAAGTTGTTTAGAAACAAGCAAATATAGCTAAGTCTACACGTAATTTGAAATGAGTAATAATAATTACAGCAGCAACTAACATGGAATATTTTCTATATGCCAAACTTTGTTCCAAGTATTTTATGTTCGCTAATTCACTGAATCTCTGTGACTAAGTATGAGGTAGTGTTTCCCCCAACTCACTCTTGCAGAGGCTGAAATTCCAGCACCATCAACCCTGGGGGATTGGTATGGAACAAAAGATCTGGCACTTTCTTATCCTTTAGGAAGATGAAGGCATATTCCAGCAACCAACAGTACCCTGATGTCATCTAAGAGAATAGAGGTCTGTCCCATGTAAGAAAGCGTCAGAAGAAGCTCTCTCCCAATTACCAAGATGTCAAAGAGAAATACATGGGTTCAAATGATTCAAATCTCATCCAGCATGCAGTTATTCTGGCAATCACTTTCTACAGTATGAACAAATTCTTGCACTTCAAAGATAAAAATTAGGAAAGCCAATGAGAGACCCTCCACAAAAGATGGTCCCCTAATGGTCCAACATCAAACAAAAAGAAGTACAGCCAGACCCTGATGCAGAGGGCTTGCTGTCGGCACCAGACAGTGACTCCCCAGTCACAGCTGGGCTGCCCTTGGACGCGGGGCTTGCTCCTCCCAGCCATCTGGGAAGATGCCCTGGATGCTGGAGATGCCTTGGTATGTTACATTAAGTTACTCAATATTTTGTGAAATTTTAAAGAAAGGGTGCATTTTGTCTTTACTTTTCCACTCTCCCCCAGGGCTGTGCCACCTCCCATCTTAATCCCCCAGCCAGTTGCTCACTTAGGATAGTTTCTAGGTTGAATGAAGGGCAGAATCTCAGAGTCTTGATTAGGCGTAGGCAACAGCAAATCCCGGAATCGTTCTGTCAAAAGAAACACAAATATCAGTCTATGAATCAACAAAAGACATGAAAATAATTTAATGTATTGATGGAATTAGTTCTTAATGTTTTATTTTGGTAAGTCATGTTGAATGTATATCATTTATCAGAAACTTACCATTTATACACTGCTAACATGTATGTCTGTTTCTCTTTAACGGCTATTATATAGTATTAAAATATTTCTGTCCCTTCCTGTTAATACAAAAGTTTAAGTATTCATCAGTGTAAATTAATCAGATCCTGTAACTGAAAGGTCAGGTAAAAGATACATGAGCAATAAACACACTAAGAGACATGCAATCTCATTGTTAACTTTGGCAATGCCAATTAAAGGAAACACACAATTAGAGAGTTTTCGTGTTACACAGCATTGAACTGCAGAAATTCATCCCCAAAGACAAAGTGCTAGAGAAGATTGTATCAGATAAGCTTTTTATACATTGCGGGTGGGGTGCAAATTGGTAGAACATCTTTCGAAAATAATTAGCATTATCTTTTATGTTTAACCTTCGCACAAAGTAGATACATCTGCAATGTACCTGGGTGCATTACTATTCATATCCTATATTTCTATACATATCTTGTAGCAACTTCTCCACACTTTCCTCCACACCTCTCATGACACTCAAAGCAGTATGGCTTACAGAGTGCTAACAGGAAGGATTCGACTGCTCACTGACTTGAGAAGAGACAACTTGTGGTATATTCGCACAGCAGACTAGTAACTGAAGTGGAATTACCTGACTTGAGTTACATGCAAGAGCATTAGTGAGTCATTAGTACAATGTCCAGTCAGAAAAATATCTTCAAGCATCATTTTCATTGAGTTAAAAAAAACACTAAGCAATATATTATCTAAACATGTTATGTATGAAACTAAGCAAAAAACTGAAAATAGGAATGGTATATACAATTCAGGACTGTGGTTACAATTTTAGGAGTAGAGTGATGACATAGAAGGCCATCAAAAAAGTAAACATAAATAATTGTTCATGTTTCCTATATTTAATTACAATATTATAAATGAACAAATGAACGAGGGGCTGGAGGAGTCAAATGAGGAAAATGGGCCATGGGTCAATGGGATTGATTAATGAAATTGAGGACATATGAAGTCATGATGAAGGCAATGGGAAAAGAGAGGGAAGGAAGGAGGGGAAAAGGGAGAGAGAAAGGAGAGTAAAAACAAAAATGCAGAGAGGGAGAAAGAATCCTACTGCTGCCATAGAAATACTGACAAATGCAGAGTCATCTCCGGTGCAGAGAGCAACACATCCGCCCTAGCACAGCTCCCACATGGCCAGGACCAGGTGCTCAGCGGCTCTGGTGGGAGCTGCTCCTCTGTGAGAGCTTCCTTGGTCCCTCCATTCCTGTCTTTCTGCCTTCCTGCCAAATCTGGAGGCCGTGACCCTCCCGTGAAGTCCTCATTCACCACAGAGTTCACCAGGCGATGTTCCTATTGCTGTATGTCCTGCTGTTTGTCTGTCTCCTGCTGTCTTTTCTTCTAATACATGGATATTTTACAACCAGAATATATAGAATGTCAACATATATGTTAAATAAGTACTGACAGATAAATTTGTTGTTCAATAAATATTTGTTGAGTTCCTTCCATCCAACTTCCATTTTTTACTGGACAGAAAGTTCTTTGTCAAGTAAGTTATTCTTTGTCAAAGTGAGTCCTCACGACTCTTTGAAGAGACCAGTATTTCAGCCAGAAAAAGTAAGGGAATCTGTAGCCACACAGTGAAACTGAGGTGGAAGGCAAAGCCCAAACTCCTGAGCTGAAATAAAGCCACAGCTAACTAAAGGTGAGCAGCTTCTACAGAAAAATCTATGCAGAATGACAACTATTTCTTAATTCTGGATAGTCAGATGCCGATTTGTGAGCATACAGGTCACAAAGCACTAATGAGAAGCAGGGTAAATATTTCACCTTCATATTCACTAAAACATATGAAACCAGATTTTTAAACTGGATTCTACTCTGGTTTGTATATTTGTCATGGACAGTTCCTAAAATATACTTGGAGAGGAATTGGTAAGACCCAAAGCAGGACTGGTTAGATTCTGAAATCCAGAGATCCAAACAGACCAGAGACTTTTCTTCTTTACTTGGACCTAATTTGAGTTCATATTTTAACTTATAGTATTGGGTAACAGGCTCTTTTTTAACCCACAAAACTAAACAGCAATAAAATAACTAGTGAAGCATTATAATACGTAATATTTGCTCTTCAGTCTTTTTCTCAATTTATTGCCACCTCCTAAATGAGTGATTTGCAATGTTTATCTTTTCCATTTTTAAATGAGCCCCTCTCTAAAATAGGTCTTGAAAAATAAAATCAAACCCAATAGCAAAAGAGAGCTTTACAAGTCATCTAAGGAGTCATTCAGTCAAGTAACAGCATTAAATATTATAGTCTTGGGAATAAATGTACAAGTTAAGGTTTATTGAGTGACTCCAGACTTGTTTAAAAGCAAATGAACATGAGAATAATTAATGCACACAACCATCCTTAAAGAGGTGCATATTTCCCATATGTTATTTTTCAAAGCTTTTGCAAAAGGAGACTTTATGGAAATGTATTTAGAAGTCGATAAGCTGTCAGACATAAAAAATTCTCTCTGGCATTCCAGTCTCTCCAAACTGTTGGTAATATCATCTTAAAAAATATCTAGGAAGTCTAAAGTCTACATCTTAGATATCAATAACAAATAGAATAGAGGAAGAGGAAAAAGACATTATTTTTATTGAATTGAACTTTTTAAACTTACCTTTTTGCGTCTTTGAAATATAAAAATTTCCAAAATTTTAATATTTATAATAATCTTCTGATTTTTATTTTTTACTTATAGGCTTCTTCATTTTTTCCAGTTTTATTAACATGTATATATGCAGAACATAATATTTACATTGAGCTTGAGCCTATATACATCATGTCAGATTTACAAATCTTTCCCTTCTCTCTTTTTTGACCTTCCTGTGTACATCCCCCTCCCCTCTATTTCCCGCTATTCACCCCTCCCCCCGGTTAGTTCTATGAAATGACTGTATTCTGTGTTTCTTGTATTAGAGAAACCATTTGATGTTTAATATTTTGTGTCTGACTCACTTCACTGAGCATGATGATCTCAAATTGTCTTCATTACCTACAAAAGCCTCAAAACTATCTGTCTTTAAAGATGAGTAGTATTCCATTTTGTACATATACCACAACTTTTGCTTCCATTAGCCTATTAAAGGGTATTTTGGTGTCTTCCACATTTTAGTTACTGTTAGTTATGGTGCTATGAACATAAGTATACATATATCTGTTTAATATGATTCTTTTAACTCTTTTGGAAAGATTCCAAGAAGAGGCATTGCTGGATCAAGGGAGTTATTTATTTACAACCTCTTAAGGAATCTCTCCATACTGCTTTCCATAGTGGTTGTACCAGTTTACAATCCCACCAGCAGCACAGGAGGGCTCCTTTCCCCCACAACCTTTCCAGCACTGATTGCTGTTTGTGTTCTTGACATACACCACTCTCCCTGGAGTTAGATGATATTTTAGTGATGTTTTAATTTGCATTTTTCTAATAGCTAAGGATGTCGAACATCTTTTCCTGTGTTTAAATGGCCATTTGAACTTCTTCGCCTGAGAACTGCCCATTCATTTCAATTGCCCATTTTTTAATCGAGTCTTTGAATATGAGGGGTCTGTTTTTGTATTCAGAGTCAAGTAGATCAAAACAGCCAAATATGCTGGATACCATGGTAGAATATAAGCAAAAAAGCAAGAAGGCTTAAAAAAAGAACTGTTCACAGTGCTGAGAAGAACATTTTTGCTGATATTTTTTGCTCTGCCTCCTATATCATTAAAGATCAATAATAATTAGAAATGAGAGTAAGTCCAGCACTTCTAGCAGTAACATCTTTTCACTAAGCCGTATTTTATTCATTTGGTTAATCACTCCACAAGCTTTTACTGAACAGCTATTACGTGTCACACAATATGAAGAAAACCAATGTTTAAGCAAGGCAGCTCTGTTTAGCAAAACGAAATGCCAACAGAGAAACTGCAACACCATTACCGCTGCTTGGAGAAGGATTTAAATGTAATTACAAAATTACTGAAGGAGGGAAGGAAGAGCACTGCTCTTGGGAATTCAAAAATTAGTGGTTTGTCGAAAATTGATGTTTTATTTTCCTTAGAAAAAAACATAATGCACATTAATATTAGAAAAACAAATTTTTTCAAGCAGTGAGAATTAAAGTCCATCCACACCAAGGACAAAGATGCAGAGCATAAATTTTCTGTAAAGTTTGTTGAAATCAAATGAATGTCCTTTGTTACCATGGTAACTAAGTATTGAATAACAATAGCTGCTATTTAAAATACTGCTTTCAAAGCAACATCAAAGGCACTCCAATTAATACTACTTTAGATAAATCAAGAAATCCATTTGAAAGCAAGAGTATTTTCTCATTAGAGATACAGTCAAACCTTTGGTGACAGAACCCACACTGAAGCAGCCTACCACTTGAGAAGAAGCAATTAATGGATCATTTTGTTTTTCTACATTTACCTTTTCCATAAACATTAATGCCAATGTAAAAGCAATGCAAGACCTAAAATCTCCTTCTGTCTTCTATAAGCCCACATATGTGATTTTGGGAAGATAAGAACATGGTGCCCAACACAAGGACAAGCAGAGCTCTTGAGGAAGAACCCTAAGAGTAAATAAGAAAAAAGACAAAATCCTGTCCTCGGCCCACCTTAGCCACAATACTCCTCTGAAATTCCTCAGTGAGACCAAAACATGCGTTATTATCATTCTCGTTTTAGACAGAATTAAATTACCCATATCCAAGAGGCAATAATGAGCTGAGAAGCGAGGGCCTCATTTCAGCATGTGGCAGAAGAGGAAACTAAAAACCAGAGCGTTAATATTAATGTCCTCAGGCCATGCGTCTAGAAGGAGCCAAAGGGGCGAGCATGCAAAATCCAGAACTCACAGTCCAGTCTTCATCCCACAACCCCCCCCTTGCCTCACTCCCTCCAGGTGAATCACCAGCACTGAACTCCTGTTTCTCTCCTCCCTCCCTTCCTCTTATTGTGCCTAAAGATGGCATGAGAAGAAGGACCACACAAAGGCCAGCAGGGTCATACACAATCTGCATGCCCCAACACTTGCTGTTTTTAAACCTTTCAAGTTTGAAAGGAGACAATGCAACATTGCACAAAGGAAAAATATATAACAGATCCTGTATTCCTTCAAGAGAAGCACAGTGACAAAAGACTATTCCTCCGACACTCTCATTATTCTGCTTCCCACTCATGAAACACAGTATTTAAAAACTCAAAAGAAGCTTTTGAAAGAACTACAAACAGACTTCTTGGCCTCTAACAACACTGATGAATCAATGTCTACAACTGGCTTATAAAATATAAATTCTTTTTTATTGCCATGGCAGCTAAGCCATAACTGAAATTGACCAGGGGAGAAAAAAATCAGAGGTTCAAGGAAAGTGTAAGCAAATAACAGAAGCATTTTGGACGAACACATCATTGCTACTAAGCTTCCCTCACACAGTCCACCTCTTAAGCTGTATTTTCACTTGTCACAGCAAATGCGTTCTTTAAACAATGTTGGCACCCAATAAAGGAAGAACCTCAAAGTGACCAAAGCTCAGCTTGATACTAATTCAGTTGCTGCTTTCTGCACAAACTGAATATCCCCTAGGTGCATATTCAAGAGGAAACATGCAACTTTACCTAAGACACAAAGAAAATGTAGGTGTTCCTTGCTGTTCCCGTGAAGTTCTAACCTAAAGCCTTGAGCAAACAAAATCAACACCATGCAATATATGGTCCTTTGACACTCAACAATTCCAACCACATAGTGGTCTTCTGTATTCTTCAACAGAACACACCCTACCCAAATTCTAAGCCAATAGAGCGTGTGAATGAGGGAGTAGGAGCAAGCACTATACAAGTCCACTCTTCTTAGGTTGTGTAATTGAACAAAATGGGGTTTTCTCTTTTTGTTTGTTTTTGTGGGTTTTCTTGTTTGTTTGTTTTTGTACTTTTGGTACTCAGGATTAAACCCAAGACTTTCACACTGAGCTACAACCTCAGTTTTTGTGACAAATCTCACTGTGACACTGACTTGTCCAGGCTGGGCCCCAACCTGCAGTTCTCCTGCCTCAGACTCCCAGAGTGTTGGAATTACAGGCTTGCACCATTATTCCCAGAATAGGTTTCCTTCACCCCTCTAATTTCTTTTTGCATCTGCCTTCCCACTATCAAGACCTGTAGTCCTTCACCTAACCAAGTCCTAGTCGAGATTCCTTGGAAAGGCCTTCGCAGACTAAGCTAAATTTCATTAAACCCTTACTGAACCCACAGGTAACAGAGAAACATGTCAGCACATCGAGGTTAGGCCTAGGAACAGACATTTTCAATCTCCTGCAGAATATAAAGCAAGGACATTTTCTTTAGGTCGGTATTCAAATATCTTTTTAAAACTCTACATATCTCTGCAGCTTTATTTGCTAATACTGTCTCTTACCAACTCTGTTTACCTGTATGAACATATTGTAGTATTATCTTCCAATCAATACCATGCCTTTTCCATTTCCTCCTGATTCTTTCTTAAGTTTCTGCCTGCGTGCATTATCCATCTGCTCTTGCACAGTGTATGTCTGTGGAGGGGTCGGGATGGACACAAGCATACTTGGCTCACACTGGGACACTCGAGCTTAGCACACTAAGCTCCCAGGACTTCCTGGTTGCTCTGGCGCAACTGTCCTGCACATGTCTGCCTAAGTGCTCTCCTCCACACCCTGTTTTGCATAAAGCCATATTGCTGTCACTGTGCTATAATTAGATAAGTGAGCTCTGACGTGTTTTGGGGACCCTCCCCTTTTGTCTACTCTATATTCCCACACCATCCATAATAAAATCAGACTATGTTCTCTAAAGTGAGTCTCTGGAGGTCACTTCTACATTTCTGTCATCACACCCTCCTCATCTGTTAGATGGGTTCCACTGGTCAGATCCACACATACCTTTTCTTTTAAAGCTCTTAGCATATTCATCATAATTCTTTTTTAAAAAACTCCCACTGGAATAATTCTAACACTACTACCATCTATGACTTTTGCTTTGACGCTCGCTTTGTATCCTCAAGCATTTTTTTAAATCTTTTTTAAGCCTGGTAATTTTTGATGAAAGTCATACATGATATACTAGGTAACAGGAAGTGCCGTCATGGGCCCTTAGTGATTCAGTGGTGAAGGATGAGGCAAGGGGAAATAACTGTCGTCTTGGGATTAGGGTTCAGTCTTTCATATCCTGGGGTTGTGATCTCTGTATGTGCTGATAGTCCCTGTCTATCTGTCCAACTATCCACCCATCTGTCCCTGAACATCTCTTCTCCCCAAGCATCTCCAGCTGGAAAGGATGGCCAGCTCCAGGATAACTCCTGCAGATTCATTTCTGGGGAAAGTCTCTCTCAACAGCAAGCCTTGTTAATGAAAGCACAAGGTCTGACATATTTAAAAATAAAAATAGTTTCTTCTTCCCTCTCCCTGGCACAAGTCCAAGGGAATTTTCCCTCGTGACATTCCCTGTAAAGAGCTTGTAGAACTCAAGGAGATAAAATTCAGAAGCATGAGTTCCCTGGAAATTAATCTCTCAGCCTTGTCCCCACTGAGCCTCCAGCAACCCATCAATTACAAAGCAGATTTTCCTTCCCAGGTACCAGTTCCCATGAAGGTTTCTACCCCCATTTTTCCATTCTACTTCTACTCGTCCAGTTTTGGATCATTAATCGTTCCTTCATTTCTCTAGAAGCAATGCTGTTCTTTCCATTTGTTTGAACTTGGTACCTGTTTGGAAGCAAAGATTCCTAAGCTCCTTGCACGGCAGATTAGATTCAAAGCTTTTTAAATCCTTGGGCCATAAGCAACTTCCCTTAGTTTGCACCCACTTCATACCTTAGGAGGCTCATTCCCTCCCCCCCATTTTATTGATATGTATATGTGCAAAATTTAAGGTTTACAATGGAGTTGAGCCTTTTATGCACATATGTATCTTGTCAAGGTGACAAGGGCTTTCCCACATTTTGATGACCTCAAGAATCGCATGCACTACATGATCCCATTTGCAATACTCAAAGTAAGCAAGTGCATGGTGACCCAAAGTGGATGAGTTGTTGCCAGGGGCTGGGCATTCCTGGGAAGGGGAAGTGATTGCTGATGAGTTCAGCTTTTTCCCGTGATGATAAGTTGTTCTGACATTACAACAATGATGGCTGCACGACACCGTGACTGTTCTAAAAGCTGCTGAATTGGACACCTTAAGGTTGAATTTTATAGAATGTGAACTGTGTCACAATCGAGGTGTTGTTTTAGGAGAAAGGAACCCCTCAGGCATCACTGTAATCAGTCGGATTACAATTCTGCTTCAGAATTACAATTTGTTTAGAGAACTAAGACTCTATTTACTCAGCTTCCTTTATAAAGTGCACCTTACAGACACCATATCATAATCATAATGATACAAGCACACCCATGTCTTTAACAGCTTAGTTCATCATGAAAACTACTAGATCGTGGAAGAAGTTGATATGTCTGTCAACAGACGAGTGGATAAAGAAAATGTGATATGCATATATTGGAATGCTACTCTGCTATAAAGAATATATTTGAGATATTTATAGGAAAACGCATGCACCTTGAAACATGCTTAGCAAAATGAATCAAACTCAGAAAGTTAAAACCTGTGTGGATTATCTAATATGAGAAACCCAAAGCACAAATAAGTAAAAGAGCAAAATAAAAAAGTGATGGTAGGAAAATAGGGAGGTAGATTTTGTGGAGAAGAAAAGAGGACATGGGGAGGGAGGAGAAGGAAGAGTGGGAAGGAGAAGAGAGGTAAAATGACCAAGATGCAAAATGTATACACACCAATTCCTCGTGTTGATTGTAATTCTGTAACTAGTGCAAATACTTACTAACAAAAATAATTTTGAGAAAAAATGTTTTTTACCAAATGTAACAAAACTTAACAATATTTCTGAAGGCTGTGAGCGTAGTTCAGTGGCTTTAGTGGTTAGAGCAATTGGTTAACATGTGCAAAACCATAGTTCAATATCCCAACATCACATAAAGATTAGCTAGATGTGGTAGCACATGCCTGTAATCTCTGTACTCAGGGAGGCTGGGGTAGGAAGACTGCCATGAGTTTGAGGCCACCTAGGCTACACAGCCAGTTCAGGACCAGCTTGGAGATTCTGCCTTAAAAAAACAAAAACAAAAAAAAGTTTCTCGTTGATAATAATAACAGCACGAATCCTTTTCTTCTTCACTTTTTTTCACATGGAAGCCATTAGCACTTGGCTGACAGACCAACATGACCTAGGCCTTCCTGGTTACTCAGTACATTTTCATCATGTTTCTGACATGGATTAAAGGGTGATATTACTAAGAAAATTACTCATTATTTCTATTTCCCTTTGCAATATATTGCAAGTCAAGCAAAAATATAGACAGCAGAGAATGTCATTTTCTCTTAGAAAATTCCAAATAATATCACAATCAGTGTAAAAAAATCATTGACTGTAGTAACTCTGCTTCTTAGTCCAGAAGTCACATATTTTTAAGATTGAGAAGATTTTCTTTTTACAGGATAAAAAACAAAATTTTTGTATCCTTCCTTTTGTCCGAGGTTGTAAAATGGTTGCATTAGAATGAAAGTTAATGAGTAGTAAATCCTATCATTTATTAGACAGTTTTTAATTTTCTGTGGAACTATAAGTGAGTGATCCTTTACTAAAAAGTTATTACATAGATGTTATACTTATAAATGGAAAAAATGAGAGGAAAACAACTTGTCCTCTCTCCTCAGAACAGATGAGCATTTGAATTTTAATACATTGTGTGCTTCTCATTTTCCTGGTACAAACTTTTCCTGGACTTCTGAGGCTATAAAAGATAAATTTTAAGAGCAGTTCATATTTACTGAATGATTATTATAACCACAAATTACGACAGCAAATAAACTATGCCAAGTTTTATTCAACTAACTCACAAGTTGTGTTCAGTGACATGATGGTTTGGATCTGGAGTGTCCCCCCAAAACCTCATGTTCCTGTGGATACTGTGTAGCATTGGGAGGTGGGGCCTGGCTGGAAGGGACACATGCTTGGGGCTGGACCTGGTGGGGGATATGCTGGTCCGCCCTTCTTCCCAGACTTGTCTCTGTTCTGCCATGCTGCAAATATCTCTAACTCTTGAGCTCTGACTCTGTCCCCCGATCCTGCTCCAGCTCTGCCATGTGATTCCACCATTTTCCAGCTGCCCACCCATGAACAGACTGAGACCTTCTGAAATGGTGAGCTAAAATCAATCTCTCCTCCTTGAAATTGTGCATATCGGGTACTGAGTCACAGTGACAAGAAAGTAACTAAGACAAATGATTTCCAGCTAAACTCACATGAGGCCAGATTTATTATTTTGTAACACAAATCACAGCTTCCCTGAGATGGGGAAGGCTGTTACTCCCTTCCTCCTCTTGACCCAGCTCCACCTACATATAGACATAGGCAACTGCATCAGCACTGCCCACTAACCGCCCACAGCTAATCACGGTTGGACCAATATAATTCAGTCATTCACAGGATCCCGAGGAAATGCAGAAATAGGAAGAATTTATAAATTATCCGCCTTCCTGTTTCTCTTTTCGCACACACACTCACACTCACTAGTTCACAGTTCTCTGCCCCATCCCTTCCTCTCTCTGGCATTTACTCCATTATCACGACTGTTAGGAAGCTAGCTACATCCCGCAATTGCTCTATGCTATCTTGTTTCATTGGAAACCATAAGTCCCTCCAAAATATTTAGAAGATAAACTCTTCTGTTTTCTTGACATTATGTGAAAGATTTAATTTGGTGTCTCTGCCTTCCACCTAGGCTTCCTCTCTTCCATTCCATAGCATGCTGGCAGAGAGACTCATACAGCGTAAATCTGCTTTCAGTCCCAATTTAAAACTCTTTAATGTTTCAGTAGCATCTTTAGGAAAAACATGGAGTTTCCTAGCGGTGCCTTTCAGCTCTTCATATCCTCTCGATGTGACCCTGCATGGTCTCTCAACGGCAGGAAACCTTCCTGACATTCTATGCTAGTTCACACATCCAAACTATGAAGCTATTTCCCTCCCTGGATAACCTACCATACTGTGGGCAAATCAGATCAGAGAAAGTCATCCAAGCCTCCCTACCGAAATGTCTGTATCTTGCACTTTGGTGAGTACTGGATTCTATCTGCTTCTGTATCTAGTTGGTTGTGCTCACGAGGCAGACTATATGCATATCTACCTCCCTTCATTCACTCGCTTTCTACTTTTCCTCTTTTCTTCTTTCTTTTTAATTATGAGGAGCAAATGACGCCCCCCCCCCCAGAGTAATGATGAACAACAACAAAAAAGATAGTGTCCCCTAGCCTGACAGTGCTTCCAGTGATAAACGGAACCCGCTAACAATCACGCTGACTGTCACGTCAGCAACGGAGAGGAACACTCTGCAGGGAAAAAGCGCACGTGGGTACCACAGGCAACTCACCACCGCGATGGAGGTATGTGGACGCCTTTTCAGAGCAGCTGCTGCCCGAGCTGTGGTATAAGGAGACATAAGGCATGTGTGGGTAAGGTGGGCAGGGTGGTGGTGAGGACACTAGAGAAATAAATCAGAACATGCAGGGTGGGAAGGACACACGCCAAGAAAGACGATAGAAAGCACAGACCAGTGTCGCCGGAGGACATACAACAGGATGCAAACACAAGGTAGACATGGCATGAAAGCTTTTCTTCCATGGAAGCATGTTTTATCTTGATCCTAGAAATAGCAGGAACCTGTTAAAGTGGTTTAAGCAAGATAATTAATTTAATTTGATTCATGCTTTGAAATTCCTACCGCTGCAGTACAGAGAATGGATTGGAGGTGACAGCTATAGTGGATCTAATCAGTGGTGGACCAGGGTTGATTAAAACCCCACTCCCCACCTGCTCAGCTGCTAATGAGGAGGTGGGGGACGGCAATAACAACAACAGAATTCACAACTATCTGAAGGATCTCACTTCAGATTTCATAATGCATACCACAGAGGGGCAGTTAGCACAACTCGGATCGAATGCCAGCCTACGCTCGCCAGTGTACTGTTTCAGACCATACAGTCTACCATCTTCACCTGAAAACTCCACTGCACCTTCTCCCACCTTTTCAGTGAGATCCTATGACTGATTTCAGTGAGAAACAGAGAACCCAAGTAAAAATCCCATTCTGCCCAGTCCAAGCCTGCCAGCCAAAATGCAGAACACCACCCCCCCCGCCCCCTTGAGCCACCTTCTCTGATTTCCTCCAGCTGTAAAGCCTCGAGTGTCCATACTTCCTTAGCTAGGTCCTGCCTTTGGTTTTCACATGGGGATCCAGTGTCTCTTCAATCTACATAAAGGCATGTGGACAGACATCTTGGTTCCACTCCCAGAAAGAAACAGTTCCTTACTATAGAAGTTTAAGAACTTAAATGGGTCTGTAACGCATCTGCCTTGCCCCTGTAACGGCTCTGCAGCTACTGGCCTATCTCTTCATTTCATCTGGGATGCAAACATTGTCCAGTGAGTTCTGCCAAATGAGCTGGCACCTGTTTACCCATATCTAAAAATAAATCAGTAATGACTACATTTGAAGAAGTCTTGCTTTATGGTTGTCTTTGTCTGTTGGTGCTGCTATCACAAATACCTCAGACTGCGCAATGTATTAACAATAGAAACAAAGAGTTCTGTAGGCTGGAAAAAAAATCAGGGCAATCGTACGCCTGGTGCCTGTGGAAACAGTTCTTTGTTTCCAAGATGGTGTCTTGTCACAGTGTCCTTACAAGATGGAAAATTTGCAAGCCAGAAGGATGGATTCTCTGCTGGCACATGGTGTAAAACTGAAAAGAGTACTTCTACTCCCTTAACCCTCTGCTGAGGGCCCTAATACCATCTGTCTCTTAAAGTGTCCCCCCTCTCTGCCAGTGTGACAGCACATACCCGTAATGGCAGTAATCGCAACGCTGAGGCAGGAGGCTAGCACTGGTGCTACACGGGTAGTCAAGGGTAGTCTGCACCGTGCAGCGAGCCCTTGTTTCAAAGTTAAGCAAGTAAACAAACAGAATTGGAGACTTCTCATCTCTTAATACCATCACATAGATGATTAAGTTTCAACATGAGAATTTTAGAGGACAGATTCGTAACTAAGCTAGGGAGAAGTCAATGCCTGTCTTTGAAGACAGGCTGATTATCTTCTCAGGGGCTAATACAACCACCATCAAGACATCTTCAAAATGATGTCATGGGGGCTGGGGTGTAGCCCAGTGATAACAGCGCTTGCTTAGGAAGCACAAGGCCTTGGGTTCGATTCCCCAGCACCACATAATATCTAGGTGTGGTGGCATATGCCTGTAATCCCTGCACTCAGGAGGATGAAGCAGGAGAATTGCTGTGAGGTCTGGGTCAGCCTGGACTTCAGCACCAGCCTTGATTACAGAAGGAGACTCTGTCTTGAGAAAAATAATAATAATAACGTCACAACCCTCCCACACTCTTCTAAAAATTAGTCGTTTCTCTACAACGCTCACAATTTTTACCTTTTTTTAAAGCTCAGTTCTTCTTCACAGCCACACCTTCTAAACACTAGAGCAACATACATAATCACTCAAAGACTTCTGAATGAAGCCTTTGAATTCAGATTAAAATCTAAACCCCTCACTTCTGTGATCCCAGTGCTCTGGGACACTGAAGCAAGAGGATCACAAGTTGAAGCTGGGCAACTCAGCAGCCTTACAAAACCTGGTGTCTAATTACATATAAGTAAATGAATAAATAAATAAATAGGCTGGAAATATAGCTCAGGGCAAAGGCCCTGGGTTCAATTCCCAGTACCAGGAGAAAAAATATCTAAACTTTCCTGTAGCGGGTGTCCCACTGCGCTCTGACCTCATTTCCTACCTACCACTCTCCCTTTAACTACCTTTAACACATGTTCTGACTCTTCTTTTACACTTCAATTGATTCCCAACCCAAGAGTTTTTTTCACTTGCTAGAACCTCAGCCTGAAACGTCCTCCACCTTCCTTCTCCTGTTTCTGACACCTGTTTAGACAGTCAATAGGCCCACAATGCCGCCCCTCTCATGTTCCTTCCAGAGACTTGGCATTTCTTATTTTTCTCCATTACACTTGCCTCTATCCATGAAGGAATATACAGATAGCTTTGCCTTCACTGCCAAGACACAACCTCCATGACAGCCGGAACCTAGCACATTATGTCAATACCACATCTCTAGACACCAACATACAGTGTAGACTACACAGTCAGTGAACACGCGTCTTATTGTTACCCTAGTGAAAAAAGTAAGCTTATCTATTAGCTTCCACAAGAGAAGAAACTTTGCCCTTCTCAAGTCACAGCACCAACAACAAAAATGTGAACTTTGAGCCACTCGTTTCTGGGTGTTGCAGTGGAGAATAAATATTTATTGTGATCTTAGACTAACGTTTACGTGGTGTGAACATGAATTATGCAGAAGTTTGACATTTCATATGGCCGAATATGATTTGCATTGTTCAGAGGAGTCAGTCTGTTCTACCTTATTTTAAATATCCTCTTCTGCATGTCCTTCAAAACGGGAATAGGGTGTGTTGCTTTTTCCTTTCTAGCAAACAAAAGTCATTCACAGTTATAGCTAATGTAAAGCAGACAATGCTAGTGGCCTAAAACATGTTGCAACCAGACAGGAATAGCACCAGCATAACTCAGGGTAGTCATAATTTCATTCATAAGGAGAGCCCACAAAATTTCAAAAATACTTTAAGAGCATAACACATAGTCTTTTTTAAATTTTTTCATGAAAATTTTGCGGGTTGAAATCTGAAACAGGCCTGGTTTACACAGTGATATAATCATAAAAATAGCTGGCACATCAGCATCTCTTTTCTCAGCCAGTCTTTAACTAAAGGTATGGCTAAATTTCAGTCAATACATTAATCACTCACTGTAAGTAATGAATATATCCTGAGGGTGGTCAGGGTGAATCCATAATGTTTTGTGGTCCTGTTTCCTCAATTTTCATCCTCAAAATTAACCATATCTTATGATTGTAGTAACCTAAAGTAGGTAATATAAAAACTATACACTCAAAATCCAAGGACAAGCCATCACATGACACACAGTGAGTATTATGTTGCATCTTTATGCACAATTACTTCCTGTCCATTAATAACTGAATGGGTCGTTGCCTAAATTGAAGACTGCATGTGGATATTACTCATATGATGCTTTTGTAGCAAAGCCCCATCTTCTCTGGAATCAGCTGCTATTTAGATCACCACAATAAATAAGAATACAACATTGCCCTGCACATTATTCTAAAGTCATCTCAGCCAATAAAGGCAACACATTTTGGGACAGGTAGGAAAACAAAAACAATGAAGTCAACAGCAGTCTGTGACCATATTTTTGAAAATGGGAAACAAGCCCGATTCTAGAAGATCAACAATTATTAATCTAATTAAAATATTGCCATTTTTAGTAGAAACCTAAATTATACTTTACAAAGGTTTTAAGAGTCTTCTCAACTTAAGGAGTCTCTGGCAGTACCACATAAAGCTGGGTAGGGTGGTGCATGCCTGTATTCCCAGCACTTAGGTGGCTGAGGTAGAAGGACTGCAAAGTCCAAGGCCAGCCTATGATACATAGTGAGTTCAGGAACAGCCTGGGCTGCAGAGGCAGACCCTGCCTCAAAAAAAGAAAAAAGAAAAAAAAAAAAGAAAAAAAAGAAACTAAAATTTAGAGCATGAAGCGAGAAGCCTAATTAAAAAAATAATCACACATCTATGAAGCGAGATTGCCCTTGCCCTCAGCTACGTACTGTTCTCTGACCACGGCCAGGTACAAGTGACCCACTTCAGAAAGAAGTGAGTATGTATTCTTCCGTGAGTATGTATTCGTTAGATCTTGTATACTGACTGTTCATAACCTAATTCATCAGAGAAAAGTCACTATTGAGTATTTCTAAATCAGTTTAGAAAAACCTCTCACACTCAAACTTTTTCATTTTTATTCACTTCTTTTCTATTGATTATACAGATTATTGGGTTCCTGTATTGGATACTGAACCCAGGGCCTTCACACTGAGTCATAATCCCCAGCACATTTTAAAAAATTATTTTAGTGCAGAGTTGTATTAAAATGCTAAGTTGTCTAGAATGAGATCAAACTTGCTACACTCCTGCCTCAGGCTCTCTGAGTGCGGGGATTACAGTTGTATGTTACCACATCCAACTCTACTATTTTTTACACTGAATTTTAATCAAATTTTTATCAGTGGTTCTTTGATCTCAGAAGTAAATTTTATAATTTCCTTTTAATAACCATAATCTCATTGTTTTAGGACAATTAAATGCTTCTTGAATTAAAAGTGCCAGATACTGGCAGAATTAATTAAAAATTCTCTGCATGAATATGTGACTCCCTTTTTCCCCCAGGCCAACACTTCAACTGTAAAGAAGTTCCACTAATTGAAAAGCATCTGACTGGAACTGTACTCTCAGGATAGAATGGTCTTGTTTCTTTCTCCAGTGGTAAAATGCATTTTAAAAAGGATAAAATTAAAACTATTTTGTGTTTCTAATAGAGATTATTAAAATAAGTGTTGAAGTAATCATTTATTTTAATGAGCTACTGGTGGGAGAAAATAACTTTGAGAAGAAATTCAGAAACAATAATAATTCATCATGAAGTTTCCACTTGCCCTTATGAATTGGGTTACACTCTTTTTTGCTTTTATTTTCCTTTGGATATAGAATTCTGTCGATTTCATTTATCATTGAACTTAATTCCTGCCACACTGGGATTCTCATCAGAGAAGAATTTCTTTTATTTATTTATTTTTTTTGGTATTTCCCAAGAAGAGTCAAAACAACTATGACTTAATCAACAAGTCTGGGAAGGTCATCAGAATTAATCTTTCCATACTGGTCTAGTGTTTTCCTAACAATGGGCTATCATAGTCTCTTGATTGGTATGACATGAAAATATTTAAGTCTGATTGTTAAGATTCTAAGTTAGTTATTACTGATTCTAGATCTATTTATTTAGTCACTTGCCTATGAAATCTTATGTTGCAAATATTTACTTTTTTTCGGGTCTCCACTTGGAAGATGGTTACCCTTTAAATGAAAAGAATTTTTAAATTCCAGGCTGGCCTAAACTTATGATCCTCCTGCCTCTGCCTCCTGAGATTTTGATTATAGTTTCATGTCACCAAGTGCAGCTAAACACCAATAATTTTGCACACACTATTGTTCTATAAGTACATGATACAACTTTCTAATATTAACTATAATTCTCCTCATCCCAACATATTTATCAGATATTTCATCCTTTTCTGATTTTTCAATAAATTAGGTCCTCTTTTCCAGGGCTACCTTCTTTACTGTGGTCATAAACCTATTCCTTCCAGTGTCTATCTCCACTCCTCCCTTCCTTTCTGTCTTCAAGAAATAGCAAGTCTTCCTTTGACTTTAACGCATTCAACTAGGAACTTACTAATTTCATCTTCATCAGGGCTTCGTGGTCTTGAAACACCTCTTCAAGACTCAAGACTAGTCTTCCATCTCCTGGAGGCATCTGTCATCCTCCCCAGGCTGGCCCTAAATGTCTTTTATATAGTATTTTTCTGAACAAAATCTTCACATTGGTTTGGTTAACTGTTTACTTTTGTTTTTGTTTGATTGACTTTGTTTTTGTTTGTGTCAATGTAAATGGACTGACTTGCCCTTCCCAAATCCAACTTAGTTATGACTTTCACTTTTTTTGCCAAAGCTGAATTTTACATTATTGTCTATCTCTTTTTTTTTTTTTTTTCCCAATTTCCTGGCTTTAGCTCAAATTCAAGTTTCTCTGAAGAGGTACAGATTGAAAATTACAACAAGCCTACTTTTTTTTTTTACCAAGTTCTTATAAATTTTATAAGGTAATTCTTTGCTTATCTTTTAAATCCCCCAAATATTTTGGTACATATTTGTATTCATGCTTATACTTTCACTCTTTCTTTCAAACAACCTAAACATCCAATCAGTAAGCCAACATTTACTGAGAACTCAGTCACTGGTGGTGGTAAAATTATAGAATTAATAAATGTCTTTTATTTAGTAGGGAATCTTATGCAATACATAGTGCAGATAACCAAGTGTATTAGTAAAATATCACCGATAGATTGCCAGTCCCAGTGACCAGTGGCCCAAGCATGTGATGGGGTCGCCATATGTACAGATAAACCACACAGAGTCAATCAAGAACTGGAACCTGGAAAGTTAGTAGGATCTCAATACCAGCTGTCAAGTATTTTAAGACTTAAACCATGAATTTTAAATCATGTTTTCAAGTACATACTTTGGAGCAGTCTCACAATGGCAAGAACATGTGACAGAGAGGCAGACATGACTTGTAAAAACAGTAAATAATGCATGAATAATAATTACTGATAATCAAGGAATTCAGTTTGAAAAATACATCTTACAAGAAAAATATATTTTTCAAAGCATATATGTTAAAACTACTTTCTACATACCTGTCCAGTCTCCTACTATTTTAAGATGGACCCCAAATGTTGCTTTGGTTTCAGTAGGACACTGAAAAAAAAGTACATACTAAAATCAATTGTGGTTATAATTATTAGTAAACTGTGATTCAAATATAGCTTTTCCTCTCATAATATGTCTCCCAAACCAATAAATAACAGAAAAGAAAGACTAATATCTATCTATCTAGATAACTTGTAGAAGAAAGTAGCATCAACCAGTTAATAGGACAATCTATGTTTCTCTAAAAGTTCATAAATGTTTATGGACAATAATAAAATAATGCAATCTAAAATTGCAAGTATATTCAATTCAACTACACTCCTGCTAAAATTATTTTCCATGTTAAATATATTAAATTATACATGTAAGCAAGTTAAAATACATTAAAGTATACATTGTGAAGGAGGAAACAGGCTTCTTTCATAAGAAAAGCAACGAAGACTAAAGACTTTCCTATCTTTTCCTCTCCAGATATTAACATATACTTCACATACAGGCAAAATACAAAAGAAAAAATTCTCAATGTGACATACATTTTTATGTCTAGTTAAGTATGTTTCTGCCCAAAACAGTTCTATTTTTATTCCCTCTTTTAGTTCTAGGAAAATGAATTGTAGACCTGGAGGTAAGGAAAGGCGTGGTCTCAGACTTAGAAAACCTAGGAAACACCCAGATGGCCAAAATAGGCATAGATCAGTGTGAGTTCGCAAGAAGCTGAAGAAGAATCTCTTCTAATTTTCTAGATTCCAAACCTTTTACTCAGACTATCAAAACTCAAAAAAGGGACAGGGGAAGGATTTATAATTTTACTGTGATAAGTACATGCAAAAAACACTCAAGATCAATGTAAACATAATGTATTGCATGTATATATATACATTTATGAATATATATATATATATATATATATATATATATATATATATATATATATGGGGGTGGGGTAAAAAAAGGACTGAGGGAGTAGCACAGGGTTATCATGCCTGGCATGTATCAGGCCCTTGGTTTGATTCCCTCTGCTACCCACCCCACCTCCAAAATAACAACAAAAGAAAGAAACTAAAAAAATTCATTTGATAGCACTGACAGACCCAGTCTAACGGACGGGGAAGGGCAGTGATAGGAAGCTAATATTTTTGCATAATATTCATACCAAAGTATTGTTCTATTGGATTATCAATTTGTTTAAGAATGCTGCATCCCAGGTTCTTGGGGATATTATGTATGGAATGTGTCTACCTTTTAAAGTTCATAAACATTTAATTCTGAAAATACCTTTAACCTGAGGGCTACTAGTGAGGGATCATCTGCCTGGGATCAGTCAACACTTACCAGATGCCACTGACCTAGGGCAGTGGTGTTTTATTTCCAAAGTTTCACAATAACCTTGGAGAGCCATCTTTTATCAGTAAGGAAATCAAGTGATTAAGACCTAAAGATATTACTTTTCCAAAAGGAGCAAGAAAAGAAGACAGAATTTATAGTGGTCTATTAGACTATGTAATTTGTTAAGTATGCAAGCCCCTGTCTTCACTTAAGATACGGGGGGAGGGGGAGATTATGTAAGAATTTAAAAGAGTAGAAGGAAAATGATGAAGATGAGCATAATCTGTGTATAATAATATGAATGTGGAGGAAAGAACAGAGGAAGAATTAAGGCAGAGATGAAAGAAAATGGCAGTAGTTCTGAAGATTTGGGGGCCCATAAAGGAAGTTTTAGGTCTCAGAGTACATCAGTTACTGTGGGTCACAGTGTAGTGCTCCAAAGTCACAGTGCCATGCTTCAAGGTCATGGTGCAGTGCTCCAGGGTAAAACAATAATGAATATAAAGATGTTAGCAATGGAGGAGGTACATTACCTCATCAGCCAAAAATAACGGAGAAGACAAAAATCAGTGAAAACACCAAATAAAGAGGTAGCATGCTGGGCCTGGTGGTACAGGCCTATAATCCCAGCACTGTGGGAGTCTGGCATACTTAGGAAATCTTGAAACACACAGATGGTCAACATATCGATAGCAGGGGCCAATCATGGGTAAGTTTCCAGTTACCTTGATGATGAATTAGAGTATACCGTCATTGTTTTTATTTTCCTTTGGATACAGAATTCTGTCAATTATCACAATCATTAAACTTAATTCCTGCTAATATATTAGGATTCTCCCCAAAAAAGAATTTTCCATTTATTTATTTATTTATTTATTTATTTATTTGTATTTCTGGGAGGCCAAGGCAGAAGGATGGCAAGTTTGAGACGAGTCTGGGCAACTCAGTGATTTAGTAAGACCCTTTCTCAAAAACGAAATTACCAAATGAGATGGTCATGGAGCATTAGTGCAAAGGCCCTGGGTTCCATCCTGGTGCCAAAAAAAAAAAAAAACAAACAAAGGAAAAAGAAAAGAAAAGTAGGGGTAAATGCTAATCATCATCTGCTCACAATATATTATTTATATATATATATATATATATATATATATATACACATATATAATTCTGAACAAAATAAAAGCACACTGTGTTGATGGATGAAAATTTGGGCAGCATTTAGTTTGAAAATAATCACGTAAAATCAATGTCTGTGATATTTTTGTTAATATGAAAAAATAAATTGAAATATTTTAGTGATCGTTTAAGCATGATTTACACCGACGAAATTATGTGATTACATGCAGAATTATGACTTTGTATTTATTTAATGTGCATTCTGATTTTAATAACTCCCAGAACTAGCCATCTGATCCTTAGCAACTTCCCAAATAAGATGGTGTCATTTATTCGAACCACCTCCTGCTTTTAGTTCATTGTACATAGGGCTGGCCAAGCCTCTGTGTAATAGAGAAGTTGTAGCTTGCAGAAAGCAGGAATCTCAACAGGGCCCGCAGCTACTAGTCTGATCATCCAATCGCCATTTGATGTTTCATTCATTGTAAACTGGATTTTGGGTTATGAAAAGATAAGACTGGAAGACATCAGGGTGGGAAACAGAAAAACGTGGTCCTTTGTGCCTGCGTGTGCATCTGGCTTGATTTAATCTCATAATGCTTTCTAAAGGAATACACACATTTTGCCAAATATGCACATCTGTGTTTGATTCTTTGAACACAGACATTGTAAAAGGTAATTACATATGATGTCTACCACTCCCATGGGCCTCATCGGAGAATGCTAACTTCCCTCTCCAAAGAGAGGCTGCAGGGATCTGGGGTGCTTCAAAGCCTGGTCTGGCTTTGAATAGATAAAACACAATATTGTTTCTCTCAATTTCTTTTATAAGTGACTGGTACATCTCTGAACTAGCCAGGATTAGGAACTCAGATTCTAGCACAATTCTTACCTATTGAAGAGAGCTTTCACAGACTAACACACAGAATCGGGCTTTCACATATATGATATGAAAAAATGAAGATGCAAAATAATATTCATAGTCACTAGTACCACATAAACAGCGGTGTGGGGATTTTTCAAAGTTTTCTTGCCAAATTTTTAACAGTTTTAAAAAATATATCAAAAAGAAGAAATGATAAAAGCATTGCTACATTTATGTATATTATTTCTCTTAGAACATCAGTAAAGAAATATGTTGATGACAATTTTTCAGTTAAAAAAGCAACACAGAACTATGTGAAGTTACTCTCACCATAAAATACAAAGGCTGATATTTATTAATGATCACCTATGAGAAAGCTGAGTGTACACAATAAGCAATTAGAAGTATTTATCCTGGGAACTGAAGACAGACAAAAAATCACTTCTACAACTGTATGTTTAATTCATTATAAGCTTTTGTTGTTTATAATTTTAAAATATTTGAGGTCTGGAGGAATGGCACAGTGGTTAAAGAGCTTGCCTAGCAAGCATAAGACCCTGAGTTCAATTCCCCAGCACCACATAAAGCTGAGCATGGTGGCACATGCCTGTAATCCCAGCACTGAGAAGGCTGAGGCAGGAGGACTGCTGAGCCCAGCCAGCCTGGGCTACATAATGAGTTCAGGACCAGCCTGGGCAATTGAGAGACCCTGTCTTGAAAACACAAACAAACGAACAACAACAAAAAAAAATAAGAAAACAGAAATCAAAATAAAGTATTTGTTGCATTTTTATGTAAATAGTAAAATATTGCTGCAACTTACTTCACTTGCTAAGGGACAGAAAACAGACAAAATAAGTTCAACATATCTATCTCCTAAGCTTAAGGATAAGAGAAATAAAAGCGGAATTTCACTGTACAATAACAGATCTATAGAAAGGTGCACGTCAATATCCTGGAGAAAATGTAATCTTTTCCTTCTGGTTATTTGTTCAAGATAGCTTTGGGTCTTTAACATGCACAAATGACTAATATTTTCATATCAGTCCCACAAAAATATAAAAAGATATTGTACAATTCCTCTTAGGTTTGGGAATTAATATAAAAATGATGTCATGGCACAAAGACTTAGTCAACATTATTTTTGTTTTTAAACCAAAGGCCTTGCAATAATAAATAAAAATGACTCAGAATAGCAACATTGATGTATCCAAATTTGTTAACTCAGAGAAAATGATTCTGAATGTTATTTTAAATCACGTTGTTAGTTCATCATGTTTTGTCTTTCTTTCCAAGCTTGTTTCAGATTGTCTAGTGTCTACCAGAAATTTCTACTTGAAATTTACTCTAAATTTAATGCACCTAAAATTGCTGTTACTTTAATTCTCAAATTACCTTCTCTTTCTGATTATCTACATTTGGGAACAGAATCTGTATCTTCTTTCTAACGGAGGCTCTAATACCAGAATAAAAGTACTTATTTCTCTTGCTGCCAGCAGTTAATCAATTTTCAACTCCCTCCACATAATCTCCCCAAGGAAAACATCTGATCACAGTTATCTCCTTTTGATTAAACCTTCTTGTTTGCCTATGAAAAGACACCCATGGCCAAACATGTCTATTCCACATTCTTTCAAGCTCTATGTTACTTCTGTGTTTCACTGTCAACCACTGCAACCCAGCCAAGCCAACTCTTATCATCAAATTTGTTTTCCTGTCCTTGTTCTCCTCATTTATGGTGAATGTTGTCTTAGTTACTTTTTCACTGCTGTGACTTAAAACCTGACACCCACAACTTAGGTGGAGAAAGTTTGTTTTAGCTCAGAGTTTTAGAAGGTCACAGTCCATTCATTCATGTTTGGCAACAGTGGAAACACAAGGCAGAGGCAGAGGTGCAGGCAGCTTCTCACGGTACTGCAGACAGGAAGCCATGTCCCAGAGGAAATGAGGAAGCGGTGTATACTCTTTCAGGTCCTGTCCCAGTAATCTGCCCTTTCTGGGTCCAGCCCCAGTGTCTGGCCCCTCCAGGTTTCAGCCCCTACCACACACACGTAATCTATAATCCACATGCCTGTAATCTATAATCTGCCACATAAATGTCTTCCACCACACATTTACAATCATTCACACACAGCTAACCCACCTTCCAGATCAGGCCCTCATCTCCTAACAGCACATGGTTCCATAGATATTCCATAATATACAAATACATGAGACTTTTCAGGGACATTCCAGATCCAAACCACAATAAATGTCTTCATTTCGATTTTTCATTCTGAACACAACTCTTCAAAACTTATCTCAAATGCCCCCATCTCAACAAAATTTCCAGAATGCCAAAAAAATCTTCACTTCCCCGAGCCTTCAAATTATATGCATGATTGCATGCTTTGTTACTACGTATTTTCCTGAAACTTTTTTCCCTGTTAATAGAGTGTGAATGTCTGCAGGTCAAGAACTTTTTCTAAATCATTGTGTCTTAAAAGTAGAAATGTTGAGTGATTAAATAATCAGTCGAACAGAGTAAATATCAGTTGAATAAAATATTAAGGAATTAATCTGAGAATAAAGACTTCAAATGTGGGCAATTTTCCATGATTTATTCATATTCATAACAAATATCTTGTAAGTGATTTTATTCATTTCCTCTGGGACCAGGTGAAAAGAGGCATTCAAAAATATCAACTGTGTAAGTCAAGTTTAATAGTAAGTAGCAGATGTTCTCTGAACAAACCAGCCCATTTACGTTCCTACTTATGACACAAGCAATCATTAGGCATTGAGGGAATATTTATATTTTTCCCTAGAAAATAGCCAAACTAGAGCAACTTAAAAGTTTAGCTCTCAGAGAACTCAGATGTCTTGCTATGGTTCCTAAACAGAAGACCAGTTTCTACCACTGTGCCTGGTCTATGGTCATGACACATTGCCAGACTTCCCTGTCACAGATTCCTACTGAGTTTCCAATATTTCTAAGGAGAAAATCCATGAAACCTTGGAGTAAAGCAATGGTTTAGAGTTAAATAGAAGTAAGACCAGAGATCAAAACTGTTCATGCAGACTTCCTGGATATAGTTAATCCCATGAATGAAGTAAAAAATAACAATCAAATGTTTCCAATCTTTCAGAAATCCATAGTTATGCTTGTCTGGTTTTTATTGAAAAGTGAAAAAAAAAAAACACCAAAGGAGACTGGTTGAAAGATTAAAAACACAAAACAGAAAAATGATGGCAAGTGCAGGCAGGCGTGCTATATATAAAAGCACAGACAATAACAAACCAGAAGCTAGACTTTCCTCTGACTCATGGAAAAATACGGGAAATTAGGTGATCCAAGCTTCAAAATAATGAATCACAATTTAGACTACAGATGTTAGAAAAGCACATGTTTGTTTCTGAGTAAAAGTAACAATGGAAGGATGTACAAGTATTCGTGCATGCTTTAATCAATTACTAAAATTAAAAAGCAGATTCTGCATTATTTCTATAATGAAAAATGCTAAAGAATATGCTGTCTGCTTTAGCCACATAAGAAATGTGCTACACTTCTACAAGCACTAGGTTTCAGGCTTTCTCAACTTTGGTCTTGAGTTCCCTGTTTTACGTAGTGGGGACTGAACCTTGAACCTTTGTGCTAAGCTACATTCTAACACTTTTTTTTTTAACTCTTCATTTTGAAACTGAATCTCAGTAAATTGTCAAACTGCCCACACAGGACTCAAATTTGTGATGCTCCTGCCTCAGTTTCCCAGAGTGCTAAGATGACATGCCTGTGTCACCATTTCTGGAGAGTGTGTGCTTAAAAAAAAAAAAATCGCTAGGAGAAAGTAAGAGGATGGACCTTATGGAAAGGGAAAGGGAGGGGTGAGAGGTTGGGAAAGGGAAAAGAGGTGATATGTAAATAAAAAATAAATAAAATTCTAATACTTTCAAAAAATAGTCTCTGATGTATGTCTCTAAATTAAGATTTTGTGGAAGATTTATTAATTACAGAACATAGTTAGAAAACTCTTGTGGAGTTCCACTGCATAGGTGAAGGAAAAACATAAAACTCCACACAGGTTTTAAGTCAGTAAAGATAAAAAAAAAAAAGAAGAAGAAGAAGAAGCATATTTGGATTCTGGTTCCAATATTTTTTCTCTATTATACGATTTCATTACTTTGGTCACTTGACACATGCTTTAAACCTCTCTAAAAAATAAATTTGTAATTTTAAAATTTCAGTAAATTTAGATAAGCCGCAATTTACGTGTATCTCAAATTCTCAAATTTACTTTCAAGGGTTTTTTTTTTTTCCTCTTCCTCTCCTGTTTTTTTTTTTTTTTTTTTTTTTTTTTTTTTTTTTTTTTTTTTTTTTTTTTTTTTTTTTTTTTTTTTTTTTTTTTTGCAGAGCTATCTCACAAAAGGACTATTTTTCTAAATGCCATTTGTAATAGACATAGTGGCACAGTTCCAAGATTCTCTGCTACCCCCACTCCTTCCAACTTCTGGGGCAGAGTACACATCACACTCCTCATGGCTGCTATAGGCACTTCCTGCAAGGTTCCCTGCAAGGCCTCTTCCCAGGAATTGCTATTTATAGAAGAATCCTCCTTCCTCATGTCTCAGTGCCTTGCTTTATCCAGCTAGAAGCATCTCAATCCAATAACCTCACATACAAAGGTTCGGCCCCTGACTTCCAGAAGGTACGTCTGAGCTACAGAGTTCCGGCCAGACTTTCTGATATCCCTGCTGGCAGGCGCTACACCAGACAGGTAAGTTCTGTCGGCCTTCAAAGTCCCTCCATCATTGATCTGAGCCTTCTCCCCAGCAAATGCCTACATGTAAATTTCTGCCTCTTTCAATTTCTCAGGAAACCCAAACTAAACCATCATTCATGGGTAGCCCTAGGGAAACACACAGAGGCAAAGCACTCATTGCCCAAATTATTACTTCTAAACCAGCCTGTGACCAGAGATTAGTCAATTACTACTAAAGAATGAGCCACAAAAATTTGGTTTAATTTGTGTCTTGGTCTGTAGTAACTATCTGAAGCCAGCACTGCCGCAGCATCCATTTCCGAAAGCTTAGCGCACACCCAGTATCACCTTACCACTTGATAGTACACTTTGTAGAGTAACTCCATAAAGAAGTTTCTATCATCAACCACATTTTACGAAGAAATAAACCTAAAGATAAGCATGTTACTTATCATGTCCAAGGTCATAATACTATCACCTAGGGAATCTAAGACTCCAGTCCAGAGGATGGAATTCCAAAATCTGTGTTTAATTCTACCTAATCCCCTCTGGTTTTCTTCCACAAATCTTGTCACAGATACTTTCTTGTGGTTTGACCCTGACCTGATGCTGCTATGACAGAAGAAACTTCCTGGAAAACACACAAGTTAGCATCTCTCTCTCATGTGGAAAAGATGATGTCATGCTTAAGAGATTTTAAGGAATCAAAATTCCAACCTTTCAATTCCTAGCTGATCAATTAACTGAAAGTATTTCTCTGCTTTCTGTCTTGTATTCTAAAGTTCTTTCTTGAGCCTTAAAAGCTTATTACCCATTTGTAAAATGAAATTAAACTCACACTACTGAAATTGAGGTGGTTGTATATTTTATGTATTTGAGTCTTCCCAACACCAGCAAAGTATATGAAAATAATGGTCAAAATTTCTTCTAGTAGCATAATATATTTGAATTTTTTTCTCTCCACAATATAAGAAGAGTTCAGTATTTGGGGCAATGAAAACTATCTATTGTACTTTTCTTAAAAATATACTTTTGTATTTTAATAAAAGTGTCTCCCTATGGTACATTTTGTTTTTTGACTCCGACAATGCAGATGTCCAGAACTGATAGAAATATGAGAATCCTGAGCCTCAACTACTGGAAGACGAGGAGACTGACAGTGTAGACTAACTAATAACAAGGTAGCTCTAATTTTGTATCTTTCCCATATCACTGACTCAACAGATGTATGACTTTCAGACTCTGTTTATTCTCACTAAGCCACATTGTTTTCTAAATCATATCATAAAAAGTCAACAATCTACATATTACAGAAATATAATAAGAGTTACGATATTGGCAGAAGTTATGAAAGAACCTCCTTGGCTCTTAAATACTAGGGATTTTTATCCTCAATAAAGATGGGATGCATGACCATTATATCGAGTCAATCACCACAAAGGAAGTTGTAGTGTTTTATGTTAAATAAACCTTTAGGCGGGACTAAAGGAATGGCACACTCATTAAAGCACTTGCTTTCCAAGCACAAGGATCTTTGTTTGATTCCCCAGAGCCACAGAAAGCTGGACATGGTGACACATTCCTGTAATACCAGCACTCAGGAGGCTGAGGCAGAAGGATTGCCATGAGTCCAAGGCCAGTCTGAGCTAAATGGTGAGTTCAGGACCAGCTTAGGCTACAGAGTAAGACTTTGTCTCAAAAGAAGGAAGGAAAGAAAGAGAGAGAGAGAGAGAGAGAGAGAGAGAGAGAGAGAGAGAGAGAGGAGAAAGAAAAAGAAAAGGAAAGAAACCTTTAGGGGAAACATATGCAATGAAAATGTTTGAAAGTGTACATTTTACCTGTAAGTACCTCATAGGAATAATTAAGCAAAAAGAAGGAAATGGTAGGAAAAGACAGTTGATTAACATAATAGTATAATGCAAAATTTAGCTTAGAAGTCTTTGCACTACTTAAATTTATTTCTAGGTGGCAGAAAGATTTGCCTGTTTTGCCACTTATGAAAAATGGAAATTCCCCTTGGGATACTATAAGTGTACTATCCAGAAAACCATGCCTCCAATCTGGGAAGGCTATAAACCATTTCCTAAGCTGACACTCAGCACACGGTAGACAGATGGCTTGACAATAATTTTCTTTGCCTTAAAACTGCTTTTGGCAGCCAACTACTCTGACAATTTAAAATTAAGTAATTTTTCAATTTAAATGTAATACAGCTCCTATTTATTTTTGTTTTTTTCAAACCTGAAATAGAACTCACGGTCTTCACCCTGAGCTACATCCCCAGCCCATTTTCACTATTGATTCTGAGATAAAGTCTCACAAAATCATGAAGTTACCCAGGCTAGACTTAACTTGGGATGCCTCTTGGCCTCAGCCTCCCAGAGTGCTGGGACTATAGGCCTGCATCACCAGGCCTAATCTTAAAACAGCAACAATAACTCTATACCTTGAGTTTAGGTTTACAAAATCAAAACATGAAAAAGAATGTTTAAAATATAGATGATGTGACTGCAAATCCTAAACTTAAAAATTAAGATTAAAATTAAGATCTAATATTTCAACTTACACATTGGTAAGAACCACTGAGAACATTCGTCTGATGAGTATAATTTTCCCTTGTTTTTAGATCTGAGAATGGCGAAGAGATAGTGACCCTCACTGACCTCCTTTTCAAACCCACAATGCAACCCACAGTGGCATCGGTGGCCTTTGGTGGTTCTTCCCCAACCACTTTTGCCATAGACACATTTTCCCTTCTCATTATCTTCTCAAAAAAAAAATCACATCATGACCCCAAATATAAGGTTCAGAACTGGACTGAGACCCTACTCAGAGCAAGTCTGACAACCAGCACATCTCCTTTCTCCCTAATCCCTGACTTTGCCTCTTCTCTAGCTTCACCTTCCAAGTATGAGTGTGCCCGACGAGATAGGAGCAAAAGAGATTCTGCCCACAAGCATCTCTCAAGTGAGGTCCCAAACAAATATTATATATTAGGTGTTTTCACCCCTTCACCAGATACATCCTGGGCTCTTCAGGGTATAAAATAACACACTACGCATTCTTCATGGCAAAGATTCATGGATCTTGTGTGTAGGAACACCAGCCAAAGCACACATATCATGATACTGGTGTTGAAATGATGCTTCTAAGGAGAAAACGTCCGGAAACTTAATCTAGAGTGTTTCAAAAGTCTGTTAATTTTTCCTGTGGATGGCAACTTCTGGGACAATCTGTATGCTGAATTTAGTGTTTGTATAATTTTTCTCATAGCATTAGTTTTTCTTCAAATATTATGATAAATTCTGAGCAAAAAATATATTTCATATTTTTTTATATTTATGGGCACTTTGGAACATCCAGGAATGGGGAAGATCACTGAGGGCTTCTCAGTGACATTAAGGAGGCCATGGAGGATGGGTAAGGTTCCCAGTCAAGCAGAATGTGTAGATTTTAGGGTGTGACTCTATGGAAAGAAACTGGTTTGTTCCCATAATAATGAGATTTGATTTATGCAGACTCAAAAGTGAGAAAGTGTTAAATGAATGAAATAAAATTTAATGGGACTGTTTAGTAAATAATGTCTTAATATCATAAATACACTAAATAGCCACAATGAATTATAAAAATATTAATATTAATAGTATATTAAACAACACTTTGAAAACTATTTTAGGTCTTTAAAAATCCTTCTTTTCTTCCTTTTTTCTCTCTTTTTCTGTTTTGATTGGGGAATTTTCAGAGAACAATGTTCTTTTAAGAGAACAAAAGAAGTAGACATAATATACTTTAACTACAGTTACTATTCTCTCTGATTTTTTATCATTCCAGCAAGAAACTCTTAAAGAAGTAGAAGGGTTCCAGCAGTCTGGAAGGCAGAAGCTAGAAAGTTAAAGACCAGCCAGGATGACTTAGAGAAACTCTGCTCCAAAAACAAAGAGGGGATGTGGCTGGGGATGTAGCAATGTAGCATAGTGTTAAGACCCTGGGTTCCATTACCAGCACAAAGAAAAACAAGCAGAAGGAATAAGGAAAAACCTTTTCTTACTGAAAAAAGTAAGGAAAAGAACTGCAATGGTAATTGACTCCAGGCATCCAACCTCTTTGCTTCCATGCCAACACTCTACTGAGTCTGCATCTTCTGAAACAAGCCTGGCACACAGCCTCCAAGCTGAGGGCTTCCAGGACAATGGTCCTCAGCTGAAGAAAACCACCCACATGAAGGTAACAGAAACAGACATTACACAAAACAGCACCTCACCGAAGTGAGCATAATTTCTACTCACCTCTCACCTATCTATCCATACACTACACCTTGGAGCTTCATCAAAAGGAGATACCTTTTTTACTCACATCACAAAATGTCAGGTACTTGAGACTATCATATTGCTTTACCTCAGTCCACTTGCTAGGTCTTTGTATTGCTGTCCCATTTTTCTTTGGTTCATATCAAAACACTTTTATGAGGGAATTGATAACAGTAAATATGAAAGTAATCTAAATCTGAAAATGAATCAAACTATCTTTCACTACATGACACAATTCAGGAATGTAACCAAGATAATTTGCATGGAATTCTACAAAGGACTCTTGTTGAATAACCAAAACACATGGTATTCATGGGGAATCTGCCAGAATTCTCATATAACAGGTCAGCTGAGAATGAGCTGATATGGGGCTGGGGTCCTCAGATCTCGACGTAAGTGTGCTCCTTCTGAAAACTCTCTATTTTCCTTCTAAGTTCTCTCTCACAGAGTGGCCTCTTGTGCAACCCTTAAATGTGTTCAGCTATTAGACAACTACTGGAGCACAATGGCTCTGTGCTACATGATCCTGTGCCTTGGTGGACATCTGGAAACACCATCAGTAGTCACAGTTGGAGGTGATATTGTCATCTGATGAATAGAGGACTGGATGTTTAAACATCTAAAGTGTACAGTACAATACACTACATCAAAGAGTGATCTGAGCCAAAATATCAATACCACCAAGATAGAAAAATCCTGATTCAACACGAACACGCTTGCAAACAATCTTGTGAGAGCTTTTTTGTAATGTCTGAACTCTTCTTATTGCTACAGTGTCTTTGCTATATTGAAACAATGTTTATCCTCCTAAATCTTTGTATGCATCCATCTTATTTATACATATTAGCATCCAAGAAAGGGGAAAAAACTGAAACCCTCAGCTCCAAGATAGACCTTTGCATGACTGGGACTAACACATCCCCAAAACTACACTGACACGGATCACACCCCTCCCAGATAAGGATGATTAGTATTGGGTTGCAGATCAGGAAACTTAGGCTTACATACACATAAGTACAGAGCTAGTAAGAGACAGAGCACGTTCTCCATGCGAATAGTTATCAACATTTTATCTGACGAGTAATTTGCTTTCCTTCTCAACGCTCAACTACTTCTGGTCCCTCTTCTTCCTGTCGGCTTCCCCTCCTCCTTTGACTTTCCCCATTCTCCTTTGACCGGGCCGCAGGTCAGCAACAAGGCTATCAGGGCTCTAACTACACTTACACTTAGAAAGCAGTCAGCAAGCTACAGATCTTTGCTCAGCGCCCCAATGACCTACGTTCTCCACACGTCTTGTTTTGCCCCCAGAAAAGAGATCAGCTGAAAGAGAGCAGATTCAGAAGCCTCTATGCAGGTGAAAAACTCTTCTGTTTTCTGTTTGGAGAGAGCAGGAAATTTTTCACTGGCAGTATACATACTAAAAAATGAACTAGGAGCCAGGCCTGGTCCCATAGCTTGCAATACCAGCACTCTAGGAGGCTGAGGCGAGATGATTACAAGTTGGGAGCCCAGCCTGGGCAACTTAGTGACTTACCAAGATACTGTCTCAAAAATCAAAAATTAAAAATAAATGTAGCTCAGGATAATTGATGGCCATGAGCTTAATTTGTAAATCTGCAAATAAATAAATTAATAAGTCTATTTTTTTGTTGTTGAAAGTGGATGATCGACACCTTGTGTCTTATCATACTATTTTTTCTACTTCTGAAAATATCTAAAAATATTTTTAAGAAAAAAAAACCTCTCTTGTACTTGGCATTGAGTGACAGCCTTTTTTTTTAAATCTTATGTTCACTGTGTAATGCTATGGTGGGAAAACAATTTTCAAAATAAATCTCAAAAGCAAAGGAAAATTAATTTCTGAAATAAATTTCTTACAACAGCAAGATTGGGCCAAATCTCTTAAGCTACTTAAGTAAAGACAGGCTGCTGGGTGCCTTTGTGATTTTGTACTTCTGTTTATGTTGCTACTGGCACAGCCACAGGACAGGCGAGTGCAGAGAAATGGTTGAAACCCACCCCACCTGTAAGGGGTTTAGTGATCGGCAGGCCCTTCTCCTTAATTCTTTGCTACAAGATGAAAGACAACATATTATCCAACATTAATGGCAAATATTTTAAAAATTAAAATACTTTCCTACTACAAAATATTATGCAGTCATTAAAAATAATGGGGTATATACCAATATGGCAAAAAAAATTGTGCCTGATATATGTTGAGTAAAAGATGCCAAAGACAGGCATTAGGTGGCTTAAAAATGAACAACTGTCAAACATCTACAGAAAGGGGACTTCTAGTTCCTGGCCTCCTGCATCTGCTTCCTGGCTCCCATGAGTTGTGCATCTTTCCTTTGTCATGCCCTTCCCCCATGATGCTTCTGTCTCAAAGCCAGTCAACCACACGCAGACCGAACATTCACAAATCCTTCTTCCTTTAAGCTGTGTACATGAAGTTCCAGCAATATATAAATGACTCTTACAGGTATTCAATTGGAATATGTCAGAAATTAATAAAGAAGAAATAGTCACAAATGTTCTGAATGCATAACTCTATTTCCTTAAATAACGTTTAAAATAAAGTAGAACCCTCCCCCAGACATACAGAAAGACACATTGCATTGTAAAATTTCCAAAAGTGAAGAAACGAGTGCCTTACCATGGTGAGGGTGAACGGGTGGTTTTCCAGGGCAGATACACTGGGACAGTGCACAACAATGTACTGCAAAGACAATAAACATCATTTTTGAATAAACAAAACAAAGAAACTCAACTACTCCAGTGACAGTATGCCTTCTAATTTCAAAAATGACGTAAGGACCCAAGAAACACTGTTGCTGGTGACTCACCTGGCCAGGTCTTGCTGTAAAATTTTCTTTGACCATTTGGATTTCCATGACATCTGACGGATGGCTAATCACAGAGACGATGGTGACTGGCTTGTTGCTCCGGATACACCGATAAAGTCTTTCAAAACAATACAGGCACAATGGTCCCGAAATCCAAAGCCACGTCTAAGAGAAAGTTTTTGGAAATACACTTAAAGATTGAAGACCACAGTAACATTTTGCCAACGTCATTGTGAATATGATGAGAAATTGACTACATAGGACATTTTGACACCATGCCCAACAAGTAGTACCAGGGAATCAACAAATTAATTTTCCACTTCAGCATTTGCAATATTACATGTAACATGACATAATGTATACCACAATATAGTAATAACTACTTGTAGTAGTACTAATTGCTCTTTTAGTACTTTCAGTTATTAAAACTTTTCTTTCTCAAAGGACTAGGAAAATATATTTGTCTTCTGCCTGGCAGCAAGCACGAGCATCACAGCATGCAAAGAATTTTCTACTTTCTCAAACACCACAAGTCTTTTCCCTTAAAGTGGCAGATGCCTATAATGGAATCACAAGGATTCTAACTTGCTCTTGAAATATCCTGAAATATTCCATCACATATGAATACACAGCTTCAAAAATGAGTTTCAATGTGATGGGGATCAACCTTATGGGAACACAGGCCGTGAAGATACAACACAATGAATCTCACCTGTGGAAAATGAGCATGGAACCTAGGCTCTTCCACACAAATCTTCACAGACGCACTCCTGTTAAGCTCTTCTGCTTTTGAAAGCCCTCCAGGTGAAGGCTCATGGAAACGTTCCATGAAATGCTCTGGCAGGGAAATACTGGGGTAGCGAGTTTTGTTAAGATAGATGCAGCCCGGAGGGTGGGTGTCTAAATTGGTCTGATATTTCAGCAGCCCTCTAAAATTAAAGTAGAAACAAGCAAGGAGGTGTAGGAGGAGACTCAGTGACGGAAAGTAATCTCTTGCTATCTTCCTCAGCATTATTTGAAGTGACCCTGGGGTATCATATTTAGGATCAACTGAAATACCTTAAAATATTTAATAAATTCTTCTTCGAGGGACTAAACAGAAAAATCTTGCCTTCAAACAAATGCTACGAAAATACAGCACTAACCTACCTACCGCAGCGGAGCTCCTGCCTGCCATACTCCTGCCTGAGCTACCCTGAGTGATGGCATTCCAAGCCTGTGCTACCCGCTCACTTCCTATGTAATCTTTCCAAGTGTGCTTGAGGCTGGCAACCTTTGCATCGGGCCTCTGAGGCATGCATGTAGTCAGATATAAGTTTTCACTTCAATAATGCGGTCAGGACGATTACTTGCTATACATTCAAACATAAAGGAAAAATTCAGGGATTGTATTTGATTTGGAGAAGACAGAATAAACAAGCCTGCTGACTTACAGAAAAATTAATCAAAACTAAACCAAGCAGAAGCTAAAAGCATATCTAGCCTATGCACACAGTAATCAGCTCCTAAATTGGTTTGCTTTCCAATCTGTCTACAAACCAAATCATATGAAAAGCTCAAAAACAATGCAGCAGGCAAGAGAAAATCCTAAAGTTTCATCCTCATCTCATTCGCACTGTTTCTTTTTCTTTCTTTTCTCTTTTCTTTTTTAATTTTTACTTATTTATTTTTGACACAGAGCCCCCCGCTCTGTAGTGCAAAGTGGTTTTGAACTCACTGTGTAGTTCAGGCTGGCCTCGAACCCACAGCCTCATCCCAGTCAGCCTCCCGTCCACCCGGATGACCTGTTGTTTCTTATTTTAGAGCGTGCTTTGGGTGAAGAGGTAGTCTGTGAACTAAGTCCAGGGATTTTCTTCTTGAGCTCCATCTCCAAATCCTTTTTCACATTTTATTTTGAGATAGGGTGTCACTACCTTACACAGGATGGGGTTTAGCTTGCTGCCCACTGGCCTCAGCTACCCAGAGTGCTAGGATTACAAGCTTGCAAAACCACAGTCAACTCTTATTTTAAAACATTCTAAGATGTTTGTTCTGCCTTTCCTATTCCAAAAAAAAAAAAGGTTAAGTAAAATGTACCTAGAATTGTCCCTAAATGACAGACCACACACTACAGCTACATAGGCAAATCAAGAGTAAAAAGTCACATTTGGAAAAGTCCTGGAATAGTTTTAATGCAGATTTTTATTATTTTAAATGGTATTAATTGTTTTCTGTTTTCAAATTATTCTTTGTGGGTTGGCAAAGAATGCATTACTTTCAAATTACTCTTCATGTTTCCAAATATTTGATTTTGGTAGCTTAACAAGTAAAATTCAAGTGTGTTACATTCATAATGATTTCATAAAGATAATGCTTTAAAACAAAAAATTAAAACATAAATAATGAAGCCAACAAACCCAATCATGAAAGTTAGATGTCCACAGCCAAGGCGATCTGTGAAGATGTTCACCATTTCTCTAGTGGACCACCTCCTTTTTTTCCTTTCCCTTTCTCTCCCCTGTTTATTTTACTGTATTCCTTAAGATTAGTCATCATGGGGTCATTAGGGAGCACTCAGAGCAACTAAGCAGCATGCTGCACAAGGAAGAAAGGCGTGAAGGAAAGAAGAGAGAAAACAAAGAAGTGACAGAAAACAATAAAAGGGGATTTTTTTTTCCTCTGGCCCAACAAATTATTAACTACAAAAGTATACCGAGGTCCTCAACAAAAAGATGCCAGTCTACAACATCGAATCAACTACAATAAGACACAAAAGCAAAAGGCACTGGCATGGGCATACTGTTATATTGATAACAGTTCCTATTACAGCATTACCTGGGTAACACTGAACGTAAGTGAATGTCATAATGGGAGTAGAGTGAAAGGATTATTTAGGCCAATACACACGTTATTTACAATGCTTTTCTAGGAGAGGAAACTTGGAGGGTTTAGAAGAGCAGCACATGCTTAGGTAAATGCTAATGAATACAACTGTGCAATCCCATCAACAGTGATGATATACGGAAGAGTTCCCATGGACAATGATAAGAAGAAACATTCCTTCCCTTCAAAACACTACACATTACACAGGATGCAGCTCACTTCCGTCTGTTTTCCTTTTTGCTTCAGGTTGGAACTCACAGATACTTGTTCAAGGCAGGATGAAAAGAACCTGGTTCTTTGCAAGTCAACTCCAATCTCAGATTTTCTCATATTTTAGACAATACGTAGAATTCTATATTTCTGGATAGATACTGTTCCTATGAACTTCTCTTCCCTGTAGATATTTTCAAGAAGTGTACATATACATTCATTTTTCTTTTATGCAATTACTTGTCTTGTTCTTGACCTATATTGCCTGCAAGATCCAGTGGTATTCTAAGGCTTAGTAATGATCTTACATAGTGACAGCACTTTTTTGCTGAAATGACTGCCTAGGAATGTTTTACTCATTACTTCCTTTTGCAAGGCTTAATGAGAATGAAATAAATGAGTATGCTCTTGACTTCTAGGACAGATATTCAAAAGCTCGAGCTAATTGTATCCTAAGATTCAATGTATGTCTACCACGAATTACAATGACCTAGTTTCCTAGAAAGTTAACTGATAAAACAGAATTATATAGGTAAACATATATAGACAGTGTATGATTTTTATGTACTTCTATAAGATTTTCTCTCCAGAGAGTAACTTGGGATTATTTATTTTCTTTGGGATCCCATTATCAAAGTTCTTGATATTTAAATACTGACTTGATGGGCCACCTAACATTTAGAGTCAATTTCTTGCAAAATTCTCTTTCAGAAAATTTTTACAAACTCCATTTTATATCCTAGCTTCTCTTGTTTTCATGAAATTTAAAAGATTTTAGAAAGTAAGGAATCACATAAATATATTTTTAATGTTAAATTTGTTATAAATCAACATCTGCCAAAAAGGACATATTTCTTAAGAAACACAGGAAAAAATAAGGAATTTTCTTCTAACCTTACTTTCTGAGAACACTAGATTTTATCCTCAAAACCGTGAAATCTCTATAACTGATAATAAAATTGAACATCTCACTCAAAACATGCAAAGATGCATACATGTGTATTCACTGTCTTGCAGAGATAAATTAAAAAGATGCGCTAGGTTTCCATTTGATATGAAAATACTGCATTCACAGGAGAGGCTATCTTCTAAGTCATGAATTGATAACTCAATAAAATATGAAAATGTAAAAGATAAATGCAACTTCATAGGCTCAACACTAGCATCTTCCAGATATGAGGCTCAGCAGCTTAGAGCAGCAACTTAATTTAACCTTCTGCGCCTCACTTCTCTGTCTTTAAAATGGATACAATAATGTAAATGGATACCATTTACAAAATAGTCCTGTATTTAAAAACACAAAAAAACTAGCATGAGTGTGAGTGGGGTTGTGTGTGAAGTACTTAGAAGAGCCCCTGTCACATACTATAAGTTACGTAAACCTTGGGAAATGTTATGACGAATTTCATTATTAGGTTTTAGGTGATAACACAACTGTTAATGTGTCAGGTTAAACTAGTTCTCTGTCTAGAAAGCTTCAAGAGAGAAGAAAGTTTCCCCACTGGCTTTCATTTTCCACACAATCCAGTGACCTTAACTCTAGAAAAACAGGAAAAATTAAAATTAGCACAAATCCCACAATTGAGTGATAATTAAAGACTTCCCACAACTACAGCAATCTAGTGAAAGCTGGGAACCCTCTCTTACACGAAGTGTAGCCATGAGCCTCAAACTAAGTATGCATGTTACTACACATACATTTACAGGAACCGTGTGTGAATGTTTCAGGAATTCATTGGTCCCTTCAGTCCATGAAATTATTCCTAAGGATTGTAAATTTGGATAAGAATTTTATTAAGAACTCCCTACTCAAGAGAAGAGGGATTTCAAAAATAGAAATAATGGGTATCAATTGATAATATCAGATACATTAAAAATTAAACATCTAGAGAGTGCCAGTATACTGTAGCAAAACATTTAGCGACTCTCATGAATGCCAAGTCTTCAACCTTCCACCCTGAAAGAGTAACAAACATCTATAAAGTGTAAAGAGGAACACAGGTAGCAGCAAATTTACAGTGTTTACATTTTAGGGATCTGGCTCTTCAGCCCCTGCGCAGATGCTCTGTTTGAGCCACACTCCTTTCCGTGATTTTGACTGAAGGTCAACACTGGAAGACTGGATTGTATTCCACTTGACTTTCCTCTAGAGGTCTAGGTTGACCCGTCTGCTCACGTTCAACTGTTAATTACTAATAGTATCCCCTTTTCATTCTCAGAAGTCTCCAGTTTGGATAATAAATGTAGTGAGTGTTAATTTAGAGGCAATGAAAGGTAAATTTGGAAAAAAAAAAGTATAGAGAAGTCAAAGTTTATCCCTCAGAGCTAGACTAGAATCTGTCACCTTACATCCTGTGGACTTTGTTTTTCTCGAGTTTCTTTCAATTTACCGCTTGAATTTTTTGAAAAGAGCAAGTGCCTCCCACTAATAAGAAAGTCCCCAGATCTTCCCTTCTGCCACATCAGTATGAATGAAGAGAGACCTCAGTGCATCTCATGTTTATTGCACAAATGTCTCCATGCTGTAACAGTGTATCCTTACATTTTCATCCGTGGGCCTGATGCAGGGAGGTTATTTCAAGTCAGCACAATAAGTGTACCCTCACAAACATTTGTCTAACCTTGGTGAACTTCCTAAGCTTAAATTGTGAAGTTGACACTGGAGTTTACTAATGTCATTGTTGACAAAAGCCACCCACTGTGTTCCCCTAGTTTCAGAATAACTGTTTTTAAAAACCCATAATTTGAAAACCATTCCTTTAATTCCCTAGAAAACAGAATCAGACTCTATGGTTAACTCTGGCCACCAAGTACTCCCAATGGTAGAGAACTCTGCTTAAAAGAATAATTCAGATAACAATCATGTATTAAAAAGTGATGAAAGGATTCCAGCAGAGCTGGCACAAAAAATAAAATTATTTGCTCTATAAATTTGCTTTGATTGCCATCTACAATTTGAAAGGGATCTTTCTCAGAATTATCATATCAATATTAATATAATTTCTCTCATTTAAGTAAAAACAGAAAAATACCAGCAGCACCTACACAATACCCCTAAGCTAGAGCCACTAGGGGTGTTGATTCTGGTAATATCTGAGGGGTCAAGGTGCCAAATCTCATTTCCAATGTGTGGCCCACCATCTTCCAAAGGAGTTAGATTGGGCTCCTAGGTGGCCACTCACTGGCATTCTAATTTCTTTTGTCTTCAATATCCCTGTTGTCTCAGCCAGACAATGAGAATAACAAGAATAACAATAAAAGTGCTTCTGCGTTGATGGGAAGATTTAATAAGATTAAAAAGTAAGGTAAAAAAATAAGCATTCAGTGAATAGTGACTGTTAACATAGTCAAAGCAGAGAATCCACAACGGTGATGTAATTTGAAATGATGTCATGTAAGGAACAGACCACCAAAATTAGGAGAAGGTACTGACTCAGCTTCCACAAAACTAAAAAATATTGCCATAGACTTTTCAAACATTACACATCCGTTACACCAAAATAAACTCTTATTCATAAAAAGAGACTATAAGAATTACAGCTTTGCAATGTCAGAATGGACACTTCAGAATCAGATGTTTACTTTGTAGACACGGTAGCAATGATTAATACAGCCAATATATAAGTGGGGGTGGATATCCTTGTTAGCTTGATTTGATCATTCTGCCAGGTATACATGTATTAAAACAACACATCACACTTTGTAAATATACATACCTATTTTGGATAGTTATTACATGGTTTCTCTTATATGAGAAACTCAGAATGTAAATAATTTTACAAGTAAAACAAAAGAAAGATGACAGAAAATAGGAAGGTATATTTTGTAAAAGTGGGAAGGGAGTGGCAGGATGAAAGGATCTGGGAGGGCAGGGCGGGAGCTGGAGGTAAAAGAAATTGAGGTGGACTGTGTTCAGGTACCAAGAGCGCAAGGTGAATGCAGTTACTACATATCACAAGAATATACAAAAAATTATGGTAAGAAATTAAAATTAAAAGAAAAATTCTTCAATATTGGGGGGGAAAGCTTCTTAAAGAGTCTATGTTAAAAATTTCTTATAAAATCATGCGAAATAATCTCTCCTTGTACTGCAAAAGCTCAAGTAGAAAAAACAGCCAGCGATAATTGCCTCATCTATGAGGCCTAATATTTTCTACAATTTCTAGCCTGCACTGATTCTTCTGTGAAATTGCTAGCATTCATGTAAATAAACCATATTCATGTTTTAAAAGCAAGCAGTCTTGGAATGATTTCTAGCATCCACAATTGATTTTTTTCTTCCGGGGCAATTACCCAAGTTGGAAGAGTGGGGACCACGTAACATGCTGTTCTTCCGTCCCTTGCGGCGCTTAGGACGTTGATGGACTAAGCGAGTGCCCAGCTTGTAGCAATTGTTCTGGCCAGACCTAGAGTACACTATTGGGCAGAAATCTCACCATAAATCTAAGACACCTGCTGTGAGCAACTGAATTTTACTTGTATAACCAAAGCCTGGAGAATAAAACTATCTAGGTAGTTCAGAAGTGAAAATGTGTTCTCAGTTCCCAAAAAAATGGTGCAAAATATAAACTTAAAAGATTTATCCACATACTGATCCTTTATCGATCACAGAACCACTTTGTGAAAGCTGGAAAATGTATTAGTTGTAATTTTCTCCACACCAGAAGCATTGCTTGTTGCTTCATTCAAAAATAAACTTCATGGGGAAAAATGCTCTGTGGAATACTCATTATTCTATGTACATATTAAGTGACATCTATGTCACTACTAAAATGTTTTCTTCATTTCTACTGGTAACAAAGGACACCGATTCATTTCAATAACAGGTTGATTACATATGACGCCTTATGAATATTATTTTGTTATTTCTCTGTATAAATGAAAGTCCCTTTCTGTCTACAACACTTGTTCTACAAAAGCAAAAGCTAAATTTAAATATGTCTTCCACTTGCTCACAAAAAAAAAAGATTCTTAATATGGATGTCTTTAAACTTAGGAAGTCTTTTTGAACACTTGAACCTTTAAAAGTTGACTATTTTGAATTGCAAAGAAACAGCTTTTACAGAGTTTCAACTAGTAAAACATAAAGGCAATAGAATGCATAATTAATTATACAAATAAAGGAGTGCTTTTTTCTCCTATCTGACAGGGAAGAGGAAAGGAAGACAGGAAGGAAAGTAATCAGGAAAGCGGACAAGCAAGCAGGAAGAAGGAAGGAAGGAAGGAAGCAAAAAAGGAAGGAAAGAAAGAGGGAAGAAAAGTAAGCAATCTCAGATAAGTCCAGATAATTGCTTTTTAAAAAAATCTTCACACAGAATTTTCTAAAGTACAAACTCTTAAAAAATATATTTTTCTAGTGGGAACGTCTGGTTTGAATTTAAGATTCATCTGTTACATATACTTGAATAAATCACCAACTTTTTTCTCAGCCTCAGTTTCCTCACATGTAAACAGACTTTAATAATATTATTCAGACTCTGACAATTCAAAGTGTTTGATGACATTAATTATCCTAAGCATTTTGAATTGTATGTGGCATACGGTAAGCAACACAGAATGGTACTTCGTTCAAATCAGCACTATTCTGAGTAGGATCTGCTCGCTCCTTGGCCTCTACACAAACTCAGGCCTGGACAGGCAAACAGGTTACATGATGAAAAGAAAATTTATCAACTCCACAAAGGGAAAGAGAAGAACCTCGACCCTGAATCCCCGCCCTCCTCCCCGAGAGACAGGAAAATGGCTAGCTGAAGCTCAGGTCACGACAGGCACCATTTTTCTCACGGTGCTACACAACTCTATGTTGTAGGACATGAGACGCAACAAAACTAACCAGGACACATAGAATAAACCCACAAGTGCTGCTAACCTAACCAGTGGTTTCCAAAATCGGGAAAATCTCCCCCAAATTTGAACATATTCTCTCTCAAATAAGCATACAATCTATTCAAATTACCACCAACAAATTACACTGTAAAACATTCTGAAGGAAGAACTAGCGACCAGAACAAATCTTTCCTCGAGTCCTCCTTCCCTGGGCACACATGCTAAGACAAACGAGGAACACGCGCCGTGGCCAGGAACACCGTGTGTGACCAGTGAAGCGATCCCGGACTGGGCTGAGCTGTGACAGTATTTTGGGACTTGCAGACCTCCATTCTTTGTATGCAGTGTGTTCTTGTCACTGAGGGGTCTGGGCTGCTACAAAATACAGTCCTCGATACACGATAAGACAAACCCTCTCCACGGGGTCTCTCATCCTAACACTGAGTTGCTGAGGAAGGAGGAGGACATGGCAAAGGAGTTGTGACCACAGGGTCAGCCTCTGAGGAAGCTCTGGACATTATGCTGTTAATACCTCTTCCTGTGCCTCCCCTTCCTGCTACACCAAAAGAACCTGACGCCAGGTAGCAGCCTGCTGCGTTACAGGAGTGCAAGGGCCACGCTGAAACCTTCACGTCCTCCGCTGGAGGTCAAGCAGGTATGTGCATACACAAAAACCACCATACTGTGTTCACATCTGCCTCCATGATGCTATAACTTTAAACACCACAACTTAACTTTACTCAGCTTGCCACACATACATTTCAGATTACAGGAGGTAAGCAAAATAAATGGTGAATGTTTATAGTTTTTTTAGACATTATTACAGTAAAACATACATTGCCTTTAATCCTCCACAAAATAGTCCCCCTCACTTCAAACATATTTATCCCATCATTCTTGTCCCTTTCTGAAGCAATTCTGGAAGTCCTCCTTCATAAGTGTCTAAAAAATAGACAAATGGCATGTGATCAAATACACAGCGAATGCTGTTGCCCTGTGCCACCCAACAGCAAGGCAGGCTCGTGAAAACATTTCAGTGGGTCCTTACTCACCAAATGTGGCACTGCAGAGCTCTGTCTCTTCCCCAAAGTCAAAGTGAGTATGAAAGGTCAATGTTTCAAATGGCTCAGGTTGCCACATTGTCACACTGGCAGGTGAGACGTTCAGTTAAAGACACCCATGACAGAAGACTTCCAGAACTGCTTCAAAAGTGGGAAGGGTGGCGGGATAAATGTGTTCAAACACAGGGGCGTGTTTGCGGCAGGATAAGTGGTGGGGTGTCTTTGACTGTGACACATTTTCCAACTTAAAAACACCATATGTTTCGATCACATGTCTTATTTGGGACCTGGGATACACGCTTTGTGAAAAGCCTAGAGTATTTTTGTAAACTCTTTATTTTTTTGTTTCATATCTTTGGTCACTCTGAATTTTTGGTTTTTGTTGTAACTGTTATTTCCTCTACTCTTTTTTTATACTAAAAACTGATAATACATTATTTTAAATTCTGCCATGGAAAGACAAGTTTTTAAAATATAAACATTAAAACATGTTCTTAGAAGTCTTCACTTCTTAATTTCATAATTTAGAGGATATCAGAACACACCAAGAGGAGGCTTTAAAATCTACGAAACTAAGCCAGGTCTTGTAGCACAAGTCAATAACACCAGCACTCGGGGAGGCTGAGGCAGGAGGATTGCACTTTTGAGTTCAACCAGGGCAACTTAGTAACTTAGTGAGACTTTGTCTCAAAATCAAAACCAAAACATAGACCCAGGATATAACATATTACAAAAGCCCTGAGTCCCATCTCCAGCACTTAAAAAATACAGAATATAAAAATAAATAAAAACCATGTCACTGTGAGAATAACAACTGTAGTGCTCAATTTTATTATGATACTATGCTCACTTCATTAAATTTGCTCTGCTAAATATAGAACTATCACTGCCTCTGCTCTTAATTCCAAGTCATCAAATACTTCTACTATGCTCCAAAATTTTCCGACAGAGTTGTCTTTCTTCACCCCATTTTTAGGCACACGTGGATTTGGTTTAAAATATATTTCTTTTAACTTACCCTGAAACATGCAATACCAAAAGCAGGTAGAAGATGAAAAAGAGGTTATGAGTATACCAGAATATGTCATAATTAGAAACTCTGGGGAAAAAGAAAAACAAATAAATTAGTCTTCATTGTACTTCATGTTCCCTCTTATTAAAAAAGTGTATATATTATTTGAAATATAAATCACAATTTTAGAAAGGTAAAATTTGATATTGTCTGAAATTTACCTACTAGTACCAAACCAGTAACGTCATATAAAGAAAACTGACAAAAATTATCAAATCATCCTTTTATCACTTTTGAAGGTTGTTTATATTTCACAAAAGGACCCACAGAAGGATTCCAACAAGGTATATTTTTTAAAGTTCCAATATAAGGCTAAGGAATGAGACTCTGCTACATTTTGTTGTTCTTTTGGTGAATATTTTCACTTTTCAAATAATTTCTAATAAAACTAATGTTTCTATCCCAAATATATTTTGAGAATACTTCAAAAGAAACTCAAATAGAGGGAAATGAAATATTCAGTTTTATATTCTTCTCTTGGACAGTATAAGCCTATAATAACATCTTAGGATTATTGTTCCACACAAGATCAGAGAAATCCCAAAACTAATAGTCACTTTAGTTCCTGTGTCTGGGTGAATGTTTATTACACTCTTGGTGGTCGGGAACAAGTATGTGGAAGAGTTGTCTCCGATATCTGCCCTACAACCTTTCAGAACACATGGCTTAAGCAACAGGCAATTGTTTTTATCTGTACTTCATTCATAGGTGTTACCATGCACAATATCACTAATTTCTTTGTTCTATATGCATCCTCTTTTTCAAATCAAAGAGTAACTTTACCATTTCAAAACACACAGACGTGAACAAGGGTAATGTCAAAAAACCCCACATATCCATTAGCCAGCTTCTTCAAACCTCAATAGTAAGCCGTATTTGCCTTAATAGCCTTTCAAAGAAATTACACATGACAGAGACAATGGAAGCCTCCTGTGTACCCTTCACTCTGATTCTTGTTTAGTGGTGCTGGGAAATCGAACCCAGGGGCCTTGTGCTTTCTAGGCAGGCACTTTAACTGCAGAGCCACACCTCCAGTCCTTAGTTGTCACATTTTTAGACAGAATGATTTCTTGTCGATCTAGAAGTCTGATAATTACCTTCTTAGAGTTCTCAAAAATTTAATGATATTGATTTTTTTACATTTAACTCTAATTTATCTAGAATTTCATGGGCTTATCCCTCTCTTTCGTCATAATCTTGCAAGATATCTTTACTACTGAGTGGGTTTTTACTTTCTACTGTCTCCTGGTTTGTTTCTATGACGCACGAGATGTGATCGAAAAGTTAGTAAATGTTTAATTTTGAAATAGTATTAATTGTGATTAATCTATCTTCAACTACTCCCCCTTACACCAAATGCACTCATCCCGTCAATCCTGCCACTTTCTGAAGCGCTTCCGGAAGACCTCTTATGCGAGCGTCTTTAGTGGGGCGATCGTGGTTGCCTTCAAGGGCCTGAGTCAGTTCAAACCATTGATCTTCCACGGTCATGTAGACCAGAGGGAAGAGCCGGAAGTCGCACGGTAGCAGAGCCAGGGAATATGGTGGATGAGGACACAGAGGAACGCCTGAGGAATTCCTGTTGGCTGGAGCTCAGCAGCAGCATCCACCGCGCCTTTAATCCCAACCTCAGAGCCGAGATAGAGGAACTCCCAGCCGCTCCAGGAAGTGGCAAGCATGGCAGCAGAAGACTGTGGGAGGCGAGGGAGAGGGATTCAAGGGGGCTAATGGCAATGCGTCTTTCACTGTTACCACTTTTTAAAAATTTAATCATTCAGCCCTTGTAAGCTCTTTCCTTACGTTGCTGGAGCTTAATCGTCAGGATGCTGCGGTCATTCCTCCCTGTCCTCCTCTGTGGCCTGCCTCCCCTGCACGTCCCTCAGACGCTTCTTACAATCACTTACCAAACTCAAACAAACAAGCTCAGTAACCTGTCTGAGTTTTTAATTGGAACTGCATTAAGCCAAAAATAAAACTGAGAAGGAAGTATGCCTTTGGAGTATCCTGCTTTTATTCAAATCCCTATGCGTTTGTTTCTCTTCATGAATTTATGCGAAGTTTTTCTTCTACTTTTAATTTCTCATTAAGTTCATGCTTAGATATTTTATGTTTTGTAGCAATTGTATATGGTATGTTTATTTTATTCAGAGTCAAGTTGATTGCAGCTAGGATGGAGAAGAGCTTTATAAATGTGTTGTATCTGATACCTTTTTAACTCTTTCAGTCAATGTTAACGGTAAATTCATCTCAGATTTTCTGAGTACACAATGACATCTGCTTTTCTGTAAACACTGATAAAAATTATTGCATATTTACCAATTCCAAAAGTTTAATTCCTTACCATATGTAAATAATGATGAAATTAAAATGTCATTTTGGTTTTTTCCTAATCTTTTAGGAAAACATCTGTTGTATCACTGCTTGTCAGTGAATTTTGGCCTTTGTATCTTTTCAGTTCTATGATGGAAAGCATTTAATTCCTAGTTTACTTAAAAGGATTACTTTAATCCATAAAGTTTATACTCAGTAACTGACATTTTATAATCTATAGAGATAAGAAAAATGATTGTATTCCAGTTATCTTTAAATGGGTTGTATTAATTATTTGGATAGATCAGCATATGTTGAATGATCCCTGAATTAGTAGGCTAACTTTTGCTATCAGCGATCAAGCATTAAGGTCATATTTATCTCCTCCAACTTCTCTAATGTTTTATTTCCTCACCATGAAAGAACAAAGATAGAAGATTATCTCCATGATCCATTTAAGAACTTTGTGATTCTCACAGTGAAACTTCCAGAAGAGCAAATTATGTTTAATAATCCTATTTATGCAAGTAGGAAAGCTGCATATTAAGAAATGCTCAAGAAATTGTTTTTAAGAACAAATATAATAGCTCAGTGGAGATTAGAAGCTAATTTTTATATTTCATTTAACAAAACTCTCTCAATTGGGGATTATTTTTTCTAGATGTAGGTAGAATACTCCTATACTTTCAAGCCTGTTAGCAAATACACCTATGACCTAAGCTTCCTTCAAGAACTCCCAAAATTAAGTGTCTTTTAAATGCTTGCTCTCCTTACCTAAGGCAAAATTTCTCTCCACAAAAACTGTGCCCTTCTGTACTGATTAATAATTTTAGGATTTTGTTTTGCTGATAGACAATTTTTAATGCTCACAAAAAGTTTTTAAAGCATACTTATCACTTGACTTCACTATTCTGCATCTAGAATTTTTTTCCTAGGATATAACTGAAAATAATATATGAAGATACAAAAATAGTGATGTTTGTTTCAGAATTTAATATAGAAAAATCAAAATGAACCTAAAACATCCAATAATGCGAGAGTAGGAAAACATACATCTATCTATATGGTGATGTGCTGCATCATCAGTAAAGGGAATGGTAAAAAGTGTAATAATAGGATTGTGGTGGTTTGGATGTGGAGTGTCTCCCAAAAGCCTCTCGTCCCTATGGATACTATGTAGGGTTGGGAGGTGGGGCCTGGCTGGAAGGGGCAGATGCTTAAGGCTTGACCTGAAGGAGAGTGTACCAGTTCTGCCCTTCCTCCTAGACTTCTCTCTGTACCTCCATACTGTGAAAAATCTGTCTCTGGGGCTCTGGTCCCCCAGAGAGGGCTCCAGGAGTGCCATGTGATTCCACCATTTTTCAGCCATCTACCAGTTAATGCACTGTGACTTTCTGAAACTGTAAGCTAAAATAAATCTTTTCTTCCTGAATTTGTGCATGTCTGATATTGAGTCACAGTAAAAAGAAAGTAACTAAGACAGTGATGAAGATTTCATGAGTTTAAATAAAAAGTAGATTGAAAGCAATATTATGATATGATCTCATTTAGGTAAAACCCATCAACACAAAAGGGAGGAAAAATTTCGGTCAAGGTATGACGTGAATATTAATTACTCAAGATGACTGTAATTAGTATTAGTATATACTAATAAAATAAGTTTTAAAATATGTACATATAAAGAAAGAGAAAGATAAGAGTGCAAAAGAGAGAAAGAGTAGGTAGGAAGAGAGAAATACATAAGCATGAGGAAGAGAAGTCTATAAATATTCTAAAGCATAGAACATGTCTGTCAGAGGAGTATCTTAAAAAAATAGAACATATATTTCAACTAGCTCAAAATGTTTTAACTATAATAAGTATGAATGCATGCATTGCCAATCATGTTAGCAAATATTAACCAACCATGGCTCCAATGCTAGGCTTGGAATACTCTGTTACAATAAAACAAACTTGTACCAGGAAATTATTCATAAAATAATTTTAAATAATGTATTTGTAGGAATCCCCAAGGTCAAGTCTGTGCAGCAGAATTCAATCCCATGTTCCATATAGCCCTTCAGGTGAACGATCTTGAAGAGCTAACTCAGAGATCATTGGTCATCAAACAAAGCCCACAATTCCTTTCAAACCTGGAGAATCTGACTAATAAAAAGAAAATTTCCAAACACAAGAAATAATAATGAGGAAATGCTTCCATTTTGGCGAAAACAGTCCATGTACTAGGATACTGCACTGGTTAAATCCTTTGGTTAATCAATTTACAATTTATAGTTAATCATTACTATACATGAAAATAAAAATCTGATAAAATGTCTAAACAACATGGATCAGTAAGTAAGAACGCAGAGGCGGTGCTGCTTACCTTATGGCATACGTAGAAGCTGTTACCATGAGGAACAGCACCATGACTAAGCAGACCCCAGTCAGGCCAGGAACTGGAAAGATGAACACAAGTACATTTTAGCTTAAATCAGACTGAGAAGAAAGTACCAAAAAAGCATCACCTTGAAGTGCCAAGTACCACGCTGTTCTATGGGCAGCCGACTTCAAGTTCCATAGCTGCACACCTGTTCCCTTCAAACACCCCTTTTTAATTCAGCACAAGTTTCAAAGATTTTAAGACAAGGAAGGTTCCTTTCTTCCTGTAATAGAAGAGTCCACTTTTCTATTTCCAAATATTTTGCTCAGAGTGGCTAATCTGTACTTACTTCCACAGGCACATACTGTACCCACTGCCAGTAATTACAGCAAGGAGCCTGGGCTAGTGTTCAGCACCCCTGGTGTGCTGAGGTTTCTCCACCATAGTCCTCAATTTCTCTTACTCTCTCCTCCCTCTTTTTCAAATTCAAATAACTCCATTTGGGTTTCATTATCTGGGATAATTTTTTAAATGCTTTTAAAAAAGAAAAGTTTTTTAAAACAAAAATAGTAGACTTAAAAAAAAAAAAAGATTGTGCTGAGATTCCAGGAACATTGGCAGCAAATATATTTTTCTTTCATAGGGAAAACTTGGTAGTGTTTCCGATATGGCATGCTAAGGAAGGAAGGAAGGAAGGAAGGAAGGAAGGAAGGACGGACGGAAGGAACAGAGGGAAGAAGGCAGGGAGGAAGAAAGAAAGAGATGTTCAAACATGTTGTTCAAATTAATGACATGGCATTTAGACAGGAAAGTATGCCCAAATAGAGAAGCTGATACACCATATATGAATCTCTAAAACTCTCATGGACCCCTTCCTGTTTCATTACTAAAAAATCAAATATCCTGGCTATGTTGCATTCTTCACTCTTAAAATCACACATGCAGCAATAAATCACTCATAATGGAGTCATCACACATTGTCCCTCTTATCTATTTGTCAAGAAGTCCTCTGCAGGGAACAGAAGGGCGGGGAGCGGTGGGGGGGGGGGGGGGTGACTATGAACCACCAGCATTTCATTCCAGGTGGGTCAATGGAAGGTCAATACGTGTAAGCACTGTCAGAACTCCAGCAGGTTTAGAATCACTGGAAAATAACAGGAGGGCTCAGCACAGAAGAAACTAGTTTCACTTGGAAAAGGCACACACGCACACGTGCAGACGCATGCACATGCACACACACACACACACACACACACACACACACACACACACACCCTCACACACACAAAGAGAATTTTCAGAATCTGAACACTTGTGTACATCCTTCTCCTTAGTTTTCCCAACACGCACATTTAGAGCTCTAAGGAAACATGCCCTTCCCTGTTATCCCTAATTCACATACTGTCTAGTCTGCACTTTTTTCCTAGGTCCCCTTTACCATGGTAATTTCCTCTTTACTAGGGCTAAGAGAAGAGAAAGAAGAGTAATCTAATGAATACATAAGGACTACTAGCACACAAAATATATTTTCATTAAAAAATAGCATGCCTGCAAACTGACCTAGTTACTGTACTTCCAAATGTCTACACAAAACACATACACCCATACAACCACATAGAGATTATTCCAGATTGTTTATAGCTGCTGTATTTGTACTAATTAATGTATATAATTTATTCAGATATCTACAGCAGATGAATGTATAACTGAGATATTATGTGCCCCGAAAAATAAGTCAGTAATAAAAATCTATCAACTGTTGACAAATTAAGTAGCAACATAAACATGTCACAAAATGATTAGACTAAGTGAAGGAATCCAGACTGCCTCACCCCCCAAGAGTACAATCTTGTGCTGATGCTACATAAGAGCCTAGAAACTCACGCCTGTCACAACAGACAGCAGAAAAGTTGCTGGTGGGAGACAAAGGAATGTGTTTTAAAGGTGTACAAAGGACTATGTTGGGTAACGGAAATATGTTAGCACGATTTTCGTGGCAATTTGGAAAAATAACATATAATGTGCGTGTGTATACACATATATTAAAATATATTTAAACCTGTAAAATTCTATGCTTCACATATATGTTTAATTAGTGATCTTCAATTATAATTTAATAAATTTGAAAGAGGAAAAAGTTTAACTTCTTCAATCACAAGTAAATTTTTTTTAAAAACCGGTCCTTATTTAACCAAATGAAGAGCGAAGGGTTAGAAACCCAAATAGCAGTATGAAAGTTGTGACTGAAGGGCCCTCTCCACCAATGTTCCTGAGACTTATCTCATGTTCTACAATTTCTACATTCCTATGTGATTCTGAACATGCCAGGATTCATTAGGAAAGGTCTACAAATCCCCCCACTGGAAGGACATTTAAAATGTTTAGAATAGTGCCACAATTTCCAAAGTACATTATTTGAACACAGTTCCTTAAGATATTAGTTTCTATGACTTAAAAAGTCACAATCATCCCTGGAAATTTAATACACCAGTGTATTAAAATCTCTGAGAAGTAATAAAGTCAAGAAAGCCATTGAAATCTTAAATATTTCTTTAAATTTATTTGACCACAGAAGTCCTTCCTTCCTGAACAGAATATGAAAACTATATTGGAAAGATCTAGAGGGGATGAAATGGGTGTTCAGTCGGTGGACCACTTGCCCAGTGTGTAAAAGGCCCTAAGTACAATCTTCAATACAGCAAAAACAGAAAGAGCAAAAAACATATCACTCGTGTTTTTTAAAGTACCAATTTAAAAGTACCATAAGTCTATTTATACATGAGTAAGGTGGCCACTTATCACCTCACATTCCAAAAGCCAGGACAAACAATGTGAAAGCCATGGGATTAGTCTAGTAGCACAGGACAAAATTGTTTGCTTCAGTGAATTGCACTTATTTTCCTGTGAACTCTGAGCCCAAAACATATAGAGCTAAATGCAATCTTGGATTTTTAGGACAATGAAAGCTTACATGTTTACTCTTATTGCTTTGTATGTATGCATATTAATGCATTAATTAGTGGCTTTTAAGATAAATAATTGCAATAGCCTGTCCTGTCTTAATGAATTGTAGAGTTCATTTTTATCCATGCCCAATGTATGAAATAATACCATCTTCTACTCATTGCCCTACTTCTTGGAACCTAATTGGAAACAAAATTGCATTTGTTTATGAAAATTTTTCTAATTAAAATTAGATGTTGTAAGTTTTATTGTCACAAGATGGTACTACCAAATTAGAAGGTTTTGTAGCTTATAAACATGTTCAAATGAATACACAATTCTAACTATTATTTCATAAATTCTTAATTGAAAAATTTGTACCATATTCTCTGTAGCTAGTTTAATTGCCATATTTAATGTCACTTGTACTTCCACCCAATTTAGCTGTTACAAAACAATATTATTTTTCTAGTCCTGAATTAACTTAAAAACCAAGTAGGGAAAAATACTAGGTAACATTAAACACACTAAAATTAAAAAGAAATCAACTAATAAAAATATTCCTTACTACTCGATACTCCAGAACATTCATGCACTTCCCCAGCAGTGCTATGGCTTGGATCCAGAACATCCCACAAAGCCTCGCGTTTTTGGATGCAGTAGGATAATAATGGAACCCTGCGCTGTTGGGAGGTAGGGCTCGGCTGGAAGGGGCGCGGGCTTGGGATTTGACCTAGAGGGGTGGTGTCAACTTGTTGAAACTTGGGGCTCCCAGGGCAGAGCTTCCAGGTGTGTTATTGACTCTGCGGGTCAGGGAGTGAAGGAGGTGCACCTACCCTGGGTATGAAGGGCCCAACAGATAGCCTGAAGTAAATAAAGGAAGGAAGAAGAAAGTATTCAAGCATTTCTTGGTGGTCCCTGAGTCCCCAGACATCGGCTTGCTCCCGCTTCAGTTGGCTTTTCGTCTGCAATGCCGCTCCAGCCTCTGCCACGTGCCTTTGCTGTTGCTGGTTGCCCAAGAAAGGACTGTGTGAGACCTTCTGAAAGTGTAAGCTTAATGAATCTTTCCTCTTTAAGTTGTGGATGTTGGGTATTCTGTCTCAGCAATGAATAAGCAACAAAGAGAAGCAGGATCTTAATTTTCCTTGGATTCTGTACCTAAGAACATCTAATGATGGCTAAAGAGTAGTTTTAGTCACTGGTAATAACAAAACATTGGATTAAGTCTATATGTAGAAAAGAACCTCTTTCAACCCACTAGTAGCACTTAGACCCCTGTGCTCTGTGACTGGCCATTATTCAATGGGATCACCCAGGTGTCTTAGGAATTCCAGACTCATTCCTTGGGAGCATTGTGTCTGAGCTCCAGTTTGTGACCAATCACCTGTAAAGTGACCATCTTCATGTTCCCATCATGAGAATATGTGAATCTGGGTCACCAAAATGGCGCTCAGTTACTGACTTGGGGTGACTCATATTGTTTATATTAACAGAAACCTCACAAAAAATGTTCCTTGGAGCCTGCACGCTGTGGAGAAGCTCACTTTCACTTGGAAAACACAATATATGAAAGGAAACAAACTATGGTACAATGGAGGAGATTCACAGCCATCAGCTCTAATTTAAAGATGTGTGCTGACTTTGACCAGTTGAACAGAAATAGAGATGGATATTTCAGGCAAAAAGAAGCTCAGAGATACTATTTTGGAGTAGAACAGTAGCTTCTGAGGTACTTGAGAAGATAAGTAAAACACATTGTAAAAATCCCTCGGGAAGACTTTCTAAGACAGAACCAGGACACGGTGTTTTTAAATGCCTTCTCTACTTACTCCAGTACTACTCAGGGATCTCTTTGAGGGAACATGAAATGGTGGGGTCTTTACAGCAGGCAGACAGAAGATCTGCTTACAGGGAAGTATTAATTATGCTAAGTTGTTGTCCTAAGGCACTATCTTGTAAAGAACCTTTGCAGATCTTTGTAAATCAGATTTTGCAAAATGTTTGAACGCCCCAAGACCACAAATTAAACTTTGTGCAATAGAAAATAATACTAATGCAAGGTTCTTACGTATTTCTTCTACACTAATTCATAGGGACCAAAACAGCATACTGACTCACACATCAAGCTTTGTTTTACTGCCTGTTCCTCTCCTAGGTCACGTCCAACTCTTACGCTAAAATAAAAACATGTATTTACTAAGGGAAAAAACATGAGCAAAATAAAATGACATTTCCAAAGAGAAAACTGTAGGATACTTTTGCAAGAGGCAAACGTCCTACATCTATAGGTACCAAGAAAATACGTTTTATAAATCTAAGCATGTAATTGTGACACACCTAGGGTAAAACATGGATTTTTACCATAAAATGGATAATAAAGAAAGACAATAGACTTGACAGGCCCTCTGATTATTAGTAGGTTATCATAGGCCACCATGTATGGAGATTATCACAACAACCCCATTATATTTGTCCCTAAAATATGTGACAAAAGTCTTCATAGCTCAGCTTCTTCCTGTTCTGTTTATCAAGAAAAAGGAAGCAAGACCTTGAGGACGAAGTGATTAGAATTGTCTAGTATTGGAGAAATTTTTGAGATTGTCGCATGTGCTCTAATCTAGACAGATTTCATGGACAATATCCTCAAGATGGAAAAAAGAAATGGCAAAGGAAAAATAAGACACACTTTCAAAAAGCGCTGATTTTAATGACTGCCTCTCCTCCCATATAAGTTTTGAGATCATAGTGTCCGGCTGAATCACTGACTTGGGAGACCTGCACCAATAGCCAGGAGGTTGGTGTTTCTTTCCCAATACTTTGAGAGTAAGAATTCACTCCATGTACCATGTCTCTCGCGGTGTTTGCCAGAGCTGCAGGCACCCAGCATGTGAGGTCACATTGCTTTGTACCACAGTGGGAGCTGCTGGCTCTTCTTCACCCATTCCAACCCAGCTGCTTACCTGGCCCCTCTGTTCTTGGTGTAACTTTCTGCCTCAATGTTTGTTCCAGCAAAAAATTTTCCCCAAATGCTTTATTTCAACATGAAATCAGGGTCAGTGTGACAGTGCTTATTTTCAAAGATGACTCTAATTCTAAGGAAAGGCAACAAATAACAACTTACCAGTTGTGAAGAGAAGTTTTCTAGGGTCCTGAGGAAAAGGAAAAAGAAAATATTTGACTGAAAAATAAAATGATGACATAAAATGTCACAAGAAGCTTGCAGGGCATAAGAAGCAAGTATTGGGCCTGTGAGGTACTGTTCTTCTATTTTAAGTAAGAGACACCCAATTAGTTTTAATGCCCTTTTCACAACACTAGAAGAAACTGTAATTTTATAAAAAATCCAAGACAGGGAAGCATTTCCCCAAGAGAAACCAGAGAGCAGGATGATTCAGAATGTCTTGCCAGGTTTTCTTCTTAATGGCTACTTACAAACTACTAGCTCTGGTCTCAAGGCCCCTGCTGATCATTTGAGACTCAATATCTTTACCTATAATGTACAAATATTAATATGTGTTCCATCTACTGCAATTGCCAAATTGTATCGTCAAGACATGGGAATCAAACATCATCAAACACACTGGAGGTTTGCACCTCTGAAACTCAGTGCAAAGAGAGCTAATTGAGAATTTACTGTTTCAAATACTATGAAAATTAGTAAGAAACTCAAGAATATTAGTTTCTGTCTCTTGGAAACATGAAACTTTAATATCATTATTGTCACAGTTATTTCAAACTGTGCAGTAACTATGGAGCCAACTCTTTCTACCTTCCAGGAAACATAAGTCAATTTTCAAGATAGATAGATTTCTTTTTCACCCTCTTGATATTTAATATTACATAGATTTTTGTTTGTTCTCTTCAGTGCTGAGGTCAAACCCACGATTATGTATGTGTTAAGCAAATGCTCTACCACTGAACTATACTCCCAGCCACCAGCACAAGCTTATGAATCCCCTTGCCTTTATACCTTCTTGAATATGAAGTTTAGACCAGGATGTACAGAAAATAGGAAGCAATTTATATGGTATAATTTCAGGAGAAACAAATAAGAAATATCTGAATTGGAATAGCTCCTCATCTCCCCTTAGGTCAAGTAACTTATCTACAAGGTGACCTATAGAAATTCAATACATAAAGAGCTAGTTTTAAAAATATACATAAACTATAAAAACTATTTAAAAATAATTTTGCATTCTCTTTCCACCAAAATTTAAAATACATAATTTAAATCAAATTATTTGTCTATTAATCTGTAGCAGAATTGTATAAAGAAATGAATTTACAGGAGAATAGTTTATAACAAAAACTTCAAGCTGAATTAAATAACTATGAGTAAGGAAAAGGCAAAAAACAGATTCATATGAAGTAAATGTGGTAAATTCATATACACCAGGACACTTGGACTTTATATGTATATCGGTGTACACAAATTAACTTCAGGGGAATAGATATCAGAAAATAACACCAAACTTTCTTGAAAAGAAGTATCAAATAATTAGTTATGGATAGTTTGGGAAAAAAACTCCCACTTTTAACTTCTTTAATTCTTGAACATTTTGTGTTGTCTATCACCCAACATAAAACAATCTTCATACTTAAAAAATCTAAAATGCTTGAAATTTTTTAGAAAACCAAGAAAAGGTAGAATATATCAAAATGAAAAATAACTGTAAGTGTTAAAGAAGTAAAAGTCCTAAAAAGTGAAGCAGAGGTCAATTCTGTTATGCAAAATGGTGTCATGTTTGCATTTAACTTCTGCACATCTGCCTTATAAATCACCTCTAGTATATTTGTAATACATAATACAATGTCAGTGTTCTAAAAATAACTGTTGTACTGCATTATTTAGAAAATAATAATAAGAAAAATCTATGTGTATACAAACACAATTTCTTCTAAAACTTCCTATTTGCAGTTGCTTATCAACTGTATTGCATACTTCCACTGACAGGAAATGTCAAAAGTAGGCAAACTTATAAAGATAGTAGGTAAATTAATGTTTATACAGGACAGGATGGGGGTAGGTGGGCATGGGATATTGATAGGTAAAAAATTTCTCCTTAGCTGATGAAAATATTATGATAATGAAACTATGGTGATGTTTATATAACTCTGTACATATACCGAAAATGACTGAAGTACGCACTTTCAATGGGGGAGTTCTATGGAATGTAAATTATACTTCAGTAGCTGATTTAAAAATTAAATATGTATTTTAAAAAGAGTGAGAGAGTGAGAGAATCACTGAAGAGTTGTGCTTTGAGGTTGTCTTCGCGTTTTGAAAAAAAAGCAACCCAAGACCTACAAAAGCACTAAGGAGCTATGCAGATCTAACCAGATTTCTACACATTCTGTGCATCAGGCTCTGGACCTGCACCAGGCACACACAATTTCATTCCATGAGTGGCTTTACATGGGAAAAAAAAAAAAAGGAGCAGATATTGCCTGCTACACAGTTCATCTCAATTCAACTCAAGGTCATCTATTAAAAGAATTTGAAGGAGAGGAAGAAAAAGAAAACTCACTAATTTTTAAAAATAGAATAAAATGATCATCTAAGATCCACAAATAACCTGCCTGCTTTTTCACTCCTTTTCCCAAGCACAGTATGCAAGTTATTAAGGTATTTTTACCTTGAACAGCACTCTCGGCTGAATGATAGGAATTAGACAAAAGCTGCAGGAGTCAGAAGGTAACTGTGAGTGACAGCCATCCGCGTGCAGCGGCGTACAAAAAGCAGACACTTTGCAAACTCCCATTTTTCAGCAGGAGAGACTATGAAATAGTAATTACCTATATTTTCTATTGAAAGGGACTAAAACTCAACTTGACAGCTGCATTTTAGAAGCACTCAAAAGAGCAGCAAGGTATAAATTTTCTGCGAAAATCACAGACCCTCATTAGTCATCTAATGACAAGTGACAGAAAAGTGGGAAGACAGAGACCACCCACCTCATCCTGGTATCTCGCCGCATTCAGCTCGACGAAGTCTTCACTGTAGTTCACTGAGAAGTTGAGGGCGTTCACCAGATGGGCAGCCACGTGCACACCTACAGGGGGAAAGCGGGCACAAGCCAGTGGAGCTGTCACAGATGATTTGTGGCAAGAAATCGGTTCCTTGTCCTCAGTAATACACAGTCAGACTTGGACAGCCATAAAACACCAAATTGAAAAGTGAGATTTACAAAGACCAAAAATGTCCCTCAAAAGTCTCCTGTGCTTGGAGGATGGCTGGTTTGTAGGAGAGGTTACATTCATCAGTGGACTCCTCCAAAGTGAGTTCATAGCTGAATAGGCTGTTAGGAGCTGGGGTCTAATGGGAAGTGGGCCACAGAGCGTATGACCTGCACAGGTCAGGTGGCATATTCTTTCTGGCCCTTTCCTTCACACTCTGTTTCCTGACTGCCCGTGATGAGCAGCTGTTTTCTGCCACGCTCTTCCACCATGATCTTCCTGCCATGGAGCCAGCTGACGAGACACTGAACCCTCTAAAACTGTGAGCCAAAATAACCCTTTCCTCTTCTAAGTCGTCTTCAAGCAGTTTTTCCCATTGACAGGAATTAACACAGTCAGATAGGGCATATAAAAACACAGGCTCCCCTACCCCATCCACACTAACATAATGTGTGTCTAAAGATATGGGCAGTTATATATTTGCTTCAATCGCTCCTGGACATTTTTCTCCTCCATACCCCCACACTTGCTCTGTATCTTGCCTTCTTCACTGTGGGCAACCCAAAAAGACAGACCTTCAGAAAAGCTTTTAAACAATTGAAATTTTTCACATACTACATATAGTGATCTAAACTTAACAGCAAAAAATTTGACAACTACTTAATGAAACAAAAACCTTGGAAAACAACAATCCCCATTGGATAAACAACCTACCTATAATAGCACAGGAAGCAGAGTGCTCAGCTGACCCAGAACTCACACAAAAGATAATGTGTTAGGAAATTACAAGAGATGGGAAAACAGACTGATATTGATACAATCAAGGGAGAAGAAAATTACTTTCAGATGGAACAAGAAGGGAACAAACGACCTGCATAAAGGAGCAACACAGCCTCCTCTTTCCCCAACCTTCTCTTGTAGGTGAAATGAGGTGTGAATTAACATAATGGACCAGAAAGAACAACAGACAATTGAAAAATCTGGGATCTTGGCCACATTGCTCATCTATTAGGCAGGTCCTCTGTCATTTATCTCTAAAATGATGGCAAGATACAATGAAGGATTTAAGGTGAGCGCTGTGTAGCCACTTAATAAACCATTACAGGCTATGACGCTCTGTGCAAAGTGATGGTTCTGAAGACCTGGAAACTGTAGCACACAACAGGCCCTAACAACCTAGAATTGGAGCTACAGCAAGGCTGAAGGCTGTAAATCACTCGCAGAGGCCCATGAAAGTGAGAGAGGAATGAAATACTGAAAATCCTAAAGATTTATTTAAAAAAATTACATGGCAACCAATCAAATTAGAGATGGCTAGAGTCACAACAAAAGTAAGTGTAACTTATAAAGTTGTAGGAATCAACACGGTGTGGCATTGGGGGCAAATGCTGACCCAGACAACAATGGAACAGAGCTTTGAAAAAGGAACAAGTATAAAACAAGAGAGAAAACAAGACAGTGCTTTCAACAAATGTTCCGGATGGTTTATACGGAAAAGAAAAATGAGTCCAGTCAGAGACTTTCATAAAAATTAAAAATGAATAGCAAATTTTAATGTGAAATCCAAAACTATAGAACTAGTTTTTTCCTGTTCATACAGGAAAAAACTAAATGACTTTGGGTTTTTGATCACTTTTTTTCACTACAATCTATTTTTGTCATTTATTTTAAAACTTAATCATAATTTTAGTTTACATATTTAGGAGGTACAGGAGAAATATATATATATATATATATATATATTTATACATATATATGTGTGTGTGTGTGTGTGTGTGTGTGTGTGTAACAAAATCACAATAACTAAAAGACCCATCTTCCTGAATATTCTTAAAAATTACTAATACATTATCATTCACATAGCAAAACCCAGCATCCATAAATGATTAAAAAAAAACTCTGACAAAAATAAGTATAAAAGAACCTTATTTCAGGTTAATAAGAGTCATTACAACAAACCCCACCTCCATCATACTAAATGGAAAAAAAAATGAAAGCATTTCTTCTAAAATGGGGATCTGGGCTGGAGGAATAGCACAGTGGTTAAAGCACTTTCCTTGTAAGTGCAAGGCTCTGAGTTCAATTCCCAACTTCATATTATAGCATTACTTTTAGGGCTTGGAAACCTTGCCTGTCCCCTCCAGTCACTATTAAGTAAAACTATTTAATTTCAGGAAATAATTACTGAATGACTGAGTCACATAATTGTGGATAAGATAATGCAAAAATCTTAAGACACACCCACTTTCTATTTTTACTCTAGATAGCTGTCTTAAATCTCATAGAAGAAGAATTAAGACATATAATAAAAAGTCTCAAGTAATTGACAGTAGACAATACACAGATCAATAAAATTCTACATTCCAACATCAGTGAAATGCATAGTTCTAGCAAAATATTGAGTACCTTCTGGCTTTCTCACCTGAGAAAATACAGATGGTCACGCCACAGGTTATATGAAATGTTCTGCTCTTATCCAACAGTCTTCTCGTTCTCCTGCTAGGAACCTAAATAAAAATCATTTAATATGGTAAAAGTGACACAATTAATAAGATATGTAGATAATTGTTTGGCTCTAACATTTATAATAATAAAACTTCGAAAACAGAAAAGCCTATTAATCATAACTTAGCAAGATGAATGACGACATATATCATCTGTAAAACTCTCAATCACTGAAAAGAATGTGAGAAAATTATGGCATAGATTTAATACATCATTAGCTTAAAAAAGTCAGAAAATATAAACTACACTGTTATCCTGTATTGCCCAAAAACAATGACACTGTGTGACAATTCCAAACTATCACCTGTAGCTGTTCTAGCAGAATAAAATTAGAGGAAATCTTTTCTGATTATTTTGTGTATTCCTACGATATTTCAATTTCACAGTATGTATGCTTTCCTTTTGTAGTTTAAAGAAAGATTATTTTTAAATGAGGCACTCTCATCTGTGGTTTTAAATGCCTGTCTGGTCTTCTAGAAAAATAAATGTCAAGTATCTTTGAATGTCTACGTTTCATGCTGGGAAACAATTCTGTAAGGCATATTTAATAATGAGAGACCTAGGAGGGAACTTTTTTCTTCCTATCACTTCTCTCTCTCCAGGCCAGGCCAAGGGCCAGCCACAGGAATCACACCCAGCATTTCACAACGGTAGGCAACTTAGGGAAAGAGTTATTTCCACAGATTACTACATTAAAAATAAAAAGTTTCCAAATATAATTACATGAAAAGACTGAGACATTTTCCTAGAGTCAATAAATAAACTTTACAGAACAACAAAATGACCTCAGGATAACACTTAGTCCTTTTAAAACATCGTTATCTGTCCAGCAGTGCTTCATCATTTAGCAGAGAGTAAACACACACACACACACACACACACACACACACACACACACACGTGCAAGTGCATGCACACGCCAAGAATGACAGACAAAAAATTTCAGCTGTTTTAACACCATGACTGCTAAAGCTTTACTTTATATTCTTCAATTTACAATATTAAATGCATGATAATCAAGACATGTTTTCAAGCTCATTACACAGTTCAGCATGGGTGTGTGTGTGAGATTTAAACAACTACCAATACTAGGGTTCATTCCATGTACGGCTCCAAAGCCACAGGGACCTACTGTGTTCACGTGCATCTCAATGAGGCACGGGCTAGGAGAGCGGGCTCAGGACAGGCATTCTGATTTCATCAGTGGCAGTCACTACTCTCACAAGCCACTTACAATCTAGGCCTCCGATTCCTGGTGTGTGAATGGAATTGCATCAGTCAGGTTTCCTGTGTCTACAACAAAATATGTGAAACCCTGGAGTTCATGGAGAAGAGACTTACTCTGGCCCTGTTTCAGCTGGTTCCAATGCACAAATACTGTGGCCCAGAGGCACAGCGGAGGAAAGGTGTTCACCCTGTGTCAGCTGAAGGAAGCAAGAGAAAGGGAGAACCGGGACAAGATTGCACCCTTCCAGGCCACAGCCCAGGGACCTGCCTCCAGCCGTCCCTCCTCCATGGCACATTCCACTGTGAACTCCTCAATGAGTCAATCCACCAATGACAGAGCTCCCGTGAGGCAATCGCCTTCCACACACTCATGTGGAACATTCTGGATTCTAAATCTTAACAGCAACTAGATATAACTGATAGCAAAGCCCACATAATGATAACTCATAATGATGTATAAGAAATGCCAAGCACAGTGCCTGAAATCACTGCCCTAATAATATTAGTAATATGTCTGTAATTCTCTGCTCTTAATTAATGTTGCACGGTGGCCCAGTGATGATCTTGACAGTTAACATGACCTACACCACCATGTGTGAACAAGTCATAGCAAAAGACATACATGAATCCCAAGCAGAAACAGCATGTGACAGGCTTGATTTTTGGGCTCAAAATTCTCACTAGCACATTTTTTTCCCCTTACCTTCTGGGATCCTCGAAGATAAGCCAGGAGAGTCCGGCACATTGGCACAAGGATAAGACTGCAGTTGAAGTTCAGGACAGACGCAGAGGCTCTGCTTAGGCACAATCCTAGCTGAACAAACAAGGCCAGCGTCAAAACACAGCCAAGTGCAAACAAAAAAGCCCTGAGCCTATTCCTCCTGTAAGAACCACAGAAGGTGCCGGCTCCTTCTTGAGGCTTAAAATCATCTTCTTCTTACCTCTTGCCAAAGTCTCCTCAGAAGAAACAGTTTCTTTGCACCAATTCTCCAAGATGAATGTAATTAGTATGCATCACAAATATAATGCCAGTAAGAATAATAATTATGAGGGAAAACAAAACTAGTTTCTTTCAGCTCTGAACAGCAATGAAAGTTCTCCTCTTATTTTCGCTAGTGTTATAATCCCCAGAATATATTCTTTCAGCTTCAGGTCAGCTTCCTGTTCTGGCCCCTTAGGGCCATCCTGGGTTTTACTTGTCCTAGGGCCTGTCCATACTCTACTTTCTGCTCCGCCCCCAACAGGTGGCTCTGGGTCTTTTGCTCATTGAGGTTGGAAGTGTTTGAGCACAATTTGAAGTGAAGCATTTTCACCGGTGCCCCACTTCTCTGGAATTCACTCAGTGTCCACACAAACCACACCACCACCTGCCTCCAAGATCCTCCTCCCACTGATTCTCCTCATCATAAATGTTTCAATGTAGTGCTGCCCCTCCTGAGCTCTTCTCTGTACCGGGTGGAAAGCAGGTGAGACCCCATGGTGTTAGGCACTGCGTCTGTGCCACCCCTATTCTAATGGCTTGACAATCAATCCCGGCATCTCCTTTTAATCTTACGTTATGTTTAGATGGGACTGCTGGCACACGCTTATATTCCCAGCACTCTAGGAGGCTGAGGCAGAAGGATCACAAGTTCAAGCTGAGCCTGGGCAACTCAACAACTTCAAAGACACTGCTTCAAATTTTAACAAAAAAAAAAAAAATTAGGGAAAGAAAGGAAGGAGGTAAGGAAAGAAACTATTAAAGGATGGAAGGAAGTAAAGAAAGAAACAAAGAAAGAAAGGAAGAACTGATGTATTATGACCAGCCATGTGCTGTTTTGTCATTGCATTTTTATTATATTTAATAGCCTCCTGGAACTCTGGGAAATAGCTATTGTTTGAAATACTTTGTTGAGACTATAATACACAAAGAAGGAGTAGAAATTTCATCAAATTCTTCTCAGACACTTCAAGTCACATGACCCACAAAACCAATATGGAATCTATACTTTTGTTCTATGGAACATCATTATGCCACATATAAGCTAACTGCAATCAAGTCACAAACTTGTGTAAAAATGGGACATAGCACTTGTAACCAGTGCATTTCTAAATGTAGATATAATATATATCGTTCACTCCAAAACTGTAATTAACTTAGATGTTAGCAACAAAACTTGATTTAAATCCCACTACTTTACCAGCATGCACAATTCACCAAAGAAAAAAAGAAACACCTAACAATTTTGAGGTTGACAAGTTATTAGAAAAGATTACTCAACCAAGATTCTAAATTAAAAGATACAGACATCTTAGCTAAGATTTGTTCAACTAAGGTAGGAAAGAAGAACAAAGATAAAAGCATAGAAAACGGGCTGGAGGAATAGCACAGTGACTGAAGCACTTGCCTAGCAAGCTCGAGACCCTGGGCTCGATTCTCCAGTATCATAAGCTGGACACGGTGCACACCTGTAATCCCAGGACTCGGGAAGCTGTGGCAGAAGGATTGCTGGGAGGCCAAGGTTAACTACAAAGTGAGTTCAGGACCAGCCTGGGCTACAGAATGAGACCCTGTCTCAAAAAAAAAAAAAAAAAAAAAAACATATAAAAAGGAACACTCTATAAACTAATGAATATAAATCATCACAGCAGAATATAAGGCCATGAGTGACAGTACACAGAACCAATAGAAAAGAGCTGTGACACAAACATGCATGAGGCTCGTGGGTGAATCATCAGGCTGTTTTAGGCTGGGAGGATTATGGTAATTAGATTCTGGTTATTAAAAATTAACAAGGAAAATCATGTCAAGTGCTTAATTCAATTGTCTATCACATGGTAATATTCAATAAATGTCAGAAATCAATAAAAAAATAATATTTTCTAGGTCACCACCTAAGTCCACATCCCAGATCAACTGTGCCTCACACAAGCTAATGACAATCGTATTGCAAGAGGTAGTTCTCAAAGACCCAGGCCCGGCGATACCCATGCAATACAGCTTGGGGAAAGGCATTTGCATCCAGCTCCTGCCTTTGTGCATTCTTTATATGAAGAGTGTATCAGAAGAAAGCAAAAGATGGCACCCCTCCCCATCCTGTAGGGGACACAAGATGACTCTCTTTTAAGCGCAGTGACTTAGAAATACATGTAAGAAAGATGCTTGCTCCCAAAAGGCTCAACTCAACACCTGGCATATTACCAGCTATGTAATGCATTGTTCATTATCAGCATACGAAACGTTTGGAAGCACGAACAAGGTCATAATAGTGTTTGTTAAGAAAGAAATAATTTTCTTTGAAAGCTATAAAAAAAATAGCTAGTATATCCAGCCAGGCTATTTCTGCACACTGGGGATACAGTTCCATTCTACGAGTCTACCAGTAAGTGGACAAAAAGGCACAATCCTCTCTGTGGGCTAACAGTGAAGATAAATGTAATCTTCTCACCTCAATCACTGAAGTTATTATCACTCGAGAGCGATGGGTTTTGTTGTTTACCTAGACCTACAGAGAAATCAAGTAACTGTAACTTTTTTTGAACTTGCATTTGCACATAATAAAAAAATTTTAGCTCAAGGGATTTTAGATGGCAATTTCATCAGCAACTTTAATATATCAAGACAGTGAGTTCATTTAAAATATATTAGCTAAAATCCATCACAACATTCATAACTGTAGATAGATTATCTCTACTTTTTTGGGTTCACTGCTTTAAAGAATATTCGCACACTTCTTCATTTTCTAAGAATCCATTGCACGTCTAGAAGTGTTTAATTGTTGTGTTTTTATTAAATCACAGAGTAACATAATTCAAAGTGGCTTTAAATGTCCCCTTGGGAGAGCTGGAGTTTATTCTGGCATTCTATTTCTTTCTTATGACCCTACAAACTCCAACTGGAAATTTTACCAAGAATCCATTTCCTCGTGTGTTTTTCTTCCTGAATAAAGTTACTTCTTTACAATGAGACTAAAACTTTTTTTACTAAGTTCTGAGCACAAAATAAAACTCTTCCAATGAAAAAAGTGAGAAACATGGAGATAAATCCATTCTCAAACTGCCCAATTAAAAGAAAACATTTTATCTAGTTACAAATGGGCAATATTCTAGTAGTCCCGTTTTAATAATTAATATTTATTTTATTTGGCCACCATGAATTCTTTAGTTCCATAAACATCAGCTGCCACAAACAGTCACAAAATGAAATGACCACTCCAAAGTGCCTTCCTGGTCGGCTCTATCTGAAAGGACTGGCTTTACCCTTAACCTGCTGCTCAATTTTTCCACTTTTATCAGGTGAGTTGTCACTAGATGGCAGTGTAATTTTCACTGTTCAAGTCCCACCTGTCAAGTACTCTAAGAAAGAACTGAGAATTCCAGACACAATAAATCTATTTTAAACAAACAAGAATAAATAAAATATAACTCAGACCTTGTTAGGGACTGCATCTTGTGTTCATTAAATTTATGTGTTGAAGCTCTGGTCCTCAATGTAGTGGTATTAGAAGCAGATGTCATTAAGGTTTGGTACTGAGCATAGAGTCCCCATGAAAGGGGTCATAGTGCCCTTATAAAAAGGGAAAGAGAGTAGGCTACGTTAGCTCTCTCGTCGGTCTGCCTTTTGTACATGTCTACTATCTACTGACAGATCCATCAATTGGTCGATCCGTCTGTCTATATGCCTATGTACCCGTCACAGGTCTATCTACCCTCATCATGATGCCAGGATACAGCCAGAAGGAAGGCAGCCACCTGCAAGCCAGGAACAGAATCCTGCATCTACTGGCAGCTTGGCCTTGGATTTCCCAGCTTCAGGAACTATAAGAAATAAATGTCATTTGAGCTATCGCATGTAGCTCAAACCAGGACAATCTATAAAACATTAAGAGTTTAGTCTGAAGTTTTGCCATTCGAAACAAATATAACAAGCAGGTCCATGTGCATAGCTAATTTCATAAAAGCTCAAATACATAGATTTTTAAATCTGCTACTTAACAACTATTAGTCTTGAGCTAGTTAACTGACCATAGGTATGCCCTTGAGAAGGATAAAATATCCATGTCAGTAGAAGTCCCTGCCCTTCACAAAACTGACCTCCTTCCCGAATTTAAACGCCCTGTGCCCTGCCTTCCTGCAGGCGATGTTTCCTTCCTGTCTTTCCATCTTCAGCTCTGGAGGGAGGCACTCCAACTGCAAAAGTTACGGAAGCTTGGATTTATTTCACTCCTCCACAATTACAGAACTCAAAGAAGGTTGCAGAAACTCAATGGATATTTGGCAGATGAAGGAACAAATGAACCTAAGGCATGATTCCTCAGGGCTCTTTATTCAGAAAAAGAGAATAGTGAAAGTTATTATCCAAGAAGTCTAGAACTGAGGATGTACTCTTTCCATTTTATTGTCTGGGGAGAGCAAATCTGCTGGTGCCCTCCAGCACCTGGGAGTCAACTTCCACATGGAAGAAAACTCATCGTCACTAGAGCTCCAAGTAACATGAGTCATCTATCCCAAGCACTGTGTGCTGCCTTTGCCATATTACCATTTTTAAATCAGCAAAAGTGGTGACATCATTGGGTCATGTGAATAGACTGTCATGGCGCACGGCTTGGTTGGGCTGCTGACCCAAATGGCCTCTTATGCTTGGGAACCCCAAAATGCACAGTCATTTATAAAGAAATTTGTTTCCCTTAAGCATCCTATGGAGGAAATACACTGTGCAATAAAATCCAGAGAAACGACAGGAACATGTGAACAAAAACAGACAACTTCACGCAAAAAAATGTGAACGATTTCCCAAGGCAATGGTGGGCATTGCGTTGGCTTTACTGTAAGCAAAAGCATCTACATAGAAAAGCAGAAGTTTGCTCTTCCTACATCTAGAAATCAAAACTATGAAACTGGGTGTGGTGGTGATGCACATCTCTATTTCTAGCACTTGGGAGGGAGGCTGAGGCGGGAGGATTGCCATGTATTCCAGGCCAGCCTCGGCTGCATGGTTCAAAACCTGCCTAGAGTGCAGAGTGAGACATTGTCTCAAAAATAAATAAATAAATAAATAATGAAATCAAAACTCTATGCTTAGGGCAGGAGGAGTAGCTCAGCGGTTAAAGCACTTGCCTTGCAAGTGCTAAGTACCCGAGTTCGATTCCCCAGCACCACATAAGCTGGGTGTGGTGGTGCACGCCTGTAATGCCACCATTCGGGAGGCTGAGGAAGGAGGACTGCAGTGTATTCAAGGCCAGCCTGGGCTTCAAAGTGAGTTCAGGACTAGCCTGGGCTAGAGCGAGACCCTGTCTCATAATAAACAAATAAATAAACAAATAAACTATATGCTTGATTGGAGTATCTAATGTGTATCATTAATAAATTATAATAGGCAGGCATAGGAATTTAGAATTTGAGTGACATTCCATGGGAGAAAGACTGCACTTTGGAATAAAAAAAATGAGGGAACGTTACAGAGCTGAGAGACGGGCACTGGCTTAGCATGCCTGAGGCTCTAGGTTCAGTTAAGCGTGATTCCCTGTATGCCGTGGGTCCAGCACATCCGGTTCCAGAGGCTGAGCCCTGAGCCACTCCTCAGCTACTCTACACCAGAGATGACCATTCCAAAATCTTGCTTCATTTTTCCTTAAGTCACTCTTAATTTCTAACTATTCTTCCTAAAATTGGAAGCCAAGAAGACACATCCACTGGCGACCTGGACACAGAGAAACTTTCAAGAGAAAAAAATATACACAGCAATAACATCTCAACATCTGGTTAGGATTTTAATCAGCATTTCCATAATGAAGTATTTTTAAACCAGTAGTGAAGACAGGATGTTTACTATCAGTTTTTTCTCATGTCGGCTAAGCATATCCTCCTGCCCCATCTTGTCTGTTTTACTCCTCCTAAATTCAATCTTGTTTCTCACTGATTCTTCTTGATTGAGCCTATACAATTGTTTTTTAAATTCTATGTCCTTAAAATGTTAGCCACCAGGGAGCTCAGCATGTCTTTTAATAACAATTTACAATTTTCCAGTCAGGTAGCTCCCGAGTGTTTCTATGGAGTACAAGAGAAAGACTATCTCTAAGAAAAGTTATCGGGTGTAGGAGGAAAATCCCTGAATGCACAAAAAGGGCCAAAATAGTGAAGACGGACGAAATGAAGAGATCACGTGACACGAGCTCTTTCGCCTTCCCACAGCATCCCTAAACTTTAGAATTACCAGACACACTCTTCACAGAGTTTCACTGGCCAAGGCGCAGGGAACCACACTACTTCAGTTGCTGGGGAACAGTATACTAGATCAAATGGAAGATACAGTTGTGACCGTTCCCTTTCCAATTTCCAATCCACTGCGTAGTTTTCAAATGTTACAAATTAAAAGTTTTACAACACAAACTGCCATCCTTTCACAAAGAAAATGGATTGCAGAAGAAGGGAAAATGTAAGTTAAATTTAATATTTTCCCTAAAAATAATAAGACCAACATATCACATCTTGGATTAAGAAAGAGGAATATTCTTCCAAATACACAAATAAACCTCTACAAGAATATTCACTACAGTCTGTTTTGTGCTACCAAATTAATTAATTAATAGGATTTAAACATTCCAATAATAGACAAGTGGAAATATATGTTACCGTATGTATTAGGGGTACTATTTGAACATCAAAAAATGTTAGTCTTACGTAAAAGAAATGAAGCAACAATATCCTTGGAGTGTTACTGAATTAATAACATGCATATATAAAGATCAATATCTACATGCATATACAATGTAGATTTATAGACATGGACATAATACAAGTAAAGCACATTGAAGTGGCTGCCTACTACACATAGGAAATTTTTAGCTCTTTTCCTATTATATTATCTGTATTTGATATGCAGAAGCAGTTATTTTTTCAAGTAATATATTTTAACAATTGAGTATCAAGTACTCACTGTTTAACCAATAAAAATTCATAATAAATAAATGCATATATTTTGGAACTGCAACAACATATACAAAGGATATTATTGTAAAACACAGACGGGTTATTCTGCACAAAAATATTTTTCACGATAATTTCTAAGTTGATGAAACAAGAGAAGCCACTTGAATGTGAGGCTATTTAATTATGCTTTTATTTATTCAGTGAAATACTAAAAATAAAACAACATAAATTTAATATGATGTTCATACCATACTTTTGTAAAAAGGATATAGAATTAAGTGTATAGAACTCCAAATAATTGCACTGCTATTTAAAGAAAAGACATACAGTGAAAACACCAAAATATTAATAGTGGTTTGCTAATATACAAAGACTTTTCTTTTGACACATTCCTCATTTCCATAACAAATATAAAGAAGATGCAATAATATTAACTCATAAGAAAACATTTGAGAAAATAAGGGGGAAATCTTCAAAGAACAATTTGAGGGATGATATAATCTTTAAATATTGATAGTATTAAAATTTTTCAACATTTTTCATTTTTTCATAAGCATGTATATTACAGTAACAGTAAAAATGTCTTATAAGCTTTTTACAATTGTCTTATAAATATTTAATGGTTCAGGGCAGAATCCATTTTAGAAAAAGCTGTATTGGGCTGCTGATCTTTTTCTTTCTAGACTTTGGATAAATGAAAATGTACTAATTAAAAGCACAAGATTCAACAAAATGGGACAGGAACAGGAAAAGGGGGAGTTACCAGTAGTGATAATTATGGTATTCTAGGAGGTAAGAAGGGTTTGATGTAATGTGAGGAAGAATTATGGGAAACGAGGGAAACACAAGACACAAGAGTCCAAACCCTCTAACATTACTGGTTGTCAAATGATGCTCTTGCACTACACTTCATTCTCCCCGTGGTCCCTTGTGACATGCAGGCACCAGGTATTTCTCATGGCCTGGGAATCTTAGGTGCTACTACAAATTTTTGGAAACAAAATATTTTGACATATATTAAAATATTAATAAAAGCCATCGACTATGCCTTTCAGTTCACATGGTTAGGGTGAGCTATTGCCTTGGGTTTTGTTTGTAACATTTTTTAGATCACAGATTTTTTAAATCACTGTATGAATCTAGCTTTTCTATATTTTCTCCTCTAAATCTAATTCTCTTTCCCAGTATTCCCCAGATTGATGGTTTATTCCTTATTACTGTTTTTTACTATAACTCTTTATGTGGCACTTTAGTCTAAATGATTAGTATTATTGGTAATTTGTAAAAATATTTCAAAATAAAATTATATTTAACATGCCCACTAAATTTGTTCCTTAAATTGCTCAGAATACTCTACATTTCTACTTGAAAACCATCCATTATCATTAAATATCTTAATATTTTCTAGAACTGTTCCAGGTATTGATAGTTTTTCAATCTTTATCTTTCTCTAAAATCAACTTCTGAGCCAAGCAATTACAAAATCCTGTATTTTGTGACAATAGGAACAACAACATTGTGTTCCACCTAAGAAAGCTTAGTAGGCAAATCCTTTACAAAATCAGTGAACTACCGTTGTCATATTTATATTGCAACAGTACCTTTTATGTCCATAGCATGGATATGTGAAGTAACAGGAAATTAAAGGTAATCTAAGTAGATTTAAACCAAAAAGAAGTAGTAGATGCAAACCATGAAATACAATACAGCAGTTAGAAGCTAAGGACCAAGGCAGACTTTGCAAACTGGACCAGAGAGAGAAAAGCAAGAAGTTTAATGAGTCCTAGAACTCAGTGCCATTTTTATAATTTAAGTTATATATATATATATATATATATATATATATATATATATATATTTACAATAATCATATATCACAAACAAAAAAACAAAAAATACATTAGAAAAGTTGCTATTATCATGAGAAGAATGACACTGAAGAATGAGGGATGAGTTAATGAATGAATGAATGCATGGATGATGAAGACAGCAGAAGCACTGCATGGACCCATGAAGACAGTGCATTAGGAACTAAGGGATATATTCGGTCCAACATCCCATACTTGACATCTAAAGACTATTTTTCCCCACTTCTTATTGATATGTATACGTGCAAAATTCAAGGTTTACAACGAGGTTGGGCATTTTGTGCACATTCGTATCTTGTCAAGGTGACAAGGGCTTTCCCACTCTCCTTTTGTCCCTCCCCTTACCCACCCCTCTAAAGACTTTTTAAAGTCTTTATACAGACAGAATTCTCTGCTCATGGCTTCTAGAATGAATCTTCTTTTTGTGTACATCAATCTCAGATTTGACAAAGGAATATTTTTTAAAAATCAAAAAATTTGGATTGAAAAGTTGAAAATATTGGCAAATAAGTTTGCAAAATGTCTTTTAAAAACATGTCAGATTTCTGGCTTTACACTAGTGGAGGAGATAACTTCTCTTGATTATTGGAAATGTCTACAGACAGTAACAAATCTCTACAGATACATTTCAGTATGAAAATACTCTTACCTCCAAATGTTTCCTCAAAGAAATGAGTCTTAGTAGTGTCATAAATTTGTCAACTGACCATTGAAAAGAAGGGAATTAACACTTTTGGGGGGCCTTCCATTCCTATCTCCTTACCTAACTTAATGTTTCTGTGAAAGAGGAGTGGACATACGTGCTCACGGGTTCCCCAAGCCCCATGGTTATAATGTGCTACAGAAATTGGAATTCAGGTATTTTTTAAAAAGTTAAATTTTATGTCATGTGAATTTTTTACCATGATAAAATTATTGTTAAAAAAATCTTTCCCTCCATTTTCCCCCAGTAAAAAAAGTAAATCCTGTTGTAAAAATCCTGTTATGATAGTTCAAAGTAAACATCAGGTGAATTAAATTGTTATTTTTTTTTTTTTGGTAAGTTAAAATGTTTCAATAGTGGCACATTCATGAAATTCAATTTAATACTATAATTCTCATTTTAAAATTAAGGAGAGACTTTAAAGTTTTTAGTAATCTTAAAGTACATTTGTCAAGAGGTAAACATTCCAACTCAGATCAATTTGTCTGCAAAATGATGTTCTTTGTACAATGCTCCCATTAATACTCTACCTTTTACACATATTATTACATTTGAAAATTTAGAGTCACTCCATTCTCGGGAAAAGGTGATGGTGGACTTTGATTTTTAACAAGAATCAAGAATGGATAGCACAAAAGACTCTAGTAAATTAAATTGCATATATCTAAAGTCTGTGAGTTAAAACAAATGTATTTTCTTGCTGTAGCCTAATACACTGAAAACCAGGAGTCTAAGTCTCAGGCCAATTTCCTTCAAGCAAACTAAAATTAAGGAAACCTTGTAGATCTGTTCTGAGCCAGCAAATGAAAGTCTTCCAAGTTTTTCATTTGATTCACTCTTCCAATCTCTTACATTTTAAAAAAAACATATAAGATCAACATAGTTAAAGTTAGTTCAGTGATAGGTTCCACCTTCTCCAAGCCAAGCCTCGATGCTACAGAAAAAAAAATCATAGGATATGACAAATGGAACACAGACAGTTCTCAAGAGCAAAAGCCATTCCTCAAGTAGGGAAGAACATTCATGTGGGAGTTGGACATTCTTGTGGTTTGCCATGAGTCATTTTTTTTTTCCATTTGGAATCTATTAACGTAGACCACTGATGCTGGGGCTCGGTTTTCTCTCTTTAGATATTCTGAGTTAAGAGGGAGGAAAAAAGGAAAAAGGAAAAGTACTTTTCACGTTTTGTTTGCATAACTCCACATGCTTTAGAAACATGGTTTTGGGTTCACGCTTTTCAAAACCAAAAGAACTGGCAAAGCTCCAGGGACCAAAGGAAATCATAAAGTAATATGGTCAAAGAAAGCCAGGAAAGGTGAAAAGGCACCCTCATTATCCTCTCTCACCAGCACCCTTGATTGATGCTTCTGTACCAATTGGTGCTTCTCTTGTTCCTCAGTGCTCTCTCAAGACACATCCATCCCCTTGAAGTCCATTTTTGCAATGACACACTACAACATGGGGCTTACTCAGGACCGAAGTGAAGAAAAGGCTTATTGGACAAATGAAGTTAACAAAGAAAACCAAAAGGAAACATAACGAAACTTGCATGATCATTGCTACTCTGGATTCTTGCAACAGATTTGAGCTTTCGAAGATCACACTCAATGAGATTACTCAGAACTTGAAATTGTATGAAACTCCTATCACAGAGAAAGTAAATATAGTCAAAATGGCATTCAGCATATTTACCTTTTTTTTTTTTTTTTGACAGATTCTCACTCTGCATTACAGGCTGGTCCTAAACTGTAGGCCAGAATAGCCTCAAAGTCACAACAATCCTCCCTCCTCAGCTTCCAAGTGCTGGGATTACATGTGTGCACTACCACACCCAGCTTCACAGATTATTTCTTAAATAAGTTTTAACACTAACTCGCCATGTTTTGTGTTTTAAATGACAGCTATATAAAATAGAAAATGTTTTCATTCTAGATATATCACTCATTTCTATTTACCTTGAACTTTATCTGATTTAGCAGATGTCTATAGATCTTGGACAATTTCAAAACCTCTAAGTTTCCCTCACTTATCCACAGATGGGAGCCATTGTCAAATTTGGCTTTCTAATTTCCAAAAAGTGTACACAAATAACATAGGTAGAAATCCATGCTTTCTTTAATCTGTCTTCTTTTTCTTTAGTCCTGTTTGCAGAACTGGAAAGAAAGTATGTTTTACAAGACACTACCTTTAGATCACACTACTTAAATTTTGTCCTATCACAAAGCTACACTGGGATGTGACACTAGGAGAAAGAGCAGGTTCCACAAGTAGGCACTCCACATTCAGGTCACTTGCCAGCTACTAAGGGCTACTAAGGTGCCCTTAGTCACAACATGGCACAGATCTTCAGGAGACGTGAGCAGTCCATGAACACAAAGCATATTGGACGGTGGAGCTGAGTGTACTTCTTCAACATGAAGAGAAAACCTGCTTCCAAACTTAGCTAAGTCCCAGTACTGTGGCTAGGACCCTAAAATCTTGGTGGAATGCAGGAGACGGACACAGTATGGGACAACCATCCTTCCCAGCTCTGATGCTTTCTATTTCTCAAGGTGTGTCCTTAACTCTTGAGTCACAATCCCCAGAACAGCACGATGAGATGACTAGGCTACTTTCCTTGGTCCCCACACAAACCCCATCCCTGAGTACAAAATTGTTAAGGTGAACTATTATAAAAATCATGGAGGTTGAGTGTTCAGAAGAGGAAGAGATCTTTAAAAGGTCTTCTTTCATAATGAGTTTCACGCTAGGGACCTCAATCACACTGGGAAATGTGCTTACACATGCTGTTCTTTAAGTTCCTGCAATGACCAGACCCACTTTGTAGAACAGTGAGAACCTGGATGTAGAGCACATCAGGGACTCAGCAGGATGCCAAAAAGTTTAACAAACCTCACTCTATTAGTTTAACTTATTCTTATAAGATTCACCATAATATGGGGCTGGGAGTAGGTCAGAGGTTAAAGCACTTGCCTGGCAAGCACAAGGCCTTGGGTTCAATTCTCCAGCACCATGTAAGCTGGGCATGGTGCTACATGCCTGTAATCCCAGCACTCAGGAGGCTGAAACAGTAAGATTTCAGAGGGTTCAAGGCCAGCCCAGGTTACATAGGTGGGTTCAGGACCACTCTGGACTACAGAGAGGAAGACCTCATCTCAAAAAAAAAAAATCCATAATAATCTCATGAGACTGACACTATTTCTCTTGTCTAGCAGTTTAAAATTCCAAGCTTCAATGAAGACTAATAAAAATGTATTAATTTATTTTTGAATGAAATGTACCCCACCTCTGAAATGGTACCCACCAATCACCATCAAATTGCCACAAACTTTGTGCCATGACAGACAGCAGCACACAAACTTCCTCACTCGGGAAGGATCCAGAGGTGGCCAGAGGTCAACCAGAGAACTGAAACTAGACGTGTTGGCTGACCAGAAAAGACACAGCCTCATCACCAAACATATATTTATTTAGCCTCCTTCTGAGAGCAGCAGTAACAGAGAAAAGGGTAAATCTAAATCTCCCTGCCCTGGGATTGGCAAATCCCTTCCATCTCATATGCCCATAAATTGTTTTTAATTTAGACACTTGTAAATATAAATAATCTATACCATTCACAGCAGTATCACCACCAATACTAATAGCTCATGATTTAGCAATAGTTATTACTTTCAAAAGATCCATATCACAAGAACTGACTGAACATTTCAATTTGCATTTTTCATGGAATCTTCACAACAAACCCAAAAGTTTAAACCCAATTTGATGATTAGTTAAACTTAGGTTCTAAGAATCTGTTTCCACAAGTTACCCAGGGAAAGATCTGACCAATGATTCAAAATCAGATATACATTTTTTTCTGAGGGGGGGGGAGTGAGAGAGGAAGAGAGAGAGAGAGAGACAGAGAGAATCTCCCCAAGTCACTAAGACACCCAAGGCTGGCCTCAAATTTGCAATCCTCCTGCCTCAGCCTTCTACAGTGCAAAGGATACAGGTATACACCACTGTAATAGCTCCAAAATGTATGATATTTTCAGTAAGAAATTGGTGCTCATTTTCCTCTCCAGCATTATCTAGGCAATATTAAAATCAATTTTGATGGGCAATACAATGTTTAGCCCAAGGGACATGACAGACAGAGACCCAGAGTTAGAAGGCTAACCATTCACACTCAGCCTTGTACCTACTATACACAGGAGGAATTTAACCGTACTCAGTTCATCCACTGGGTGAGGTAAATGGACAAGGACACTCTTAGCTTCCTGACTATATCACATTTCTACAGGCTTCTCTCCCTCCAGGCCAAGGGCTCCCCAGTGAAAAGCACACAGAACTACTATTATCCTAATGATTATGACCACTACCTACCTCATCAGAGTACATGATAAAATACCTTTGGCACATTCACTAAGTCCCTCGTCCGGAATTCCCTGAGTTTATACTCATGAAGCTGAGATTGAAGGAATCCAAATGGCATGTGGACTCTGCCCCTCATGGAGTGCTCTGATATCTGGCACTTGGAGGGCTTGGAAGGAAAGGAGGGATGTGTAATCACAAAGCTCACAAGAGACGCAGAGGAAGGCTCAGACTATAACCCTACAAGCAACAGGGCTGGAACCTCAATACAGCCTCCTGCTCTTGTGTAGGGCTATTTAGATACATTCATGCTCAGCCAGGACTCAATGATTAAGAGCCTTATTATTATTAACTCCTTAAAGCTCAACAAGAGGAAGACTAAGAACATGGTGGACACCACAGGCTGGATTTCATCACCTCAAATTCATATGCTGAAGTCTTAACATGCAATATTTCTGTGTGATTGTATTTGAAGACTGTTTTGAGCAGGCAGTTAAGGTTATTTAACATCACTGGGGGAGGACCTTAAGATTATTATAACTGATACCCTTAGAAGAAGAGGTCAGGAAGTGACACATACAGGAGGAAAATCAGGTAAGGAAGAAAGTCTGCTACAAGGCAAGTAGACAGGCCCACAGGGCAAACCAACCCTGCTGGCTCTTTGATCCATGACCTCAAAACTGTGGTAAAACAAATGTATCTAACTTCAGACACCTACTCTCTTGTGCCTTATTGTGGAAGTCCTCAAAAAAACTAATTCAGTAGATATCAAGTAAGAAGAGTTATACAAGCCTGACTTGGACTTAACAAGAATCCATATGTTACATTCTTACTTTTACTTCTTTCTAAGTGCAAAACACATGTTCACACACACACAAACACACACACACACACACACACACACACACACATGCACACATAGAGTTATTCAAGATGACTGTGCCTGGAACTTCAGGTAAGAGTAGAGCATTCCAGGTTTTAACACTAGCTGTCTCATATCCTCATGGGGAACAGCACAGTGACTGAGCCTGGTATTTGGGTGACACAGAGGTGGGCGCCCTTGGGACTTCTCTCCTTGCCAGCCAATCCATTCATCTAGAGATGCCAAACTTCTGACCCTGAGAAGTTCATGTGATATCAACATTCTGCCTTTGTAAAAATGCTGTGATCTGACTCCTGGGACTCACAAAAGGGTAAACTGGTTAATGTTTCCAGCAGGTAATGATTGGCCAACGAAACATCCTCACTGCACTTCACTACAAAGTTAGCGAGGATGGAATGCTCACAACTTTCTTCCCAACAGCTGTCTCAGAGAGAGTTTCCAAAGGGGGCAAGGGGAAAAATATCTTCATGACCACACAGCAGACCTAAAACAATATGTATGTGGATAAATAAAAAACTTCGAATTCTCAACATGTCAACCTAAGAACAATGAGGTTGGAATTCAATAGTCTATAAACAAACATTCCTTTGAAGAGAAAAATAGTATGTAAAACCACGACCCGTTCTATCTGGTGTGACAGCATACATTCCAAAATGTTTGTACCAATTAAGTAGTATCTTTACTGTCAAGCTCAAAAAATGTAACATTATAGCTGGGTTTTGTGTACACCCTGTAATTCCAGAACTCTAGGAGGCTGAAGCAAAAGGATCCTAAGTGTGGGCCAAGCCTGGGCAACTTGGTGACCAAGTAAGAATTTTCTTCAAAAATAAAAATAAACATAAAAATCTGGGAATGTTGTTCAGTGCAAAAGTCTTGATCTAAAAAAAAAATAATAATAATCGTGAATATAAAGGTTCCTACAGGAAGATTTTGAGCTAAATTGCCACAACATTGAAAAGAATAGAAAACTAAATTTCTTGGGATTACTTACAACAAAGAATTTTCTACTAAGTAAAAAGCAACTACATTTTCCATTCTTTTAAAGAAATAAATCAAAGCAGATTTCACCTTAAGAAATCAATGAGTCCTTTATTAAAAGGTTTCTATGAGAAAGGCGACTGGATGAGTTGGTGTTTGATTTGTTTGCTTGGGTGTCTGCTTTGACTTTCCCTCAAGCCTCTTTTTCTTTTCCCCGTCAGGCAATTTTAGGATTCCAAAACTCTCAGTCTTTTCTAATCAAACATTTCTCAGCAAGCATACAATCTGATTAACACATTAACTCGGGCATCAGCCAGCCATAACCGTGGTGCCTCCCAGTCTCTAAAGTCCAGTCTAGGAAAGAATATTAATTTTTATTAAGCTAATTAATTAATAAGATGTCTGCTTTAATAACTTTACATGGCCATGAAGGTAGGAATGTCTTCACAACAGTCTGTACTTGAACTGTCCAATATGGAAGCTACTAGCCACACATGCCCATTCGGTGTGTGAATATGCCAATGGTTATGATCTGTGACCATTGGAAAGATTATTTCAATTTGAGGTAATCAAGAACCATGCATGGATTAGAGTTTAGGAACAACACTTAGATTAGACAATTGGGAACCAGCCTGGATTAGAGTGTGAGTGATCTGTGAGCCAGCAAATGAGGGAAGAGCACCCACCTGGGTGTGGGAGGCCCAACTGGAACTCAAACTGTATAAAAGGAAGGAAGAAGCAAGATTGTTACAGCTTCTTCCTCTGGGAAAGCTCTCCCCTTTGCAATTGTCTACAGAGGCTGACTTGCTACATGCTGCAGATCTTCATCACAGATTTGCTCCCATCTCGACTTGAGCCTGTCTGCCCATGGCTAATCATCAGGCTCCGGTCTTTGCCATTGTTCATCCAACAACCGAGATTTGCAGTAGACTCCCACCAACTGTCCTGCAGTCCTGGATGGGTGTTTTACCTCACAGCAGAGCAGCCAATCAAATTCTCCAACTGTTGTATATGGAGGCCGCCATCTTGGACTATCGCTATCCTCAGACTTGTAAGCCTTCCAAATAGATCCTTTTTAAAAATAATTACTTTAAATTCTGCATTTTGTAAGGACTAAAACTAATATACGATGGAACAGAAGTTTTAGATTTTTAAACTTCATTAATTTACCTTTGTTTCATTTTTGAGGTAATGTCTGACTATGTTGCTTAGGCTGGCTTCAAATTCCTGAGCTTCCACCTCAGCCAGCTAAGTAGGAAGAACTACATGTAAACACAACTATGCTGTATCTTTAAGTTTATTTAAACTTCAAAGTTAACATTTATTTGTCTTAGTAGATAATCTTAAAGTGCATTTGAAATAACCTGAAATTACAAACCTACTTTTTCTCCTATCAATTTTAGAAGTTCTAAACAACGTTAGAAATGTCTTCTTAAAAAAAATGAACATCAGTGACAGAAGTATATTGGGGCATGAGTACAGAACACACATTATTTTCTAAATAATTAGCAGAAAAACAGTGTAAAATATCACTATTAATCTTTATTTTTGATTTAATGTATTTCTAAAATGTCTCTGGCTTTCTTTTACTTTATGACTTTTATATCTATTGGGCAGCAATAAGTAGTAACAACCAGTGGTAGAAGTACCTGAGTGGGGCCAAGAAAATAATTTTTAAGGGAAAAGCAAAAAATCCAGACAAGTACATGCAAATTCTCCTTCTGACACTGACCATCCAAAAGCACACATGTGAGTCAGACTTAGCACCCTTGGCTTGTACTTCCTGGTATGTAAAGAGAGATTTGTTTCTTAGCTTTAGCACAATACCTGTACAGTGCCTGGCATGTCACAGCAATAAGAAAATGATCAAATGGCTCATTGTTCTTAATAAAACACAGAGATCTCAGGAAATTACTATTTCCATCATGGTGGAACACAGCACTTGACAAACTCTAATAACATCAATGTAAGACATTAAAACAATACTACACAGATAGCATTGGCGCAAAGCACATAAACCAGCAATGTGTGTTTTAAAGTTAACTCTATCTCTAGGTTATATCCCATTTCTTTGTCATCTGAAAAGTGCCTGTAAATTCTTATTCTACAAAAGCATGCCTTGATTTTACTAAAACTAGGGAAAGGGAAGCTTCGGACAAATACCCCAGCTTCATAACACAAGCAGCAAGACAATAGGACATCTGCTCTTTGGTTTATTTTTTACTGAAGCACATATAGATTGAAAGATCTAGGTGAATTAATGGCTATCACACTCATAATGGATAATTCCCGAAAAGTGACAAGTTTGGAAGGAACACGTCACCGTCCAGTCTACACTGAGAACAACTCGTGTGCATGAGACTCTGGCAGAAGGTGGAATCAGCTTGAAAATGAGAACCACCTCACTATGCCAGCTGGATTTCCACTGGAAACTAACCTACAACAACCTCTTTCTTCCAGCAGGCTGCTTGCTGCCCTTTGGCTCCTATCTCTATTCACCTGAGCCCCTTTTTATTCTGGGCCAGCTGTGCTAGAACCTCCCCAGCTTGTCACGGCACTTGAGCCAAAGCATTGGAGTGGGATGGATGGAAGAGGAGAGGTGGGACATATTTTCTAAATTTTTTATTGGGCTACATGCATGCTCGCACCCATTTGTCTGTATATGGGTAATCTTAATCTTTTCAACTTTGTTATCAAAATAAATTTAAACTTAAATTCCACAGTACATAATCTTATAAAAGTCCACTTGTTGGTTTCCAACACGGTCTTTGTCAAAATACATTTTTATTTTAGCTTATAGCGTGTCACAGATCTCAAATTCAAATTTTGTTGATGGCATTCCAAGCTACTGTCGCAAGGGTCCAAATCTTGGATTTTATATTAACACAAATACCTCCTGATCCAGAACAAATGTTACCACTGTAACTCTCAAGAACAAACCCCCAGGTTGTTTAAGTTATGTAATAAGTCACATAAATCTCCCACAGGGAGGAAAAACAACCCTGTTCGCTAATTTACACCGAATGGCCAATTTCCAGGAAACACAAAAATGACCTCTTAAGGAGGTCAACTGCAGGAACCAGTGTGTCCTTCCATGGCCTACCTTTGCCTCATCTTCTGAGGCCATGTCCCCAAAGCTTCCCTCCCGTGAGCAGACTTCTGATGCCTGTGCCTTTCACAAGCTGCTCCACCAAAAATTCCGTATACATTTTAGCCAACGTGCCCATTGGGCAAGCTCCTAGTCACCATGGTTTTCATTCACTCAACTCCTGGAACATTCTGGAATTTGTTATCCAACCCCTATTTTATTACTCTCTCTTATGCCACTACCATCATAAACATTTTTTTGCAATGAAAGTAAGAGATAAGTTTACCAGAAAAAAACCACTTGTGTTTCTTGATTCATAATGACTTACTGGTTGGTTTTTCTATTAGATTATAAGCATCCAGAGGCCGAGGAGCGGTTTTACTCTCTAAATGCCCATTTGAACAGCACAGATTTTGAGTCAAGCATACTGCTGCAGAGCTGTTAACTCCAGCACTGTGGGAGGATGAGGCAAGAGGATACCAAGTTTGAGCCTGGCCTGGACCACTCAGTGACTGAGATCCTGTCCCAAAGCTCCTTAACAGGCAGGGAGTGGGGGAAAGGGGAGGAAGTAGCCAGGGCAGTCAGAGCAAAATGGTGCGCAATGTGGCAATGCCATTCTCTTACTGTATCAAAAACCCTGGAGCCATCATCAGCCAGTAACGTAAGGCAAGCAGCTAAGAGTTACCCCAGAGGCGAGGAATCGCCCTGGGCACTCAGCTGCAAGAAGGCGGGTCAAAAGTAAGCGTGCATCCATCCTCTCACCAAGCCTATGGGCAGGCTGGGAGCCTGAACCACTGGAAACCAACACCCTGTTACAGGACAGTCTTCTGGGCAAAGCAAACCCTCTGGGCCCTTGGCAGCTTGCAAGCAGTGACTTTCCCCCTGGCACTTACAGGCCGGCCTGGCAAGCGTGGCAATTTGCACCTGAGCAGCTATTATCTGTCCTTATTGAAAAACCAGAGTCCATCTCTTTCACCTAGAGGGGTGCCAGTGAGGAATCAAGAAAACACGACCACTTCAGCTGCCCACAAAGATCTCTGGGGTGTGCTGCAAGCGCTTCTTGGAGGAGCAAGAAGGGAAGGACCCACCGGCCTGGCCCAGGGAATAGAGCCCACCGCACCCCGCCCTTGCCACCAGTCACCGGAGCTCCACTTACGCCCAGCATCTGGTGGAGGTAGTGATACTCCGGGCCCCGGTTGTACAGCAGGAAGGTTTTCCAAAAGAGCAGGACATTCAGGGACAGCCACAGCATCTAAACTCATGGGAAAAAGAGAGAGGGGAGACCCAAATGAAAAACAGACTACACCTGACCGGAGAAGCCCCAGGACATGCTGTGAACAGAACTGCCTTACTTTCTTTGACCCAGTATTTTCACTGCAATTGCAAAAGCAGGGATGGCAGAAAACATTCTGAATTAACCAGAAAGCCGAAAATCACTCAGAGGAGAGACGAAGCCGGGCCCTGCCCAGCCCCTCTACCTGAGAGCAGGCGAGGAGGTGGCCAGGTTCGGCCTCCCCGCCCACATCCCCCCACGTCCCGCAGCACGCGCAGCAGGTACCCCAGCAGCGCGCGGTAAAACCAAGCATCCACTGACATCACCTTGTCCCAGTCGAACCGAAGCCAAGCTGGGGAAAAGCGAAGGAGAGGGCGAAAACTTTTACAGGGTTTAGGAAAGGTCAGCGTTCATTTAAGTCAAGTCTCCTCAGTCCCTGCTCTGCCTCTCTCCCGCTCCCGGGGAGCAAAGTTCCCGAGAGTGGGCATTTCGGGATCTCGGTTCTGGGTCTTATTTTTTTGTTGTTTTGTTTTGTTTTTGACAGTGTCACATTAAGCACGCTAAACTGCCCAAGCTGAGGTGGAACTCGCCACCGTCCTGCCTCAGTCTCCCAGACTGCCGCGATGACAAGCCTGCGCCACCAAGCCCAGCGAGAGCCGGTATTTTCCGCAGGTTTGAGCACTTGGGAAACTTCGGTTAGCTGCAGAGGCTGATTTCCAGACAAAAGCTCCCGGGTCCGGCTTCCCCCACCCGCGCACGCTCAGAAAAGGAACGGCGAGGCCGGGCGCGCGTCGCCCGCCATCCTACCAGGCAGACGTGTTTAACCCCTTCGTTGGCCAGCCAGCTCCTCCAGGACACGGCCATGCCGCCGGCGCCGCCGCGATGGCCCGCCGCGGCCGGAGAAGCAGCCGCGGGGCCGGCGCGGGGTGGAGGGCGCGGGTGCAGACTGAGCGCCGATCCCGGCCCCGCGGGCTCCCGGCGCCCCGCGCTGCCCGCGGCCGCCGGACGGGCCCTTTGTCTCGGGCGAGCCTGCGCCGGCGGCGGCGGCTGAGCAGGAGGTGCCGGGCGGGACCGCCCTAGCCTGGCCCGAGGGATGGTCCCACGGAAAGTGGGGATCCCCGGCTCCGCCCCGAATCCACACGCACACACCTAGCTTTTGTGAACTGTCCTCCCCCGTCCACCCCTCCCCCAAAAAGTTCAACTCCCAGGGCCCGAGTAGGGAAATCGGAGCCGGAAACAGCCTTTTGTGCGCTAGCGTCCCTTCCCCGGCCACTTGTCCGGCTTCCAAGGAGCCTCCCTGGAGACCCTCCCCGGGGCCGGGTCCCCGCCACCCCGCCGGGGCTGGACGCAGAAAAGCTGTGGAGACCTTGCGCAACGCGAAGACCCCGACGGGGAAATGGTTGAAGCTGACGTCATCCCCAAGGCCTCAGGGCAGCCCGGACCAACTCTGCTAGGAAGCCCCGAACTTGCATGGGAGCCCAGGGAAGGAGGAAGCCTGCGGAGGAGACCGGGTCGACCCAGCGCCGCAGCCCCGGGTGGGAGAGGAAGTCAAACCACCAATCTATCCATCCTAGGGAGCCTGTCCGCACGCGTTCAATAAAGATTTATTGAAAAAAAAAAAAAAAGAATACAGAACTTGCTCAGATGAGCACCCAAGTGACCGGCAAAGCTTCTCCCAAGTCACCTCATCCCGCCACTGGTTGGGGGAGCAAAAGGCACACTCGCAAAGCTCTTCTTATTTTGTATTATGAGACAAGGTCCCCCTAAATGGCCCCGACCAGCCCCGGGCTAGAAGTCCTCCTGTGTCACTCTCCCTAGTGACAGGGCTTATAGGCATGTGTCACTGCTTCTGGCTTCTTCTTTTTTTTTAGGTAAACCATATTTTATCACACCAGCCATGCTAAATAAGTGAAACGAGAAACTTTGATAAAAGCCCACAGCCTGTACCCCACGCAGTGGATCGTACTTATCCCAATAACTTAATAAACTGATGGATGATCGCAATCTTCAGCTTGAAAAATCGGAGTGAACCTAAACTAGTTTCAGTTCAGCTTCACTCGTGATTCTTTCCCATGGGGATATAAGCAGGATAATACCGGACAATTCAAGGCTGCACCTTCCAGGAAGTAGACAGGTGTCCACCCCTCCCTTCCCTTAGGAAGAGGGAAAGAAATACAGAGGTGAGGAGCAGCAAACCTCGTCTAGGTACCCAACAACTCCAAGGAGGAATCTTGGGCTCTTGGGGGGTGTGGAGGAGAAAGGACAGTTTCCAGTTAATGTCTCTCCATCTCCTCAGGAACAGGCCATGGAAATCCAGACAACAGAAAGTTTCCGCCACTGACTGTAAACTTCCGTTAGTTTTGTCATCTTCAACCACTTTAGTTAGTAGGATAAAAGACTTCTGCTCATTCAAAGAGAGGAAGATAATAATGGGAAGTTTGTGACCCCTTTGTCTTTTCTGAAGCTAGCTTTTGAATTAATCTTTTCCTATTTGCCAAACTAAATGATTTTTTTTCTTTAGCTTGGTGACTAGGGGGCAAGCCTGGGCAGGTGGTAACAACAGTCTTTCACCTACTACACAACCTTCCCATGTAGTGCGGGATCAAATCCTGACACCTACCCCATGTCTTTCTGGAGTCAGGGAATGTGTAATTTACAAACAAAACTGTGATGCTACTGAACATCTGAAACCTAAGGGCTTTAAGAAAGAACTCGGGAAATCCAAGAAAGGTCACCTAGAGAAAGAAGGTAAAACTCCACTGCACCATGGCTGTGGAGATTTCATGTCAATGGATGGAGTAGAAGACATTCGTAAGCAAAATGGTTGGTTTCCTGAGACATGGTGAGGAGAGTGAGGCAACTGGAGAAGAGTAGAAAAGAAAAAAAAAAAATGGCTCAGCTATTTCCAAAAGACAACAATAAGGATAACAGATAAACATAATGGATTCTGTGTAGAAATTGAGACAGCAAGTGGAGGCCATATAGGCCGTCAGGCACAAGGGCACCCCTTGGAATGGAGATTTACAGGAACCTAGAGCAACATCTAGCTGAAATTCATGCTCTCAGATGACCAGATGTCTGTTCCCCAACCCAGTTATGAATACCTACCAAGTTAGTTAGTAAATAGTAACAAGGGTAGTAAGAGTGGAGGACCTGAAAAGTGGGGCCTGAGCAACAAGGCTGTTTAGTAACATTACTCCCCTACTGAACTAACCTGCAAAACTCTAGACACAGAACCACATCAGCAACCCAGTTCTGGATCCCGTTCTGGTTACTGGAAATTTCTTCCCTTTGCAATTTGCCTCCTTGATCTTCAATGTCATGAGACACGGTCCTGGCTTTAGAGCCACAGTAACCATGGGGTGGCAAATATCCATGAGCCCACACTCTGAAGGGGTGATGCATAAGAATTGCATTCTAGTCCAAGATTGGCAGCTTAGTGAGGCACTGACCTCAATATTTAAAAAGCAAGAATTTGGGTGTAGCTCAGTGTGAAGACACTGGATTGGATCCCCGGTACCACCACCCTCACCTTCAATAATAATATTGATCATAACGTCAATGGATTCAATAGTAAATATGTATCTTATATGTGTTAAGTGCTGATCTAGGTATTTAGTATATATAGAAATCTTAATTCTCTTACTATTTCTCCATGAAAGATATTAGTGTCCTTACTTCAAAGATGAGGAACTGAGCTAAAAGATATTGACATACTTGCATTTTGTGAAATCTTTTGGTAAAATTAAAAAATGCATTACAATTGTTGATTATTATATTTACCAGTATTATTCTGTAGCTCTGGGGAAGACGTCACAGATCTGACTGCTTGTATGCTCATTTGTGTTTTATCCATCTTTGCAGAGGTCTAGAAAAAGGCACTGACACAGCTTAAGGAGGAGGGGTTCATGCTGGCTCACAGCTTCAGAGGGTTCAGTCCATGCTCGGCTAGCACCAATACAGAGGTGGATGGCAGAGAGGCATGGTGAAGGAAAACAAACAATCTCATGGCAGCCATGGGAAGGAGAGGAAGGAGCCAGGGTCAAGAACACACCCTTCCCCACCTACCTCCGAAAACCCACTTCTTCCAAGCACACCCCACCTCCTAACAGCACTTTCAGCCATGAACTTGTCAATGAATTAACCCTCTGATAAGTTAGCTTTATCCTGATCCAAACACCATCCAAAAGCCCCACCAGTGACCACACAAGACTCTCAAGGGAATACTTTAGATCTAAACCACAGCATTTTGTGAAATTCTAAACTAACAGAAGGCTACACAATTTTTGACTATCTTATTTATCACTATACCTTGTGTAGAAAATTCTTGTGCTCTGACTGTGGGGACTTGCGAGAAAGAGTACCGCAAGCCATCCCAAGGGACAGACCTATCGTCATGTTACACAAGAACACTCAGTAAGGAGGTTCTTTGAAATATAATTCTCTCTGAGCCCAACTGTTTAATGCAAGTAGTTAGTGTCTTTCACTAGCTGGACAAGGATGAGCTCAAGAGAAATGGGAGAGCTCTGTAGCACTCTCTCAGTGTATTTCAAATATCATCATAAAAATCACAGCTTTGCCAACAAAAGACTTCTCAGGAAAAACTCAAAGGGCAAACACATTTGCTCTTGAGTTAAATATGTTATGCTAATATAATGTAATATGAATCATCATATGATGATTATAAATGCCTTGACAGTTAAAGACATTCTTGACCTACTGTTTATAATTTAATAAACAGAGAAAACACTTTTTGTAAATAGCCTCATTCAACATACTGAACGCACATGGGAAATTTTAGAGAAATCTTCTCCTTCAGTCTACTCTATTCCCCCTCACCTTTGTATCTCAGCTAGGGCTGCCCTGCCCGTGAAGCCCTTCCTAACACAGCTTCCTGCCTTCCACACCTAGGCAGTGTGCACCCTTCAGAGTATATGTAATCATTGCAGCATTTCCCATTACTAATTTAAATACAAGTCTGACTTGCCTAACAAATTCAACGTTTTCATTTTTTTCATTTTGCTTCATTTAGCACAAAAGATCAAGCCCAAGACTACCTCCTCAGCCTACTTTTATTTTGAGACATCGGCAAATTGCTCAGGGTGGGCTTGAACTTATTTCCTCCTGCATCAACCTCTGCAGTACTGAGATTACTAGTATCCAACACCATGTCCAGCTTAAAGTGAAGTTCTCAAAGGTAAGCTTTTTGTCTTTTTCAGGTTTTATTCCAAGGCCCAGAAAATAGCTTAATATACAGAAGAAATCTACATGATGTTTATTAACTGAATGATTTTTGGTCAGGATATCATCTTCCTTTCTGTTTTTTCCTCCAACTCCAGCTTCTCCAGGATAACCCTCCAGTAACACCAGAAAGTTTCCCCCCAGCTTGATAATTGGCTACTAGAAAAAACTGAAGACAGCAAGAAGTTCTTGATTCTGATTCTAACAACACAGGTCAAATGATACTCATCAAGGACAAGTGGACACTTGTAATAGTTTCTTGAGACTGAAATCAATATTGCTGGGTCAAAACCCACTGTGTTGCCCCCACAATATCACTCAAGATGCTTAGAGAGAAACCACCTCTGGTGGCTGATGGCATTCCTGAACTCCAAGTGACTTCACATTGTCTCTGCCCTCATTGTCACTTTGCCTTCTCCTCCTCTTTTCCCTGTCAGATCACCCTTCACCTCTAACCTCTGAAGCCACACCTGTGGTCAGAATTTGGGCTCACTAAGACAACCTCCTCTTGTCACTACCTTTCACTTACCTGCACTTGCAGCACCTCTTTTCCCTAAGAAAGTCACATGTACTGGCACCCGGGATGAGAACCTGACCCTGGGGACGGCTATTATTCTGCCAACCAAAATCAACTTAGTTGATGTTCATTTTCTATTTCTGACTGAATAGGCCAGCTTCAGAGTCAGAATTTGGAGGAAATTTGCCATAATGAATAAACATTTGGGACTTCCGACCAGCGTCTCCATCAAGAGGTCAAAAGTAATATTCTAGGAACTATGCCCGATAAAGTTGGTAATGTGATTGAGTTCAACAGTTTTGTTATCCAATATCTGACTAGCAGGAGAGACTACATTAAATCTCAAAATGAGAAGAGGCTGTGTGTTGCTCTTAGGGACAGGAAAGGGGCAGCCCCATCCCAATGTGCTGCCCCGTGAATAGACAATCCTAGAGATCCGAGTAACTGGCAGGGACACTGAAGAGGAAGGACACTGCACCACATCCGAGACCCACCAGAGATCCGTGGAAAGTGCTTCCAGGCTTCCCACCTGCAAGGCTGGGGACAAGTTCCAGATAGTGACTCACTGTCATTTCTATACAAAAACAAGTGTGGACCATCATCTGACTCAGTCACTTAGGAATGTCTTATGTGCCCTCCTGCGGCTTGGTTGGCTCCTGGAGAAGTGCAGAGGTTCTTGGGCCCTTGTGGCTTTAATGTTTTGTTGAAAAATAAGGATTTATGAGTGTGAGGGTGATGTGAGATCTGCGAAGGAAAATGTTCAGGAGAAAGCTTCCAGAAGAAAACTGAGCAATAATGAACCTTTTTTTAGTATTTCTCCACTTAAAGCACTTTCCCAAACTTCCGAATTTCATAGACTAACACAATTTCCAAAACTAAAGGACATAATGATCATATAATGATATATATGTCAAAACATCAAGTTCTACACCTTAACTCTACACAACAAAACATCAATGATGATAAAACTGTTAGGAAGAAAGAAGGAAAAATAAAAGATGAAAGAAAGACAAAGAAAGAAAGGAAGTACAGGCTTGGCAATATTTTACTACAATTAGGACAACTTTTTGTATAGATTCAGGTATACATTTCTCTCCCATAATTTTCTCATAATACTTCATGTCTTTTACCTTGAAGAGTCCCAGAGATTCATATGAAGAATTAAATGAAGCATACTTTGGGCCAGAGGAGACCAATCAAGTGCCCATCACATTATACAGTTATCTCTTTCTGTCTATGAGCCACCGATTATTAAGGGGAATGTGAACTCTACTCTTAAAAGAATGGAGTTGGCTCATGTATGTGCCTTAAATACTCACGTGGGTTTTACTAGTTTCAATATAGATTTCCCCTTCCAGACTATCACTCCACAGACAAAGGGACTGTCTGTCTTCTCTACCACTAAATACCCTTTAAAATGTTCTTGATAATAAATAAAGAGAAGTGTCCCAGGAAGCCAAAAATGTTCTGAACCCCCAGCTTCACACTTCTGGTTCCATTCTCCTCAAACAGCTTTGAAACATTAAGGAACTGAGAATGGGCTTTGCTTCTAGTCTTAGCTCACTTTATAATCATCATCCGAAAACCTTAATGCCAAACGATGAGAATGCAAGTTAAGCAAGTCAAATTGTTTTTGAATCTTAAAAACAACAAAATGTGACAAAACTTGGATAATATCAGAATTTCTACATAAGTTGGTAGATAGGAAATTCGATCTCTTTTCTCAGCTCTTTGAGCTCCACACCTCCCCTTATGCCACTGGGCCTTTGCATGGCTACATTGTGTGCACTTATATTTATTGACAAGCATCTTTGATTCATCTCTGTCTCTGTCATCAGTTGTGGGCTCCTCAAGGGAAACTCTTGTGTTGCTACATCTCCAGCCCATTTTTTTAGCTTTGATTTTGAGACAGGCTCTCTCACTAAGTTGCTAAATTGCCCAGGCAACTAAGTTCCTGGAAGCAACCAGGGACAAGCTAAAAACAAACAAAAGTACATGCATTAACTTAGCGTATTAGGTTATAGGGAGATAGGGCAACACTTTAAGTTAGAAAGTGATGCTCCTTGGTGTACCATTCCAAAACGTTTGTCAATTTGGATACAGACCACGTCACTACCAAGGTAAAGATTTTTTTAAGACTTACTCTTACTTATTTATGTACTGAGATAGTTTCTCACTCTATAACCAAAGCTGGTCCTGAACTCACAACATAGTTCAGGCTGGTCTTGAACTCATAATAATCCTTCTGCCTCAGCTCCCTGAGTGCTGGAATTACATGTGTGTGTCACCAAACCTGGCTTATCTGGTGCCAGGGAATCGAACTCAGGGCCTTGAGAATGCTAAGCAAACACTTTTAATCATGGTGCTACTCCCCTAGCCAAGGTTATAAAAATGTTTTTTCGTTTGTGTTGGCTGCTACTTGGAACTTTCAACACCATATAACAAGAGACAAGAGAAAAAGTTAGGCAAGAAATGGAGGTGAAAGAAGAAAGCTCTGCCTGTGACTGCAATTCAGCGGGTTAAAATGCCATTGATTTGAGACTTCAGGGGGTGGGGAAACTATTTCCTTATCCCAAAGAGCATGATATAAAATTGTTCACAGATAGCCCAAGAATAAAGATTCACAGTTTTCAGATGAAAAATACCTGATGTTAAGAGAAGGAAGTAATGTCATCTCAGCTTTTTGGGAAACTGAGGCAGGAAGTTCACAAGTTTAAGCCAAGTCTGGGCAATTTAGCTACTCAGCAAACCTGGTCTTAAATGAAAAATTTAAAAATGGTCTACAGATGCTTACCTACTGCATGGTTCCTCTAATTTGAGTAATTCAAAGTATAAATAAGCAAAAAAGACAAGTAAGAGTGTGATGGTGGAAACAGGGACAAACTGGTGGAGAAGGAGAAGCCATGTGGGAGGGGGCACAGGGTTGGAAAGGGGGAAAGTAAAAGCCATGAAGATGCGACATGTGTATGCACCTGCTTCTCCAGTTGAGTGCAACGATTGTGTATTACAAATATATAAGGATAAAAGTACAATTTTTTGGAAAAATTTGGCCTGGAGATATAGTTCCTATAACAGTATCATGGAGTCAACCCCCTAGTACAGAGATGGGGAGGAAGAGAAGGGGGGTCTAAACGTAAAAAGGTTAAACTAGAAAAAGGAGAGTTTGTAAGTTCTGTAGAAACTTTGCAAAGACCTGTTTTTGAGTGTGATCACAGGGAGTTGATTGGAGGCAAACAGACAAGAATCCTGTTAAGGCATGGAAAGACTTATTACTCTAGAAACCTCAAGGTGGTATACAAGGACTTATGTAGAGCCTCTGACACAGCATTTCACCCTTCAAAGCTTCATCAAAAAGAAGAGAAAGAAAGAAAGAAAGAAGAAAGAACGAACGAAAGAAAGAAAGAAAGAAAGAAAGAAAGAAAGAAAGAGAGAGCAAACGAATGAACCTGCCCTCATCTGGACAGTAGATAAGAAAGAACTTTACAAACACGCAAAATCAAAGCTGCAAGGAGGTCGTGGAAGTGGACTTTGGTTCTCCCCAAGGAGCACCCCACAAACAAGATAGACGGCTTCAAACTCGTGCTCAGGAAAAGTGAACTCTTGACTGTGGACCCAGACCTGCTGTGCGAGCTCCCAGCTTGCGGGGTTTCTGCTATCATCTTGTTCCTACTCTGATGGCACACACAGGGGCTGGCATAGGCATCCACCGTGTGCTGAGCTGATGCCAGATCCAAGGAGCCATGTGAAGACTTCACAGAGAAGATGTTTTACTCCATTCTGAGACTGATGGCTGCAGTGGAAACTGAATAGGACTTCAGAGGTCTCCACGAAAGATAACCTCGAGTGTACTCGTGAAGCCAGAAACGATGCACAGATGCCTGGAAGGTAGACAGGGCCAAAGGACTGTGAGCAGTGATTGTTTGTGGCTAGTCATTCTCCCCTAGCCCACTGGTGAGGAAAACACTCAAAGGTTTGTGTAAGCATAGATCTGCCAAGCTAGAACTACATTTTGCAAGCAGCAGACAGCCTGTGACTAAGTTTTAGCCATGAGATATTAGGAAGAATGATGTGTTAAACTGCTAGTCATGTCCATTAAAAAGGAAATTGCATACACTTCATTTCCTCTCCTTCCCTGGTCATGAGACCAGAATTCAATTGTGCTGGTGAATTACTTTTGATCAGGAGAAAGAGCACTGCACTCCAGGAGATAGCTAAGAAGTCCAGGAGGAGATGTTGGGTGCCAGGGTGACGTCCTAAGGCACAGGTCCCTGCTAAGTAGGACTGAATAGTCTCCTACATGACAGAGAGAGAGAGAGGGAGAGAGAGAGAGAGAGAGAGAGAGTGAGAGTGAGAGAGAATAAGTAATCTCCTACCTTGACAAATCCACTGTAGGTTGGGAATTTTCAGTGTTACAATAGCAGTCTATATCCTAAATGTAACTGAATTATGAAAATATGGGGCATTAGAAAAATACATTCAGTGTTTCCACCACATCTTAAACTGCTGATAAAGTGAAAGATTCTATCTTAACTTTTATATTTCCAACACTCTTCCCATTGCCTCATGTGGTGAAAAGCCCATATTGCTTTTGATAATTAGTCTAATTATTCACATAGTGCCAATGATTATAGGATTAAAATTTCTTTTTCAGTAAACATGAATTTTGTGCCCTCTATCTGTGAATGGTAGTTACATCCCTATGGCTTCAGAGCCTTCAGGCTAACCTTTAAATCAAATTTTTTTTCCTCAGAATTTCTCTCCTATCTGTATGAGGAGCAGACCTGATCTCTACCTGTCCCTGGAAACTCTGATCCTTTATTTTAAGAGGAAATGCAAACAAAAGCAATCGTGAAATAAACACTTGTCAAATGTGGGACTGTGTTTGTTAGCGGTTGATTTAAAAATTCTTCCTGTGTTCTTCTAGAGTTCCACAGCCAAATTTTCAGTGGCAAATTCCATATTGCCCAAGCAGTCCTCCCAAATATTATGAGGTCACACAGAAATAAGTCCTCAAATAAACTCTCCACACAGACTTATTAAACAAAACAAAACAAAAAGTCCAGTTCTATTTGCGATTGTCTGGTTGGCAATATTCAGTAATTAGGTTTCCAGCAGAATACAAACTAGAGATACGCATGAAGGACAATAGAGCACTGTAACCATGCCACAGGATTCAACACAATGAAAAGAAAAACCTGCCATTGAGCTTCCTGTTGATTATCAAAACGCATTTCTTCCTCACAGCTTATTAGTTAGTGTGGAACATTGTATAGTTTCCTTCAGTAACTGAAAAATCAGCTTGTGAAATTCAAAATGCCACATTAGAGTAGAAATCTGATATACTAGACAAAGCAGTGAATTGTGTGTTAAAAGACCTGGATTGCCCTGAATTCCGGCTCTTCTGATTCTGCTACTGAATTTTTAATTAATGTTAGAGTAATCTTTATAAGTCTTGAATTCTGAATGTGTAAGATTAGTGGGATGGGGTAGATGATGAACAGGAACAGGGTGCTGTTTGTTTCTAGGGATTTGTGATAATATAATTTCCCTAATGCTTATAACATTATGATCTCATCCAACATGTTTTAGTTAAGAAACATACTATGTGCTAGATGTCACGCTAGGTCTAGGCTGACATAAATGGTTACCAGAGACATGATCCACTTAAAATCAAGTGGACAGACAGAGAGTAGGTTAATAATTACAACCCTAAATAATCAATTACACTTAGCAATGTATGGTCACAGAGGGTCATCAACTCCAAAGGAAACCACAGCACTTTAGAATGACTCTTATGTAATATTCTGCTTTACTGTAGTGATATGAATTTGCGCTTCTACTCATATCCTGAAGTTCCCAGCTTGGGATTTTGCACATGATGATATTAGCTGACTCGTAGTTGAGTTCAGGAGAGGTGAATGTCTAGAGGGAATGACCTTATTTACTCCCAAGGACCGCAGTGATGGAACTTTAAAGACAAAATGAGTTTTCAGAAAAATCACAGTTTAATCCAAAGGTCAAAGCATCAAAACAAATAGGAAGTAAAATCCAAATAGTTAAACATTCTCTCTCAGCTACACAAACCTAAACTTTGTATCTGCCTTTACAGTTTATGTGGAGGGAGATTTATTTCTATACACAGCAGTTGCTCTTATACCAAGTACTCGCCCAGTTTATATAGAGGGAGATTTATTTCTATACTAAGCAATTATATACAAAACTAGCCAGATCTAATAGATGTGCTTTTTCAAATGGTATAACTACAAGGTACAGTGGCACATGCCTGTAATACTAGCACTTGGGAAGTTGAAGCACAGCATTATAAGGCCAAGGCTGGCCTGGTCCACATAGCAAGACCCTATCTCAAAAAAAAAAAAAAAAAAATCAATCAAAAAGTAGCATAAAGCAAAAACCATTAGCATACAAACTGACCTCCTCTGATCCCCAAGATACACTTAGATATAAGAATCTTAGTACCATGCAGTTTTATACACTACCTAGTCCAAACCTTCATTATATAGAAGAATAAACACTGTCATGACCACCCCAAGGCCTCATAATTGGGATGTCCGCCCTAGGAACGCAGAGAAATTTGTAAGTGCGCACCAGCTCTCTGGTGAGTGCACTGCCCTCATTGACCTGCCCCTGGCAGAAGGGCACTTTTCACCCAGCATGTTTTTGTCAAGATGTTTGATGGGAATTCTAACTGTCATCACTATTTTGTCCTCAGCCTCTCTAAAATTACTCATGTTGAGATAATAAAAATAGTTATATTGAAACAAAATAAAAACTACAATGCTTGCAATGTACCCAGGACTGGACCAGATTTTAACCACTGAGATAAGACACAACCATGAGACTGTCATGTCCTAAGTCATGCTGCTCTCTGGGGCATTTCTTTGAGAATGTATTTAAGAAGGCAATTACAGAAAGAGAACAGGAATGAGAAAAAACCAATTGTGAGTTCCTTCAATCTCTGCTGTAGATTCTGTATTATTTCGTGCTCACCCTTCTCTGTAAGGTACCAATCACTAATTATTTCGTGCTCACCCTTCTCTGTAAGGTACCAATCACTGAAAAGCTACAGCTCCAAATGGGAGGGTCAATTTGCATAGTAATAGTTTTTGCTTTATGCTATTTTTGCTTGATTTTTTGAGATAGGGTCTTGCTATGTAGTACAGGCTGGCCTTGATCTTGTAATTCTTGTGTCTCTACTTCCCAAGTGCTAGTTTTACAGGCATGTGCCACTGTGCCTTGCAACAAGTTCATAAAGCATCTAAGTAACAGAGCTGATGTTACTCGACCCCAGAGCTGCATTATCTATAAAGGGTTTCTATTGTACTACACAGCATCCCAGACATCAGTGATAAAATCTTGGTCTTTTTATCTTTTTGAAAAAATATAACACATACCTAATTGAGATTTTGATGCTGCTGAGAACTTTATGAAGATATGACTCTTACACCCGCCCCCCCTTTTTTGTAAATGGTGAATGTCAAGTTTTGGTCCTCAAAAAATAAAAAAAAAGAAATAATAGAGTGAGAAACAATAAGCAGAATATATTTGTAAAGAATAAATCAGTCTTAGTAAACTTAATAACTTTCTTTCTTTCATCTGAATTGCATGGCCAAAAGATAATGGAAGTCCAAAAGAAACAATATATCTTGATTACTAGGATAACAAATAGTGTCTCTTAGACATTAGCACAATTAATTGAAAATAGTCTGCATCTGGAACAAAATTTGACTTCACAGAAACAAGAGGGCAATGCCATACACTGTCAGGGTCAGACAGGGCTGCCTGTCTCGCCCAGCCCCAAGAGCCATTTATAATGGTACTTAGAGAAGCAGCAATTGTCTGGAATTACAAAGCAGAAAAGTATTTCTGTCTAGTACTGGCTCTTCCTGTCCAGAAAACCCAAGTTCCATTAGGTTGAGATAAAAAGTGGGAGCAACCAAGAAGTTACAGGCTAGAGAAAAGGTTGCCACTTGCAAAGCCAACACACAATGAGAGGGGCAGGGGTGCACAGCCACCTTGTAGTTTCTTTTCCATCACTGGGACAAAATATGATCTATAAGAGTGAAGATTTATTTTGGCTCATGGTTTTTAGTGGATCAATCCATCGCCAGTTGGCTCTAAGCAGAAACATGGAAGAGCATGGAGGAAACAGGCTGCTTACCTCATGGCAGCCAGAAATCATGAACAGAATGGAAGAACAGGGGCAAGAATATGCCCATCCAGGCCTGGGGACAAGGTTACATGCTTCCAGTGATCCAACTTCTCCAACCAGGCCTTAACCTTCCAATGGCATATTCAGCTACTGAACTCATCAATGAATGGCTCCACTGATGAGTGTAGCGTCCCTTCCAAACACATGAAACTTGGGATGGACATTTCAGAAGTAAATCATAACATGCCTTAAGAATCATCACACATCTAGAACTTTATTATTGAATATATGCTAATTTTTGTAACACATATGAAGAAAAGAGGCGTCAATCAGACAAAAGATACATCAGCTTTAAAAGCATCAACAAAAGAAATCACTGGGGCAGAAAGTGAAGCTTTTTAGATGTAACGAGGTTGAGTACTCTGCCTGAACACACAATCAGTTAAGAGCTATGTTAAACCAACCAAACTGCTTTGCGTCATTCTATACAAAGACAAACAGTGTTGACTCAACCCTCAAGCTTGTCTGCTTTTTCTGTATCAGACACTGCTAGGCTTTGTAAGCTAACAACATGACCTTGAGGTGGTGGGTAATAGCAATATAGATAAATTCTCTCATGATTGAGATAATATAACCCTACAGAATGGTAAATAGAGAGGCAGCTTCCTGCTTCTTCTTTGGAGTCTGTAGACCCTTGAAAAAAAAGTTACACTTCAGTTTAATGAGAAATTATCTAAAGATTACTGGGAAATAATGCTGCTAGGTGTCCATGCAAGAAAAAGATGCCAGGCTTTCCAGATGGTCCACATCTCAGGTTTATTGTAGTAGGCATTTTCAATTGGACTTTACATAGTGTAAGAACACTTCAGCTATTTATTAAGAAAATAATGAGTGAAGAGATCACCACCAGAATGGGGGGATATTTGCCAGCTAATCCTCAGACAGATGGCTGATATTTAGGATATACTAACATCTCAGAAAACAGGCCCCTACCCACAATAAAAAACCCCATCAAAAACTGGCCAAGTGAAATAACAGACACTTCTCAAAAGCATGAGAAGCCAATATGAATATGAAGATGAAAGCATATGAAATGAAGTTTAATTAAAGAAATGCAAAATTAAAACCTTAAATTCCATTCCTCTAGCATGCTCAAGATCCTGGGTTTGATTCCCAGCACCACACACACACACACACACACACACACACACACACACACACACATGCACGCATGCCCTCATGCACATGCACACCCACCCACACATATTCTTTCATCTATTTTGAAATACACAACACATTATTACTAACATGGTGACCATGCAGTCTAACAAGACAAACAAAACATTTTTATCCATTCTAAATGAAACTTTACATCCTTTGGTCAGCATAGTGCTTCACCCTCTCCTACTCATCCTCCCTTCCCGCCAACTTCTGGTAACCACCTTCCAGCTCTCTATGTCTATGAGCTTGACTTTCTTAGATTACATATGCTAATACACAGTACAGAGAAGGTTTATTTAGTAGCCATTTCATAATGCAGGGTAATGACAAAAGACTGGCCTTTTCCAAGCTATCAAATAGATATTCTGCTGGTGAAGGACAGAATTGCCATATCAAGAGCCTGTGTATCAAAATAAAGCGCTATTCCTCTCTCAATACTGAAATTGGATTATGTCTGAGGCTGGAGTAGAACCACCTGAAAATTTCTTCATGGAGCCAAATTTAAGGGTTTAAAACTGCTTAGTAAACTATTTTCCCAAGATGTGTGTTCTCAGAGGCTTTCATTTTTATGGGCAAACTAAAAATTTCCAAATGAAAGGACCACTCTTCAGATTTTCCTGGTGGTCCATGCATACCCCACACTTTTCCGACATTCCCCCCTTGAAATCCAGGACAATTTCCTGAGCTTGTCAACACACTGAAGAACGTCACTTCTCACCAGTACCATCTGTCTTCTCTGTTTGGAGATGACAAATGTAAAGAATAATTTGTAACATTTTGATACTGTTAGAAGCATGGTCCTGATCTCAACAGAGAAATTTAAAAAACAAAAGTTTTACCTGATATTTCATAGTTTTAAGTTACATACAATATCAACTTTCCTCTTGGCTAAACATATATTTTAATCATTTTAAAATGAGATATAATTGACATGTAAAAACCGCACATATTTAATGTACACAGTTCAATGAACTGGACATATGCAGACACATGGAGGCAGCTCCCCAGGGCACTGCAAACAGGAAGGCAAGAATTCATGAAGGAAGGAAGGAAGTAGCGTACACTCTTCCAGGTCCTGCCCCAGTGATGTTCCCCTTTGGGGTCCAGCCTCACTTTTCCGCTCTTTTCTAGGGTTAAGCCCCTAACTGCCCCATGCCTGCCTTGCACCACACTCCCCTACTCCAGCCATCCAGAACCGGCCCCATCTCCTAACAGCACATGGTTCTATAGATACTAGATAAACCATAATATCCAAATACATGAGGCTTTCCGGGAATGTTCCAGATTCAAGCCACGATAACAACATATTTGTATAATTTATTCATCTCACATATCTGGGACTTGCCAACCTGTCAACAACCTTTCATTTTTTTCTACCCTCGCTCCAGCCCCTGGTAACCACTTTATTCTCTACTTCCATGACTTTGATTTTTTAAATACTTCGTGGAAGGGGAATCACTCAGTATTTGTCTTCCTGTGACTGACTTACGTCACTCAGCATAGAACATCATTCAGGTTTGAGATGGATAGAATGACATTTTAAACATACACGTCATCTTCATCAGGACTGCCCCTAGGTGAGAAGGTGCTTTGTGCTCCCCTATCTCCCATAACCGGGCCTCTGCATGCTTGACATAAAGGACTAAAAACCTCCTGACAATGCCTTCCCTTCCCTCAAAAGTGGAAAGGGTCAACAAAGAAAGAGACTTAATCCTTAGGTGCAAAGACATGCAAACATACATCCCACCCTCAGCCAGCAACAGAGGGTGAATGTCTCATTTATTTTGTAAACCTAGATCAAAAGCCCTCTGTGATTCCCCTCCCCTGTGGCCTATCCTATAAAGGTCTCTGATACACTAGGACAGTTTTTGGAACATTACTCTCACCATCTTCCCCAAAGCTAGCTTTGAATAAACCTTTTTCCTATTTACCATAGTTACTTGTTTCTTTTCACTTGGCGAGGCAATAAGCTAAAGGATCCTCAGGATTGGCCGCTGAGTGGCCAATGATATAGGTTCTTCTTTTAAAGACTAAGTAATGTTGCACTAACTATTAACATCATATGGATGTTATCTAGTCATCGGTTCATGGACAGTTGTGTTGCTTCTATGTTTTTGGAATAATGCCAGCATCAATCTGTTATGATTTAGATCTGGAATGCTCCCCCAAAAGCCCCCTGTTCAGAAGGCGATATAATCATGGGAATTCATTCACTGATTTCCTGTGCTGTTGAAAGATGGAACTTGACTGGAAGGGGCATGGCATTTCACTGGGTCTACATCCCAGAAGGAGTCATTAAGGTTTGACCAGAAGAATATAAGCTAGCTTCACCCTTCCTTGCTTGTTCTACTTTCTGTTGTGATATCATGAAGAACTTTACTCCATCTAGGCTTCCGTCAAGTCCTTCCACCACTGCTAGCTTCCAAGGAATGAACTGACAACTCCTGGAAACGTGAGCTAAAATAAACCTTTTCTCCTTTAAATTGTAGCTGGTGACAATTCTATCCCAGAGACCAAAATGAAACTAAGACACAATCTGAATCTCAGATTAAACATCACTTATCTGGTAACTTCTCTTGATTTTGTCATGTCTTTCTAGAGTGTCCTGAGATTTCCTTCCACCTATTATGCTGGTACCTAGAAGTCTGTACGTGGCAACGTAAGTGTGTGAACACCGTCAGAGGATGGCTCCACCATGTGTACCGCTGTATGGCCGTCACCCGGAAGAATGCTGGGAACATTCTTAGCACTGTACACTGAGTGAGTTATTTACCTGAACACATTGTGAACAAAGCACTTAGTTGAAATCTTTGGAAGAGTAGTTTTCGAACTCTTTGAAACTCTCTATACATCTCCATGTCCTGGGAGAAATTTCAACAGAACTTTGTCTTAATTCACTGTATCCCATGGAAACTTTGATTTTAATTCTCATTTAAAAAAATAAAAACTGAAATTTCAAAACAATGAAAGAAATCTCTAGCCAGTAAGCATTTACAATATGCTACAGAAATTAAGGAATTTGGTTATAATATAAAGTTTCAAGTGTTAGCAAAACAATTTTTGCAATGCAATCAGCTGAGACAAAAATAATAATAAATAGCTTCCAGGAAAAAATATAGATCAAAAACCTCTATTTATGTGTTGGGTAATTATATATTGATGTACTGGTAAAATTAAGAATGCAGAGTAGATATTCTGTCCAAATAAGGGGAGTGTTTGGAGGAAATGATGCTCAGACTTCTTCATCATAAGATTTCTTAATTAGGCAAGCCAGGATTAGCGTCACAACCAACATAAACATCAAAAATCATGAGCAAAATTTTAAGTCTGCTGAAGTACCTGTCACTGGGAAGACAGCCTTGGGCTTCATTATTTTAGTATCAAACTCAAACAACATTATATTGCTTCAGTAAAGTCTAAGGATCGTAGTAACAACTGATAATACTTACCCTTAGGTGATATTAATTATTCATATGTCATTTAGATCTCAGAAACTGGATAATTTTCAGAGGATTTCAGTCCAGAGACACAAGCCCTTCCAGTGTTCCCTATTGTGTAGATACAGGTGAATGGCTGATTATAAGGTACAGATCACAGCCTTGGTGATACACAAGGTAGAGGTGGTAGCAATACAAATCCAGTGCCTGCCATGGTACTAAGCAAGTCCTTTCTCATCAGCCGTCTTAGTCAAGTGATTGGGGCCTTTACAGAACCTTTAGGATCACAACTTGTGTTAGTGCTATTCAGACTTGGGTGCGAAGGCTCAAAGTGAATTTTCTATTGATAAATTTATTAATCACCATATATAGAAAACAGAAAAACTTCTTGGTGAGAATTTCTCTATATGGTCATGTTCAAGGCACTGATGTTGTTATAACAGTACAAGTCAGTAGTTTCCGAAGAATACTGTGATGATAAGCAGAAAAAAATTTCCCAGTAAAGAAATTCATTTTAAGTTAGAATCTCTGATGAACATTTTAGTGGTTTTTTGATCGTTTGGATGCTGAATAAAAGTAAATTATTCTGAAATGCAAAATGATCACCTTAGGAAAAAATACAACTATCTATTTATTTATTTATTTTTGAGGCAGGATCTTGCTCTGTCATTCAAGCTGGTCCTCAACTCACTGTGTAGCTCAGGCTAGTGTCGAACTCATAGCAATCTTCCACTTTAGAGCTAGAATTACAAGCGAGCACCGCCACACCTGGTTTATGAGGTGCTGGGACTTGAACTCAGGCTTTGTTCTTTCTGGACAAGCACTTGAACTGTTGGGGTTATTTCTTCAGCCCCAAAAATGGAATATGTAATTTCTATCTATTGATGGTTGACATCATATAAATAAGAAATTTTTAAATTCTGTTTTGGGGCTGCAGGCATAGCTCAGCGGTTAGGGTGCTTGCCTAGCATGCACAAGGCCCTGGGTTTGATCTCCCAGAACCACATAAAATTCAGTCTGGCAGAGTGGCACACACCTGTAATCTTAACAAAACTCAGGAGGCTGAGTTGGAGAGATGGCTGTAAGTCTGAGGGCAGTCTGTATCACCATGTGAGTTCAGGACCAATGTGGACTACAGAGCAAGATGCCATCTCAAAAAAAATAAATGTGTGTGTGTGTGTGTGTGTGTGTGTGTGTGTGTGTGTGTGTGTTTATTTAATCCTCATGACAAACCTGTGATGTCCATATTATCTCTACTTTCACAGCAGAAAAAAAGCTGATGAATAAGTAACCTATCCAATAAGATCACTGAAAAAAACACACTAAGAAATAATGATATCAACTCACGTCTCTACCAACATATTCAATTTTTTTCCTGCTAACAATGTCACTTTTTAATAATCAAATTTCTGGGAATATAATTTATGTTCAATAAACTGCTTTCATCTTACTAATAATGACATGACTAAATGCAGTTTGGTAAATGATTTTCCCATGAAATCACCATCACAGTTAAGATGTTTTCAGAGTAATGTTTTCAGAATATTTATATGTTTCCTTTCCTCTCTTCAAAGTAAAATTTACCTCTTCCATTCTTCAGGAAATCATCAGGTTTTTTTTTCTCCACTTTCAATTTTTCAATTTCACTTACTGTAATTCACACACCATAGTTTTTGATGGTTAAAATAATGGATCCAATGGTTTCAGTGTGTTCAAAAACTTAAGCAGCATTACCATACTCTAGTTCTTGAATAGTGCTATTACTCCAAATTATTAGACATAGGCTTTTATGCTTTCAGTTTCTGAGAGGTCATCCCCTTGGTCAGCTGGCTCCACAGCAGAAACATGATCGATGACTTGGAAGAGGAAAGCCACTCACCTCATCGTGGCCAGAGGCAGGGCAGGAAACAGTGCCAAGGACCACACATTGTACCCAAGGTCACAGACCACAATCCACTCAGCCATACCCAAAAATGTGTGCCATTGATCTCCTGCATTAGTTAATTCTTGTTGCTGTGACAAATTACCTGTTATGCACAACTTAAGGGAGGGAATACTAATTTACTTACAGTTTTAGAAGGTGTCACACAGTCCACTCACAGGCATCCAGCAATGATGAAGTATGTTGCAGAGGCTGGAGAGCTGCTCACCCTATTTCAGAAAGAAGCCAAGTCCAATGTGAGTAAGTCTGGAGATTCAGGCAAGGCGTGTCAGCCTTCCCAGGAAGGAAACGGAAACGATGTTTTCTCTTCCTTCCCTACTCATTTTAAGCTGGGGTTGGGGCACCAGCACCCAGGGAGGGTCCCTCTCTCTCATTTCCTCCCCACAAACCATCAACACAAACCTGGAAACTCTTCCGTCGAAAATTCCCAGTCCCAACAATCTGGCACAACCCCTCCAGATCATACCCCAAGCATCCGCCCCTTCCAGTCAGGCCTCACTTCCCAAAAGCACACAGCTCCAAACACACAAGGCTCCTGGGGACACTCCAGATTCTCATAGGAAGCTCACAAGCCAAAGAAATTGACAATGCAAGCGACCCATCATACAATCACTGGGATTAGTTCCTTTTTCTTAGAGTAAGTGAAAAGTTAATCTGTGTAATAGAAATATCAGGACTTGTTTGCACTACCACATATCCTGTTGTATGGATATATCATACTTCATTTACTATTCATGATTTGATAGACTTTTGTGTCTTGTCTATTTTTTGATTATTGTGAACAAGGCCACTGTAGGTATTGATGTGGAAGTTTTTGTGCAGCATACATTTTTGTTTCTCTTCAGAAGATCCTACAGTTAATTTCCAGTTTCAGGGCAACAGCATGCAAGGTGCTTGGAAGTCATCACTGTCGTTAATGCAGCAAGAAAAAGCTGAAAAAACTGTCCCCATAAGTGGCGAGAGAGACAGGCAGACACAGAGAACCACATCTGGGTGAAACAACCCATCACTGAAGTCTCCAAGAGTCAGTACCCGGGTAAGAAAAATAGCTATTTTGCATACGCCCAGAGCATTCTGCCTTAATGTGATCTGCCCCCAAAAGAAATAATTTCACCAAAAACCTAGCCAGTTGTGATTTTACCTGAATTAACCAACCTGAAGGAAGGAAAATACCCAAATACAGACTTTTCTAGCCTTCAACAGAGAAAAACAAACAAACAAACAAACAAACAAACAAAAGCTCTGTCTTAGCTAAGAGTGGAAGGAGGTCAGAGACAGAACACTTATGAAGGCCACATCCCTCCAAGCAACAAGTGCACTGGCAGCCTGAAACCAGATCACAGGGCTCTAAGTTTTCCTCTCCCTCAACAGCTCTTACCTCCACCTCCATAGGGCTCCTGTACTATTAGAGGGGGATACAGCTGAATAAAGTGCATGTTTCAGACTTTTTTTTTTTTTAAAGAAGTCTCCAGCCCACCTAGGTGGCTCGGGGCTGTACTCTAAGCTTGGTCTATAATCGCAAGGAGGCTCAGTCAGGAGGATCAAAAGTTCGTGTGCAACCTAGGTAATTTAGCAATTTACATGAAGCTCTGTCTCAAAATCCAAAAGAAAAGTGGGCTAGGAATGTAGCTGAATGTGAAGGCCTTGGGCTCGATCCCCAGTATTGGAAAAAGAAAGAAAAAAAGAAGGAAGAAAGAAGGGAAAAATGGCAGGAAGGGATGAAGGGAGGAAAGGAAGGAGGGAGGGAGGGAGGAGAGATAGAGAGAAAGAAAGAGTCCTTGAACAAAATAAATAAATAAATAAATAAAGTGAACTGACCAAAGAAAGTGGATTTCACAGAGGAGTTCATTTTAAATTTTGAAAAAACCACCATAGAAGTCAATATCCTTAAACACTAGGGGCTGGAGGAATAGCACAGTGGTTAAAATGCTTGCCTAGCAAGTGCAAGGCCCTGCATTTGACACATCAATGCCACATACATAATCTGGGTGTGATGGCACATAACCTTAATCCCACCACTCAGCACTCGGCAGGCTGAGGCAGGAGAACTGCTGGCAGTCCAAGGCTAGCCTGGGTTACATAGTGAGCTGAGGAAGAAGAAAACCAACCCGGAACTTTTTTTTTGGAAGAGACAAGCATTTAATAAAAATAAGCTCCTTGTATTTTAAAAAGCACAAATCATAATCCATGCTAACAAAATTTGGAAATGCTCCGTGAGCAGCTACTGAACGTGATCACAAGAATTTAATAATCAAAGTTCTTATAGTGATAACAGAAAATCAATAAGGTGGGCATGGGATGCAAAAATGTTACTAGGTCATGATGAAAATAGTCAAATGGAAGGAGATGCAATCAACAGTCATCTCAGCATGCCTCATAGGAGTGTGTCAAGGGCATTCAGCTCAGGACTCACTGGGAGCTGAAACCTGAGTCCACACAGATCTTCTCTACTAAAAAAAAAAAAAAAAAAAAAAAAAAAAAAAAACGTTTTTGGTGCAGCCCAGTGGTGTGAGCCTAGAAGCAGAGTCTGCAATCCCAATACTACAAAAAAAGAAGATAACTTTTTTCTGCAAGCAACAACTTTATACTTTTTTAGAAAATTAGATAGTCCAATACTAGAAGAAAAGCTATATGATAAAACAGGAGCCAGGACAAAAAAGTAAGGGGAGTTTTCCAAAATGAACTGTGTAGCCTGGGGACACTCACTAGGCCTCTGTCCCATGTCGTCCCGGTCAAGTAAGAAAAGTCAACAGAGGACATCCAAGTCGCACCAGCTTTTTACAATTCCCTAATCTGCCATGCAATTAATTTACTTGACCTAAATTAACTGCTTGCCGTTGTGATCTAAAATTTTATGGGAAATAAAGTTACTGGAAATAACTTTTAAAGTTATCAGATGGTTAAGAGTATGTTGTCTTAGTGTAGGATTCCAGTGCACTGGACTTATTTGCTAATTCCAGAATTATTTACTGAATTATTTACTGTGGGCATGAAGTAGTAAGCAACACAATGTAAGTCATCAACTAAATTAGAAAGAAACGAAGAAAACAAATCAGCAGAAAATTCTGAGCTGTATGAAAAATGCTATGATTGGAGGATATAATGACTTTGACTTAAGATAAAATGTGAGTGAATGAAGTACTAGACAATCAGTAAAAAGAAGTAGAAACTGACATGTCAAAGTGTTTAAAATTACTTTTTAAGGTCTTTAATCACTTGTTAACAAAGTGAAAATTTTCTCCAACTAAAGAAATCAATGTCATTCTCAAGGATACTGTGGTATAACATTTGGAATAGGGACAAAAAGGGGACAATATTCCAGAAAGAAGTGATGAATTCAAGTAAAGCTTCCCGGACTAAGGAGTGTCTAACAATGTCACTTATCAATCCCTGCTGTCAGGAATTAAACTACTTTGACTTTCCACCTGTGGGAAGTTCACAAGTGCATCTTCCAACATCTGCCACGTGTGCTCAGATGCTCAGATGATGCCACCACCAGGGTTTCTCTCTCTCTCCATTCCCTGGCTCTGATGATCTCTGCTCCTCTGTTGGTATTAACCTTTACCAATTTATTTTTGCTACTTGGACACCCAAGTCAATGTCCTTACACATTAGCAGTGCAGATGTGAGAACAACTTGTGTCTCTTGACATTACTATATGAGATACAGAAAGAACTTCCCACCTTTATAGCTCATTACACGGGCTGCTCACTATGCAGTGTCAAGTACATTATGAAGCCTGGCTAGCTCTCGATTTATCTGTACCTTTGTGACCAGGAAGCAGGCGGTCGGCTATGACCCATGATCCATTCAGTACTGGAAGGAGCCAGAAGATGATCAGCCAACATAGGAAAGGGATTCTGGGTAGACAAAGAGAAACATGTACAGTTACTGCCCTAAATGAGCTGAGAAAAAAACTGTAAAAATTCCTATTTTGCTTTCTTCTATATATGACCATGTACTTCATGCCAATGTTTGATAAATATTTACTGAATAGAAAAGAAACATACTAGTGATTTCACTACATGTCCACCACTCACTAATAGTTTACCTTATAACCTCAGCAGAACAAAATATTTATAAACTATAGTCCAAAATATATATCCTGAATCCCATAAAAGATACAACCACATACCCAGGAAGTAAAATAACAGTTTAAATTCTATTTTTTTATTTTTCTCCCATTTTATTGATATGTATAAGTGCAAAATTTAAGGTTTACATTGGTTTTGGGCATTCTGTGCACATACATATCTAGTCAAGGTAACAAGACCTTCCCCACTTTCCTTTCAATCGACTCCTTACCTACACCCACAACCCAATCCCTGCTTGCCCCTCCTTCCCTTTATTTTTCACTTTAAGTTCAGTGATATAATTGTGATCTGGGTTTCTCATATCAGAGAAACCATTTGATATTTCACCTTTTGTTTCTGACTCACTTCACTAAGCATGATGTTCTCAAGTTTCTTCCATTTGCTTACAAAATCTTCCAAGCTATTAAATTATATATATATATATATATATATATATATATATATATATATATATATATATATATATATATATATATATATATATATATTTTAAAAAGTGATAGGAAGACATTTACATTAGTTTGGATTCTTTCAAAAGGTAAAATTCATAGAAATTATAATAAAAAAGGACCAATTAGAAAGGCTTACCAATGCAAGGATAGAGACAGTCCAAGATGGCAGCCTGTAGGTGCTAGAGCTGGAGTATTTGATAGCTGCTCAGCCGCAAAGTAGAACACCTGTCCAGGACTGCAGGGCAGCTGGTGACAATCTGCTACAGATCTTGTTGTTCAAAAAACAATGGCAAAAACTGGAGCCTGAAGATCATCAACGGACAGACAGGCATGAGTTGAGACTGGAGCGAATCTGTGATGAAGATCTGCAGCGTGTAGCAAGTTGCCGTAGACAACTGTGAAGGCGAGAGCTTTCCCAGAGGAAGAAGCTGTAACAATCTCTCTTCTTCCTTCCTTTTATACTGTTTGGATTCCAGTTGGCCCTCCCACATCCCAGCGGGTGCGCTTCCCTCATTTGCCAGCTCCCAAATCAGGCTCATTCTCAGTTCCCAATCTAGGCGTGGTTCCCAAACTCTAATCCAGGTGTGGTTCCTGATTGCTTCAAGTTGACATAATCTCTCCAATAGTCACAACATTAAAAAGAAAAAAAAAACTGCTGAAGATTAAGAAACTCACTACAGTACATAATTTAGGGTATTTAAATGTTTAAAAAATTGATTTGAAGAATATACAGCAGGAGTTTCGATGACCTCAACTTTAATCCCACTCTCCTGCTTGTTTAAAGTTTGAAATTTCTCTTTTTCTCTTGTTCCTTGCTTTCCCGTGGGTCATGGGTCACACCTCCCCTTCATGGTACTGCTGCGTGGGTGGACTAGACACAGGACTCTTAGACATTCTGAAGAATAGTTTTTGTTGTGGGCATATGCACAGTCCTTGTTTCCTTGTGATTTCTCAGTCTTTGAAGTTGGCTTTCCTGGGTTATATTAGAGGTTTATTTGATTTCAATTAAAACCAGAAATAAACTCTAATAGCTCCAACTCATTATAGTTTTCTCAGCTACAGGCCTGGATTGTATATGCCCTGAACACTCTTGCAGACTTTTGGGGATCAGGTCCTTATTCTAGCCAGATTGGCCCAATCTAGAATCTTGACCTGACTCTTTAGTCTTCCCATCTTCCATCCCCACCTGCACCCCTTTTCAACAATCTCTCTTCATCACATATAGTCAATACGGTTCATTCTTATAAGTGCCAGCTTCCCCTGTACAGCCTTGTTTTGGCCCATATCCCTCACCACTGGACTGGGTTTAGGAGAGCTCTTGCCAGGTCCTGATCTCTGGGGCTGGATGCAACTCTTTGTGTAAGTTAGATCCTCTAAGGAAAGGAAATCATCTAAAATGGTCTGTGTTCTACCAGATTCAACTTTTTGAGTATCTTTGTTCATGGGACTGGGTTAAAGCCACATCTGAGCCAGGTGAACTGTGGGGACACGGTGCTTTGGCAAGCTGGCCCACCTGAAGGCGGTTTTTCACACTGTACCTCTTACTCTTTGATTTTACTGTTCAGTTCCTATAGCTTGTACATAAGGCTTTTTATAACTGCATGGAACAACTGCCAATTTTGAGAGAGGATTCTTCAACAAATACCTTGGACTGTTCCTCTGTGAAGGGCCTCATGCATGCCAGGCAGGCATCACACTCGTAAGCACGCCTCCAGCACTAATCACTTTCATGACAAGCCTGCATTGTGTGAATCCCCACTCTGAAAATAACAACACCATTCTCAGGGAGCCTGGAGTCATACGTTTGAACTCTGTAAATGGAACTGTTCACATTGCTGAAATTAATAATCTCAAAGTAAGCTGTACAAATATTTGACTGAAACCCAAAAACACAAGGCATAACTAAAGCCAACGAGAGCAGCTTGGATCTTCATAGTTAGAATTTTTGCCATTATTTAAAATTATAAAGACAGAACATAACATGTTGTAAGTGAAATGTCAGCCAATGTCCTACGGCAAACCTGAGAACTGCTTTGTTTTTATGATGTTCAAAATTTATGCTATGCAAACACTGTGATCTATAGAATATATTATTGGTTTTTCTTTTTAATATTTGTCATTAAAATGACTAATAAAGTGTTTTAAATTAAAAAGTAGATTTTTATCTGTAGGGAAAAATATCTCTTGTACAGTTATGTGACAATGCCTTTAAACACAATTAGGAGCTAGCTATATAAGAGACTTTCTAAAAGAAGATATATTTCATTTGCTCAGTCATAAGATAGTTTAAGATCTAGTCATGCTACCTATCTAATATTTATCTACCACACCAACTCATTTTTATGTGGTGCTGGGGATTCAAATCTAGGGCCTAGTGCATGCTAGGCATGTGCTTTAACCACTCAACTGCACCCTCAACCCCTCACTAAAACTTTTAAAATCTGTCCCACATACTGAGCCTTACATCCTAAGACTGCTCTCAGTTTTGGAGTTGAGCTTGTAGAATGCACTGGTAGTCTCTGCTAGGCCCACACTCTGTCTGGAATCCCAACACTGACTTCACTGAATTTTCCAATGTGATTTTTCCCTGGACCAAGTACCTACTTTGAAAACATCTGTTTTGGTTTCCTTACCCAATTCTCAACCAGAACATAGTTGGAGCCACTTCTGACAAGACTTTGTTCTCATCCCTTGTGCTGGATTTCCTTACACATTTGGCCTGTCACTTGGCACAGACTGGACTGTGGCCTTGTGCAGAATGCTGTCTGTGGGGGAAAAGCACTGGCTTCCAGTGCTTCTCATCCATGTGTTGAGCCACTTCTGCAGTCTGCTGCATTGATTTCCTCTCTGTGGCCTTCCAGTAGCTGGATTATGTATACATACACACACATTTTTCTTTTTTTGTGCAGACAGAATTTGTAACTTTGACCTGTAAGTAGAGCTATCCAATGGCATCTAGTCCCCATGTCCTGAAAAGACTTCTCCACATTATGATTTTAATTCTCAATCTTTTCCCCATCAAATTGCTGACAATATTTACCAAAATTTCAAATCATTGGTCAAATTTGCTTATGACTATCCATTTGAGGTACCTGATAACACAAAGAGAAAACACTTCATGGAATTCTGCTCAGAGAGCTTCCCTCTTCAGATATACCCAGAAGAATCTGCAACCAAAATTATTAAGTTAAATTAAGTTGGAACACTCATTTTATCTAAAAAGGCCACCCCCCACAGGGCAGTATGCAAATATTTTTCTATGTCTTCTGTTTTGGATGTGGTAGCATATCACTGGGTAGTAAATTTTCTGACACTCAGTACACAGTGGCTTAAAAGAACAACTGCTGTTTGTTTATTTGTTTCATTTCTTTAATTCACAATTTTCTGGATCAAAAACTAACTACGAAGCATGGCAGGGACAGATTATCTCTACTTCATGATATATGGGGCCAGGTGTTATACACAGAATGTTTGCCCTGGCTTCTCCATTCATTTTTTGATGTCCCGATCTGTAATGTGCTGGTGTTATGATGCAGGACCTCTGGGCCATAATTAGGATTAGAGGAGACCATGATGAAGGTAGAATCTCACAACAGAATTAGTGCCCTGAAAAGAAGAGACCAGATCCCCTACTCCCTCCCCACATCAACCCCAAGAAAGGATTCTCTAGGAAGATGACCAAACTGCCATCTTCTAGCCCAGAAGGGGACTCACCAGACTCACCAGGAGCAAAATGGCTGCCACTGAGATCTTCGACTTTCCATCATTTACACACTCTTGAGGACTTGAAGTTGTCTTAAATTTTTCTTGTACCCATGCACTTTCTTTGTTATTTCATTTATCTGTACTTGAGTTTAACCTTAAACAAATGGAAACCATTGGGGGCTGGAGGTGCTCAGGCCTAGTGATGTCACTTAGCATGTCTGAAGCCTTGAATTTAATCCCCACAACAAAGAAAGACAACATAAAGAGAAGAAAAAGAAAGGAAGGGGGTAGAGAAAGAAAGAAAGTAAGAAAGAAAGAGAGAGAGAAAGAAAGAAAAAAGAAAGAAAGAAAGAAAGAAAGAAGAAAGAGAGAGAGAGAGAGAGAGAGAGAGAGAGAGAGAGAGAGAGAGAGAGAAAGAAAGATTGATTATCCAAGGCTGGAGAAAGATGTGCCAGTACACAGTGATGGACAGTCTGTAACGCTGTTGGAGGTAAGGTAAAAGATGCAAAAAGGGCTTGCTAAAGTAAATGGTCTCCTTGTAGAGATTTCAAGGCAGAATTAAAAATAAAAACTCCACTGAAATAGAATAGAAGAAATAATGACAGGTAGAAAAAAAGACACGGAAAATGGTAATTTAACAAGGGTACTTTTAAGGACTGCAACTTGAGCACACAGTCACAGCTACCCAGGGTTTCCTGTCTGTCCTCCTGGGCCTCTGTATGTGTGCTTTCTTCCAGGCCAGTCATACCCAAAGTTCCTTAGAGACACTTATCCCACGAATTAGCTGAGTTGATAAAGTAAATAGCAGAAGCCTGATCTTACAATAAAGAAGCAGAAACTTCAAAGAATGCTTTTAGGCAAAACATCATAGATTGGAAAAAAAAAAAAAGAAAGAAAGAAAGAAACAATAGTCCAGGCCCATGTTCTTCCTTTTTTTCTCTTGAAAAATGAACCACAGCTTCACTTGTGAAATGACCATTTTCTTTGTATCTGTGGGTGCACCCTTTCCTTCAGCTCTCTGCTGTATGTTGGTCCCCCAGGGGTTATCCTCACTCCCTGGCTTGAGTTACGGCTTGTTGATCTCTGTTCCTATTTTAACTCTAGCTATTGCTTTGCTTTCCCTCTTAGATTACAAATTCTGTCCATCTAGGGACATCTAGCTTTTTCCATTGTAGAATAGGCTGGTATTTTCTCAAATGCAGTATGAGATAAAGACAAAAACTAAGAAATGGTGAGTAGCTCAGAAGGTAAGAGCACTTTAGAGAAACATACAGATGTTATCATGAAATAAAACAAGCATTTAGAAAGACAATAGGCAGCTTTACATAGTCAAATACTGACAATAGTCCTATGTTTTCTAGATCCAGGAAGCCCCAAACCCTGGGCCACACACCACTACCAGTCCATGGCCTCTTAGGACCTACAGTGTGCAATGTTTTCATTACATTATATAATGTAATAATAATAGAAATCAAGTGCACAATAAATGTACTCGATTTATCTTAAACCTCCCTTCTCAGTCATAGAAACACTGTCTTCCACAAAACCAGTTTTTGGTGCCAAAAAGGTGAGGACCACAAGGCTATATTATATGGCTATTTGTTTAGGATTCCTGAAGCTAAGAAATGTGTAGAGGGCTGGAGGAATAAGACAGCAGCTACAGTGCAGGCAAGGTGGGGCTGGGAGACACTCGGTAATTTGCCTTAGATCACACAGCTAAAAATTGAGAGTCCAAATTTGAATTCACTACTACTTTATGTCAAAGCCATACAGCCCATCAGCATTTTCTTCCTATTTTATGACAGTGTGAAGTTCATCAAAAATGAAAGTTTGTAGCCTGTCACTCCACCCATGTACTGAACATACCAAAAACCCCAGCGCCAGCCACTCTAAGTGTTCCCTCTTCTGAGTAACTGGATATTTATTTACCGAAGTCTGATGAACTTTTAAGACTCAGATGGGTGTGTGATTTGTGTGCTGTTGCTACGGTGATGTGTGAGTTGAAAAAGAGAAAACTAAATTACCCTTCATTTCTGCCCCATGTCTGCCTGTACATACCACGAGGGCTCTTGTAGAACAAGTGCTGTTCCAAATAACTCTCCAGTGAAAGGTCATCTTGTCAGGTGCTCGGCATTCAGTCCTGTGAACATTTCCCGCTTGGACAATGGTTGTGGAAATGAGGTTGTTTTCATCCAGTAGAAACTTTTGAAAGATTATATTCTAAGCCTAAATTTGGCGATCTACCTATTCAAACACAAAAAATGACATTTGGGTTTTTAATTTATGACCTTCTCCCCTTTTGGGACTCTTAAATAAAAATCATTGGCAAGTATAATTTCAGAGGCTGCAAAATAAATCTTCTGGCTGGGCACATCAGTGCACACAGCCTTCATCCCAGCTACTCAAGAGGCTGAGGCTGGAGAATATTTTAGACGCAGAGATTCAATGCAGTCAAGATTTCACCTCAAATAAGTAAACCATGAATCAGTAAATAAATAACATTTGTAACTCTGTGTCAGAAAAAATATATTTGTGACATAAAATTTAAGATGCCAAATATATGAATAACTTATCAGTAGCTTTAATAATATAATAATGATAAGCTTTTAGTAATCTTTAATGTCAGTATTAATGATAGAGAAACTTACTCCACAAGGGAGATGGTCCCAGATGGTAATATGTTGTTTCAATATACATATGGCTGAAACATCAGAAACAGTTTAATTAGTATTCAGATTCGAATGGCAAAGCATTTCTTAAAGCCTCTTCCCATCAGTTACTTCATCGCTTCATGACAGCATGACTCCATTGACATAATGAAAACCAGAGGGTCGTGTTTAACCTATATTCCAGCCTTTCTTCTGCCAAGGAAACCTGAAACCAATCTTCTGACTTGGGAATCAGCGCTCCACACCACATTTTCTGATCTATGCAGTCCTTGTCTGGTCTGAGGTGATATAGCTACAGGATATGATTTATGGAATACCCATAATACTGTGCTAGGGTCTGTACCTGACTATCCCCTGAAGGTTCATGGTGATTAAAGCCTGAATCGACTATAATCTACACACTGTATTAAGTGCTGGAAACGAAAAGTATGACACATTCTCGCCTCTTAACTGATCACCTTGATAAGCCTAGGAAGTTTTAGGGGAAGAATTTCAAGCATTTCTTAAGTCTCCATTCTTGCCCTGTTTTGTATCCTTCACACTGTTGGAACAAAATTTTTGTCTTTCTGAAACAATAATTTTACTTGTCATTCTTAGATTTTCAAAAGCTGTGTCGGAGTCTCCACTGAAGCTTGCACCACAGATGAGGGCTGGGACGCAGGAATGAGATGGAGTCCTGGCCTGCGACATACTACAGTGGGAACTGAATCAAGTTACTAACATTTCCTGGGTCTTAGGCTTCCTGAGTCACCTCATTTGTCTCCTTTATCAGTACCTAATCTTGTGGACTTGGTGGAAGGATTAAGCACATGCACGCACACACAAACACACACACACACACACACACACACACACAGTCTCTCATGCTCAATCTACTACCAAAGAACCACAGGGAACCAATAAATATTTAATTTAGTCAACTAAATTTAATATTACTGAGATGAAGCAAATTTTCTCACACAGCAAGACACTATATTTTTTTAGCATTTATTTTTAGTACACGAAACTGGAGTACTCTGATAGAATAATAACTTCCTGTTCAGGATGTAAATACAGAAGGGCATATTTCAGGTGGCAATAGAATTAACTGTGAATATTCTAGGGCTGTGGTACTAGATGCGTAGTTCCCGAACCCACTGAGCCATATCTCTTGGGTATTTGCTAGAGGTTCACAATCCAGATCTCATTCCAGATGTAATGAAATTGAACATAACCTTTAGGTGATTTATGTGCACATTAAAGGACGAAAGGAGAAATACAACCTAGGTCAGTAGTCGTCAGAGTTGGCCATGCACTGGAACCAACTGAAGAGCTTGAAACAAAATAACTGTTAGATCTAAAATATCTTCCTAAAGTCTCATGCGTTTGGAAGGTGATTAGATCGTGGGAGCTCTACACTTACCAGCGGAATCATCCATCAGCAATTTCATGTACTGTTAGGAGGTGGGGCATGTTTGGAGGATGAGTCCCTGGGAATACGATTTGAAAGGGTGTTTTCTAGTCCCAGCTCCTCCCTTTTCTCTCTACTTCCAGGCTGCCATGCAGTGAGCAGCTTTCCTTGATACCGTTCTGCCTCGGAGACAGCTAGTGACTGCACATGAACTGACACTTCTGAAACTGTGAGCGAAAATAAACCTCTTCTCCTTAATTTGTGGGTGATGAGTATTGTGTGATGCAAAAGTGACTAAGACGATGACTAAATCAGTGATACTAAAAACTAGTGAGGTGAACCCCTGATTTATGGGTTTAGAAATTAATAATGTTTAAATTTCCCAGGGAATTCTAAGGTACAGGTGCATAATTGGGAACACGCAGCTGTAACGCAAAGCAAAAAGATCCCATGTTTCTTCACACTCTTATGCATGGACCAAGAACACATGGGCCTCTCTGACCACACTCTCCTCATGGTATCAGAGTTATGGCTACAGAACCATGCCTGCCCTTCTGCGGGGCAAAAGTATTTGTGCAAAAAAAAAAAATGTCTCAGAAATTCAGCCTCAGCTGCATGAAGGCACACACCGTTAATCCCCACACTTGGGGAAGTTGAGGCAGGAGGACTGCAAGTTTGAGCTCAGCCTGGGCAACTGAGGAACTTAGTGAGACTGTCTCTCAGGAAAAAAGAAAGAAAGAAAAAAAGAAAGAAAGAAAGCAAGAAAGAAAGAAAGAGAGAGAGAGAGAAAACAAATGCTTAAAAGTTGATAATTTTATAAATACTAAATGTGATAAAGCCTTTCCATGTACAGTATTTGTAGATACAGGTGACTGATTCTAGAGAAAATTAAGAAGAGCAAGGTTGGACTGAACGTTTATGTTCTCCAAAATTCCTATGTTAAAACCCTAATCTTAATACAATGGTATTTGGAGACTTTGGGAGGTAATTAAGTCACAAGGATTGAGCCCTAGTGAAGGAAGGTCACTAGGGTCCTTCTAAGAGAAGACAAGATCATCATCTTCTTTTTTTGTCTATGCGAGGGTACAAAAAAAGTTGACATTTGTGACTCAGTGGGTAGTTCTCACCAGAACCTGACCCTAGTGGTAGTTGCATCTTGGACTTCTATCTTCAAGAATTAGAACTACAGAAACTAAACACCTGCTTCTATCTACATAACTGTTCCATTAGCCTGGCCTAACTGAGGCATGTGGGCATGGAGTAGTGAGAAAGAGCTAGAGATCAAAGAGAAGAGAGAAGATATCCAAGAACTTGGAGAACCAGGAAGGGGTCTTAGGTCCTTCGAGTGAGACCCTGGCCCTGAGGCCCCCTTCAGGGGTGAAAAGAAGAAAGACATTCAGCTTTCCCTTCAACCACCTGCCCCAAGTCTCCCTGCATTTCCTTTCCATACCTCTAGAAACTTCCTGATACCTCAGCATGAACATTTTTAAGAAATATGATGTTCACCTGGGTGTCATGACACAGACGTGTCATCCCAACACTTTGGGAGGCTAAGGTAAGAGGATCACAAGTTAGAGTCCAGCCTAGGCAATTTAGTTGGAAGTTGTCTCAAAGCTAAAAAAAAAAAGAAAGAAAGAAAGAAAAGAAAAAGAAAAAGAAAAAAGGGCTGGGAGTGTAACTTAGTGTGAAACTCCTTGATCTGATCTGTGGTACAACAACAAAAATCAATAAAATAAAATTCAGCATTTAATGAAACAGTAGGAGGAATGGGATCTGCACTAGAGACTGGATTTTTCTCTTTGTGCACCAGACTGGAAGCCACTATGTTTGCAATCTTCAGACAGCAGCTGATCAGCTACACAAGTCACAAATCTTCCCTCCAGACTCACCACCCCCACTAGGAAGGAATTTGCATGTGCAGTAAATTCCAAACCTGTACTTTTTTTCATTTCTTTCCATGACCTGACTCATTACAATTCACAGCGTCACATTTAGACCTTCCCAGTAGTTTCCTTTCTTCTCCTTCCGGCTTTCAGTTCTACCAATTCCCATTCTCCCCTAGCGTCGTTCAACTGGCTCTAAGAGAAAGAATAATGTCACCCTTCATGCATATGTGTTCTCTGATTCTGAACCCAGGTCTAAACTCAGAGTTCCTTTGAGTTAAGTCACTTCAGTCTTCAGATCAAAGTCTGTAGAATGCAGACACTTCACCGAGACTTTCCTGAGTAAGCTGAGAGGAATCTAATCTTTGATCACACTGAGAATTCTGCTGAGAGGAGAAAAAATGTGCCTCCAGGACATGTTTTACCAAGTCCTCACTGCTGAAGTCAGATTATTAAGGTAGTGGAATTTTCAAAAATTACATGTTTTGATTGCAGATTTTTACAACTACTCCAATACCAGCTAGGCACTAGGCCCCCAAAATCACTATTAACAGCATCATTTTAGTTCATTTCAAAATGACAGTGTATTAGTTTGCATTCTTTCAAAAGGCAGAATTTACAGAAATTATAACAAAAAGGATCTGTTAGGAAGGCTTACAAATCCAAGGATAGAGATAGTCCCAGATGGAGGCCTGCATGTGTGAGAGACGGAGTGTCCTGTGGCCGCTCAGCTGGAAAGTAGAACTCCCATCCAGGACTGTAGGACAGCTGGTGAAAGCCTTCTGTGGATCTCCGTTGTTTGAAGAACGATGGTGAAAACTGGAGTGAATCTGTGATAAAGACCTGAGGTGTGTAGCTAGTCAGCATCAGTAGACAAATGCAAAGGCAAGAGCTTTCCCAGAGCAAGAAGCTGTATCAAGCTTTCTTCTTCCTTCCTTTTATACTGTGCCAGGTCCTGTTGGGCCTCCCACATCCGGGTGAGAGTTCTTCCTTCATTGGCCAGCCCACAAATCACTCACACTCTAATCCAAGATGGTTCTCAATTCCCAATCAAGGCGTATTTCCCAAACTCTAATCCACTGTGGTTCCTGATTGCCTCAGATTGACATAATCTCTCCAATGTTCACAGACAGCAAGAAAGGTTAGAATCAAACTGCTTCGCTTTAATCTTTGATGATAGCTACCTCTCTCATCTACTTACTCCCAAACATAGCCTGCCAGTTAGCCCACCCCACTTTTGCCAGTATCTACCACCTGTATGCACTGTAGTCCGTATTGTAAACCTGAAGCCAACCTGGTCTCACATGTCTGTAATCCCAGCATTCTGGGAGGTCAAGGCAGAAGAATGGCAAATTTGAGCCCAGTCTGGGCAATTTAGCAATTTTTGGCAAAACCCTGTCTCAAAGTCAAAATCACAATAATAATAATAAAGGAGACTGAAGATGTAGCTCGGTATGAAGGCCCTGGGCTTTATACTTGGTACTAAATAAATAAATAAACAAATAAACCCCAAGTAAGAGAACCAGTACAAAATCAGGGCTCTTCACAGCAGAGAAAAACATTAGCAGTGCTTGGGAAATAGAATTAAAAACAGAATGTCTCCCAACCCAGAAAACTCCTCCATAAAGTAGGAGAGAAACAAAGTTGCTTTCTGTTTGTTTGCTTGCTTTTATGTTTTTTTAATGAATATGCATTACCCCAGAAAGTAATGGTTGTCCTAGGCACCCACCAAGTAGTGATTACAAAAACAGAGAGAAATCTGCCTCTTTTCTCTGCCCAAGCAGGTACAACCATTCAAGGTAAGAGCTAAGCCTTGGGTCAAAGGACTTGATGTGCCACCCTAAACTCAGCTGGTAATACAGGTAATGGCTCATGTTAGAATACTGGTTTTACACAGAGGGGAAAAAAAAAACAACAACTTTTCCTGTAGTAGGAGCATTGGGCCACTTGGATCAGGGCACCTACCTAAAACCGCTTCCTACTTTCTCACAGAACCCAAGAGCTCAACCTGAGAAGTCCTGATCTTCCTGAAAATTCCCCTCCCACAGAGGTGACACTCAGGGCCTCAGAAGCCTGCCCAGGGCCATCCAGTTAACACTTTATCTAGATCGCAAAAGAATTCATACTCTTTACAAGGAGAAGAGAAAGCGCTTTTAATTACAAGATTTCTAAAGCAAATGCCTTAAGGAAAAAAGGAGACAAGGATCTGTTATTGTCAACAGAGAGAATTAAGTCTCTGATTTTAAATTTTCATTCGTCCTTACAACACACTCTATCTATATTTTAACATGAAAGAAACTTTATTAATGTATATGAGAAACATCAAGAAGGAACAATTTGTTTTCCTTATGTACTGAGCCACTGATTCATTCTTTTTTGTTTTATTTATTTTTTTTCAATAGCTACACTACTGTGGTCCTAACACCACTGAATTTCTTTCTTTTCATCATGACTTGAAATTCCATGCTTACTACAAGTATCTTTAGATGCTTAGGTTGGAGTCTGCTTCTTGTTCTTTCTCTCACTCATTAATAAACCAAATACATTTTAATTTGTGTGTGTGTGTGTGTGTGTGTGTGTGTGTGTGCGCATGTGTGTGCCTGTACGTGTGGGCGTGGTATTGGGGATTGAGTCCAAGGCTTCCATACTAAGCTTACATCCCCAGCCCATTTTTAATTTCTGATCTAGAGACAAGGTCTTGCCAAGCTGTGAAGCTACTTAGGCTGGTCTGAACCTGGCATCCGCTAAACGTAACCTATCAGAATGTTGGGAATATAGGCCTGTGCCACCAGGCCCCACTATGCTTTAGAAATTTTTAGAGGTCTAAAACATTGATAGCTCTTAGCTCTATTTCTTCTCCAGATACTTTTTTCCCTAAAGATCCCCAGATATTCCTATATTTTATTTTTATAGAGTTAATGTAAAAGCAACTTGTCCAGATTTTAAAAACAAAACAAACAACAACAAAAAACCACTCTACATTTTTAAGATACAGATGCTTTGGGAAGACATATATAAAATGCTTTTAGATTTTTCCCTAATTCAAAAATCCTATTTTCAGAGTGAAATAAACATCTGTCTAAATCTATAACTCTGTTTGATGGGATTGAACCCAGGGCCTCACATTTGCTAAGAGAGTGTCCTAAAACTGGGACATTTTTCAATTGTGTTCTTAGTGATTCCAAGAGTTCATGCTAAGATCTGGGGGTATAGCTTAGTGGTGGGACACTTGCTTAGCAAGGGCAGGACTCTCGACTCGATTCCCAGGGCCACACAGGCTGTGTCTGGTGAGGTACACCTGTGGTCCCAACACTCAGGAAGAGAAAGCAAAGAGGATTATTGAGGAGCCTGGACAACAGAGTGAGATCGTCTCTCTTTAAAAAAAAAAAAAAAAAGTTCATGGTAAATCGTAGATGCTGACATTTGGTTAATATTTAGTAGAAAAGATTTTACAGAGTTCCTTATTTTTTTGAAACAGTAGTCTAGGCTGGTCCTGAACTCACTATGTGGCCCAAACTGGTCTCAAACTCACAGCAATCCTACTACCTCAGTTTCCTAGCACTGTGTTTAAAGAAGTGAGCCACCATACCAAGTTTACATGTTGCGGGGGAGTCAAATTCAGGGCCTTAAGCTATTCCTCCAGGCCCCCACAATTACATTTTTAAAAAAATCTGCTCTGATGTCTATTGACAGGTTGCCATTCGATGGCAGACCCATGAAAACAGCTTATCAAGTAAGTGATTGCTCAGGACATTAAAATCAATCGGTGTCCTTGATTCTTCACCTTTGGATCTGCTGCCCTTTTAAATTTAGTGGAAAAATAATCCAAGTAAGAATGAACTGATTTGGTGATACATACTACAGACAGTCTACATAATTCTTCTGTAAGCATACAGCAACCTTTCACTTACCTTTACTGAAGAGTCAAAATGGCACATAATTTTACTCACCCGATAATGCTGCAAGATCTATAGTGAGAAATAGGGCTTTCCTGCCTTCATCCTTTTTATCCTATGGGGTTCTCTCCAAAAACAATTAATTTCATTTCTTTACTGTTTCTTCTGGAATTTGCCTGGAGTTGTACCGTATTCTTAGTCTTATTTCTTACCCTTTTGCTTTTGGTTATTTCTCTATGAGACTTCAAAGAAGAAATGCTATTTGGGTAGAAATGTGAAAGATGAGATGTCCACTCTCCTGGTGGAAATTTAGGATGGGAAGATGAGCCAAGCATAAGGAAGAGCTCGAGCACAGCCATCCACAGAAATTCAATGCGTGTCATATCGAATTCCTGTAAAACTCTCCAAACAGTATACTTAAAGTATTGATCACTCAGTAGTCTTGTTTAAAAAAAATAACAGATTTGCGTGTGCTCAGGTGTGCACAGACGAGGGTGAGGAGTTCATATTTATTATAATATATCTAGGAGCCATTATAATCTACATATTTATTGTTCTGTTACGTCCTAGTGGTTGGCTTATTTATCTCAGCTTTTAGCTCAACACAAAAGGATGTTTAAGCCATAACAAAAGGACAAAAAGTAAACTCACATTATTTGCTAATACAGAATCCGAAGACCAGACAATTTGGTGTTACAAATCTGGGCAAAGAGCGCTGCTGTCCCTGAGAGTCAGGCCCTCAGATCTAGCACAGGGGACTCAGCACGCAAGGGTGACTTACCTAGTCACTTAAGCCAGATGTAGCACTCCCAGCCCAGCAGGGCGGGCCTCTCTACACAACTCATGGCTGCCCTCCCATAGAAGTAACAGACCTTTACGGCTGGGAGAAACGAGAAGATCATAGAGATAATCAGGTAAAACTATAGTCCTAAGCCAAAGGATGTATGACGGGGATACTGGGAAGAAGGTATGAAGGGAAAACAGGGGAAAAGGAAAATAAACACTTATCCTTTCAAGAGTAATAGTAAAATTGAGGGGTTTTTCCCCCGCTTGTTTTTGTTTGTTTGTTTTTTCATTTTATGGTGCTGAAGACTGAAATTGTGGTCCGGGACTGTCAAGTAGAGCTACATTTCCAGCTGTGTTAATTTAAAGTGATAAATTGGTTGACTGGTTGATTGACTGATTTTTGGCACAGTCTTCTCTGTAGTTCACGCTGGTCCTAACCTTGCTATGTAGCACAGGCTAGACTCAAACTCATGGTGATCCTCCTGTTTCAGTCCCCAAAGTGCTGGGATTGCAGGTGTGTGGCGGCACCATGTCTGGCTTATGTAGTGCTGGGGAATCAGACTCAGGGCCTTGCTAGGCAAGTACTCTAACCGCTGTGCTATTGCTCCAGCCCCCATTGCAATTCTAATTATTTCTTTTTAGCACTAGGAATGAAACCCAGGGCCTTCACACTGAACTGCATTTTCCAGTCTTTTTAAAACTTTGACTTTTTTGAAACCAGAATCCACTGAACGATTGGATTTCAACTTGTGACCCTTCTACCTCAACCCCCCAGAGTGCTAGGATTGCAGGCCTATGTCACCATGCCCAGCTTAGATAAAATATGTTAATCAATACATTCTAATATGGAAAGAGGTAAAATAATAATAATTAAAACCATTTACTCAGAGAAATGGGAGGGTCACTTCATCTCACAGGGAAAGCAGTCAGCAGGATTGGCTGTGCAGGTGTAGAGTCGACTCTGCATCCATATATGCTAAGCTTTGCCTACAGACCGACTTCCGACTGACACAGATCAAGAATAGAGGCACCTCACTGTAACAAACTTGGCTGTGAACTATGTAATCCTCACTACCATAAAGGGCTATGTAGTGTGTGCTATGTGGGTGGCAGACACTGCCACGACGGTCTGGAAAGGAGTTCATACAAATGAACGTGATGTTTTAATAGAAGCGTGGCATCACCTGTGCCAACTTCACGTGTGTCCTTGCATTACCATGACAACCGGTTGCTCTCTGGGGTTTGGTATGGGATAACGACCTGCTTCTGCATCAACATTTAACTTTAGTTTTTCATGCTACCAACAACAACAACAAATGAAACTGGAAAAGAACTGCATGCCAAATTGGACCGATCTGGAGAAAAATCCCTTTTCTGAAGACAAATTTCTAAAATAATTGCTGGTTGTGTGGGATGCTTAACACAGACACTAACTCGGAAGGCGTGCGGCTGTCCAAAGCCAGGCCTCGAACGTGCTGGTGTGATTGCTGGAGTTCTTAAATGAAGATGACTTTGCGGTATGAACTGGAATAATTCGCTGGCCAAAGCAGTCCTTCCCTGATAACTATTTCTGTGGGGAACCAAGCCAGGTCAATTAATTACATTGCTAAAGAAATCTAGTCTCCTGGAAGATTTCTTGTTTTTAATTCCTGCCTCATCACTGACACATCACTGAGTACCAAATCACATCCTTCAAACATTTATCATGTTCCCTGGTCCCAGGCCTGCCTTGTGGCGACTCCTTCAACATAAACAACTGCCAGGTGCTGAAAGACTTTACCAGACAAGAAAAAAACAGATTTCTCTTGTTTGTGTTGTTTTGTTTTCCTCACATCAGAGACTGACCAGATTTACTGTCATGTGAAGAGGGTGGGGTCCTTCATGATCCCTCACCTATGTCTTCCTCAGCATCCACTAGGGAATCTGACAGGAAAACACATGAATAGACTTGGGAAGTAATTTACATGGGGTGGTGGTGGCGTTCTACGTGGGGGAGTGGGTGTGGTGCTGACAGCAGAATTTATATTCCCAGTTATCCAACCAGCTTTCTACTCTTTTGTCTGTCTGGTTTCTGACAGTACTGAAAATTGAACCCAGGGTCTTCCCACTAAGCCACATCTCCAGCCCATTTTTTATTTTTATTTTGAGATGTGTTGGAACAAAGCATCTTCTATCTATACGCAACACGGCTGACTCACGGGTATGAAGTTTTAGTCAAGAAGTCAGCAACAGTGCCTACCTTCTCTTCTGTCCCTGCATCTGCACCTGGTCCCAGGAGGGCCCTAGGATAGCTCAGATGTGCTGGCTTAATTTTGAGAAGACATTTACTGTTCTAATGACTTTGGTGCACCCATCTTCAACTCATGTAGCTTCTTACATTGAGATCATCTGCTGTTACTTGGAACACTTGGTAAGTGCTGAAGCCACTGGCTACTTTGCATGCCCTTCTTTAATTGCCAGGCTCTTTAATCAGAATAAAGTTACTACCTTCTAGAACTTCTCCTAGTATACACAATACATGTCTCTCTACTGCCATTGTCCCCTGTATCTACTTATAGGACAAGTGTGTCCTACCACAAATCACAGGCCATGCAAAATAGAGGGGGAAAAATAGGACCCGGAACGTGGTACAGGCCTGTAATCCCAACACTCTGAGAGGGATAGCCAGGGATAGCAAGTCTGAACTGAGTTTGAGTAACTTTGCAACTTAGTAAGACCATATCTCAAAATATAAAAGAAAAAAAGAACCGGTGATTTAGCTCAGTGCAAGGGTCCTGAGTTCAGCACTCACTACAAACAAACGTACAAATAAAAAGACTAACTCTCAGTTTTCACTAATACTAACTTAAATTTCTTGAAAATAAAATGAAACTGATTGCCTGTGGTGGGCCTGCCTGAAATGCCTCAAATCCAGTACAGTCGTCTCTCTGTGGCAGCGGGTGTCACATCAATCAATTGTGAACAGAAAATCATTTTTTAAAATCTGTGAAAAAAAGGATTGTGTCCACATTGAATTATGCAGACATTTTATTTCTTGCCATGGTTCTTTAATAAATACCAAACACAGTGGGACTACTATTTCCATTGCATTATCTATTTTAAGTCACCTGGAGATGATTGGAAGTATACAAGCGGAAAGATACGCCCACGTGATAAGCAAAGGTAATGCTATTAGGTAAGGAACTCGAGCATCTTCAGACTTTGGTGCCTAAGGAAGGCCCCTTGAGCTGATGTCCTGTGGATCACAAGGGGCATCTGTATTTCATCTCATCATTCTGGTATTTCCTTCATTCTTCAAATGCACCATGAATATTTAGCAAATACATCTTAAGTGTATGAAACAGGACCTAACTGAAGAAAAGGTGCTCATTCTGTCACAACAGGAGGCAGTGTGAGTGAAGGGATAATGAGGAAAGAATCCTTCTTAGGTCATGTCCCAGCCATTTGTCCCTTCTGCCCAGGGCCCACCTCTTCACAGCATAGGAATTCAATGGATTCACTCTGTGATTGACTTATCTTCCAAATCATGAGGCTTCTTGGGAGGGGCATCCCACATCCAAACCATAGCACCCACACCCAAGAAAATTAATTTACTGAGAAAAAAACCATTACACAAATATATACATATGTTAACTGCATGATTATAAAATACCCGTTCTAAGAAGAGTATAGAAAGAAATCAAGAAAAAGAAAAAATAGAAGGATGAAGTTTTATTTAGTAAGTTCTGCGGAAAGCTGGTCAGAGGAAACAAGGGTGAGACAGCAGGAAGTACAGGTGTCAAACAGTGGCCAGCGGGACATGGTTACCTGCTGCTTTTCACAGAAGACAGTGTCGTGGTATGTAGCATTGGACGACCTTTGGGCTGACTCTCCTGTGTTCAGCTTCAAATGGCCCAGGTGACACCTGTGAATGTGGACTTGGGAGAGATGGGAACCCCATTTTCTCACAGTTCTGCCGTGTACATGTATTGAATGAAACTAGCCTACAGGGTGCAGATCCATGACAGTCAAGTACAGCACACCAACAAGGAAGGGGAGAGCTCTGAGATTTTATTACCTCTCTTTTCACTGTAATTAATCATACATTTATATAATGTGATTTTTAATAATTACTGCAGTTAATAGCTGCCGGGTCCTAAACATTTAGCGGTTGACTCTCCCGAGCAACTGTGAGCTGCTTCCTGCTCACCACTGGAACTTGACAAAGAGTGGGCAAAAATTTAAAGAGGGCAGAGAAGACAATGTATGTGAAGTGCCTCAAATGAAAACAGCTCTATGTATTAGGCGATCTTTAGCGACCCTGCCATGACAACACACCTCACTTGTTATACAGGGTTGCACAGTGAGTCTTTGCAGATAACATCTACTTAAGATTACCTCAATTGAGACAGGCTTAAATCTAGCCAGACTGGTGTCCTTACAGGTAAAAGGAACATGAACACAGAGTAGACCATAAGTATATTCTGTGGACAGAGGGGGACACTGTTCAATTTTCCAGGGCCCTCATATCATATAGCAGAGGAAAGACAAATTCTCTCTCTCTCTCTCTCTCTCTCTCTCTCTCTCTCTCTCTCTCTGCCCCTCATTCTCTCCTACAGGTTTTGTCTCTCTGGAGAACCGTGATTGACACAGCAGTTCTAAAGGACACATACACCACTCATCTCTCTATTTGTTCTACCCTATCCATAATACCTTACATGACCATTTCATAAAGGATTAGATATATTTAATCAATAGACAAATCTCCACTCACCGTACAAACAGGAAGAGGGGGGAAAGCCAAAGAGACAAGGCAGATGGAATGCAATCCCGTGAGCAAATTGCTAGGAAACACAGACCCCTTTATGACATGTCACTATATTGTCAGAAAATTGCTCCCCCTGCTCTTAGTTAGCTGACCTAGAGCAATCCATGTAGCTGGGAATATCCACTCCCAGAACTGCTACATATCAAAGGCTAGCTTGGAAAAGTGGAACTGAAACAGTGACAGTGGTAATAACTACTAACATTAGGCTGGTTTCAGCCATTTAATTCATTTGTCTAGACTTTATTTCTTCACATGGATTCCTTTCTCTGCACACTGAAGGAATACTGCGTACCCACTCACGCCATAAGCAATCCCTGAACATCCATGCTGTACCTGACTCTGGTGCTGCAAACAAACAGGGAACACAAGAAAGCCCCATTCAGTGGCACTTACAAGCCTAGTGTATGATCAGCTTACTGACAATAACAGCAAATACAGGGGTGATCAAAAACATAGTGAGCTGTTAAATTTAGAGAACATTTTATTATAATAAAAAATACCTTGTCATGAGTCTCCCTCAAAATACCTTTGCTCTGATTACATTTCTCATCATTCTTGTCTCTTCCTTTCTTTCCTTCTTCCTTTCTTTCTTTCAACAGGATCTCACTCTGTAGTCCAGGCTGTCCTGAACTCACTGTGGAACCCAGGCTGGCCTTGAGCACTCAGCAATCCTCCAACCTCAGCCTCCTGAGTACTAAGATTACAAGTGCACGCTACACTGTCCAGCTTATGTGTTAGCTGAGACTCAAACTCGGGGCCTAACACTTTGCAGGCAAGTGCTTTAACTGCTGAGCTATGTTCCCAGCTCTTGCCACTTTCTGAAGTCATTCTGAAAGTCCTCTTTCATGAGTGTCTTCATGAGATGTGACCAAAAGCATGAGCATGCTAGTGCTGAGCACCATCCAGCAGACAGGTCCGTCATACCTGGCAGTGTGTGCTCCGCCACCTTACTCACTGCGCCTGGCACTGTGCGACTTTCGCTCTTTCCTAAGTTAAAATGACTACAGAGTGCAAACATTTTGAATAGATCCAGGACATCAAGGCAGCCACAACAGTGCAGTTAAGGACACTCATGAAAATGAACTTCCAGAAATGCTTCAGAAAGTGTCAAGAAGGTTAAGGTAAAGGTGTTCAAACCAGGATGAGCATTTTAAGAGTGACTGATGATAATGCATCTTCTACTATACTAAATTTGTAAAGATATAAACACATTCCTATTTTTTATCATTTCTTATGTGCCAACATTCAAATGTCAGCAAGTGCTGTGGGGTCAAAGGAGAAGGAGAAAGCAGGACTGAGTGGCAGGGGGTGAGCAGTGGCCCTTGTCCTCTACAGAGTGGACAAGAGCGAGGGAAGTCTGGAGACTGGTCAGGACAGAATCCTGTAGACATCTGGGGAAAGAGCGCCTGAGGCAGGAAGAGCAAATCCAAAGGCTCCGGGCTGAGGCAGCATGGTCTGCTGTTGGCAAGACCAACTGGGCGTGTGGAGTGGAGTTACTACCCAAACCTCTAAGGGTTTGCTTCCTTCACCCCAAGACCTCACTATACTCATTTGTGACATGCCAGTTACTCTCCCTGTTAGGTCAACTGTAAGTACTCCTTCTGATAAAACCCGATGAAAACAGTAGCGATGCAGATGTAAGGACTCGTGAGACAATGTAAAAGTGAAAATACAGAATTAAGATGAGGGGAAGTGAGAACTTAGAAAAGATTAGACTTTTCTTTGAGATCCAAAGAATTCTCCCATGCCTAAATTCCCGGGAACATTCACGTAGCAAGCAGAAGTGAAATTCTGTTGGATGAGGTTGAAAACAAGGAAGCAAAGTAGTCCAATCAAGAGTGTGAAGGAGTGCAAGACTGTGCCCTGGAGGCTCCTCCTCTTCTCCATCTTCTCTGCTCACTCAGAAGTCAGCAGTTTCAATCCATAAATCCCAGCGAAGCTCTTATAAGGCTCCTTGTCTCTCTCTTCCCTCTCCTTTCCTTTCCCTCTTCTTTTTCCTGGTTCTCTTTCCTTCCCCTCCCTTTCCTTCCCTTCTCTTCCCCTTTCTTGTCTCTTCTCCTTCCTTTTACCTCCTTTCCCATTACCATCACTGGATTCAGGGATTGCCTGGGACCTGTATAGCCTCACACGCGAGCCACTGAGTCACCCTCACTAATGATCTTCTTCTCTCCCATCCTCTGTGAAATCTCTACTGTCTACACCATCCGAGCTATCCATCCTTTGTAGAAATAAGCAGTGGGAAGAAATGGCAGGACACTGGGTGTTTAATCTTCTAACAAGTGCTGTGGTGGAGGCCAGTGGTTTTCTAGCAGAGCAGAGGTGCACAGTCTGGAGTTCTGGCATCCAATCTGGAGTACCATCAGGGCCAACTGAGGGTCATGACGGAGCTCTGGCGGAAGATTCCTTTAGCTGGACTGAGTATTATTTCTTTCACTTATATTTTCTGTAGTTTCTTTCACAAGCCACTTCTCAGTGAATTATTTTTATCTGGGAAAAATTTGAAATGAAAAAAATATCCAAGCTGAAGTCTTTAATTTGTTTTAGACTCTGGTAAATAAAGACATCAACTAGATAAGGGCTCAAAAACCCAGAAGCCCACTGGCTTACTAGACCGTTTCTTTACAGACAGTGAAGACTGAATGCTGATCTCAGCTGTGGTGAAAGAATTTTTATTTGTGTCTGAGCCAACAAACTGAAAGCAGAGGAGCTAGTGTGATTGTTGAAGCAGTAACTGAAGCAAGTCAATTCCAAGCAGAAAATCAAGGAAACTGAGGCAAGCTTCATTTATTTCCCAGGTGTGATCATTCAAGGGTCTGAATGATGTCCCCCTAAGGCTAACAGGTGTCCTTCTTTGAGGTCCAGTTGGGCTCTGATCTATCCTTCCCACAGATCTCTGCCCCCTCTCTTTCCCAGTTTAAATATCAGTTGACTTATTTCCATTTGCTCCAACCTAAAATGCTTACTATGGCTCATGAGCTTTAGCAAAATTTTGCCCTTTATTTCTGATCTTGTTTTCTTACCCTAATGAAGCCCAAGAATAACTGCATGTAATGGTGTCCCTGCCATCACTCAAAAACCAGATCAAAGTTCATGTTCTGAAGACTCCCCCAATGCTCTTGTGTGATGGACCACTCAGTCAGTCACAGTATCTCAGGGTTTTGTTGTTCTGAAGTTTGAACTACAGGTTTTTGATGGTACTGAAACCCAGAACCTTGCACAAACTACACAAGAGTTCTACGACTGATCTATATCCCCAGTTCTTCCTGTTTTTTTTTTTTTTAATTTTGATACAGTGTCTCTTGAAGTTGTCCAGGCTGGCCTTGATCTCCAGTCCTCCTACTTCAGCCACTTAAATCACTGGAGCATGTGATACCATACCCAATTTATCTGAATTTTATGGTACTGATGGTACATTAACCTTACAGAACTTTCCATCTACAATTTACCTTTTGGTTTATTATTCCATCCCCACAACTACATCCAAAACTTCCTGAAAAAGGTGCATGTTCTCTTTTCAGTTCTCCAATAGCAACGTGTATGATTCCGAGAATAAAATTGACCCAGACTACATAACCTTTATGTAAATTTCTAAGTAGGGAAATTAGTCTAGGGCAATGTAAGTCACTGTTAAGTAAAAATTAATGACTTTAAATGAGACAAGTACAGATCAAAAGGCACTCAGGAGCTATGGTGAAAAAAAATGAGTATCAAAATCACCATGAACAGTAATCTTAAAGGAAAAGAAAGTCTGGAAAGTGGTTATCTTGGAAATAGAAAAGGGACCATTATAAAAAAAATGAAGACCTAGAGACTGACAAATAATTGCAATAAACAGACAAACCTCTGAGTGTAAAAAGAATCACTGTGAGGAACAGACAAAAAGTGTTTTTTTTTTGTTGTTGTTGTTGTTGTTGTTGTTTTGTTTTTAGTGTGGCTAAGTGTGGTAGCCCACACCTGAAATCCCAGCACTGTGGGAGGCTGAGGAAGGAAGATCACAAGCTCTAGTCCAGAACAGTCTATTCAGTGACTTATTGAGACCCTGTCTCATAATCAAAGCCAAAACAAAATAAGCTAATGATAGAGCTCAGTGTGAAAGCCCTAGGCTCAATTCCCCAGCACAAGAAGATAAATAAATAAGTAAAGTTTAGTGTGGCTGTATACTACCCTCTCACCTTATCAGCTTCAGACAGGAGATAAACTCAATCAGCTTTAATGCATGCTGACTGTTTGGGGCTGAAGCTCTAGAGCTATAAAGATAAGCCCCAAAGAGAAAGCAATTCCTAGAAAGACAACGATCTGACAAGTGGCACACCAGAATTGAAGATTTTTTTCTTGCTCTGATATGAAATAGCTGGAAGTAAATCAACTGTTCATTTACTGTCTGATGTTACCCGTCTTTATCTATAATGTGTTTATAGACACAGGAGGTTGTGCAAATTTCACCATGATCTCAACATGATAATCTACAAGCTTGCAGACTTAAGGTCACCTTCACATGGTCCACGGGCACTATGAGAAAGGGGAATGCTGTGGGTGCTCCTGTGCTGGGCTTCCCATTACTACCCTTCAATAACCAAGAAGACTTCTAGCTCAACAAGACATCCTTCACGAAGGGGAACATGTACAGGGTCCCTGTAGCACATGAACTCGTACAAGTAAATGCAATGAATGCCTAAAGTTTTCTTCGATGGAAGGAATCTTGGGCTGACTCAAATCCTGCATTCCAGTCTTGCTGGAACCACCAGATGGTTCTAGAAACATTATCTGAAGGTTCACATTTCAGGTTTCTCTCTATAAATATTATGATACAAGGATTCTTTGATTCACCTCGAAAGTACACTTTCATTTCTTAAGGAAATTAAGGAAGAAAAGGACATGATTTGAGAGTAGATTGAAAGAATTTTGTTCAATGCCTGAGGGCATAGCTCAGTGGTTATAGCACTTGCTTAATGTGCACAAGACCCTGGGTTAGATTCCCCACCACCATAGAAAAAATTACCCAGGCATGGTGGTACATGCCTGTAATCCAGTGCTTAAAAGGCTGAGGCAGGAGGATTGCCATGAGTTCAAGAACAGCCTGGGCTCCATACAGAGTTCAAGAACAATGAAGACTACAGAGAGAAAAGTTGTCTCCAAAAAAAGAAGAATTTTATTTAAACATATCTGTGTTGAAACACAAATATGTAGCTTAGAGGGGAGGAAAGAGAGAGACATCATAAGACAGCTGGTACTGTGCCAGGACAGCAAGGAACTCAGAAGCGGGTGTCAAGACAAGAGTAAATGAAAGGTTTTACAAAATCAAGAAAACCTAAAGAAGTGGGATCGGATGTAAAGTTAAATGATTTTTTCTCTGACTTTGTTCAGCTTTTGATATCTTTGCTAACTAACAGCCTAGAAATATCTTCTCAGTAAGATGCCAGGAATTTCTGCTGTTCAAGGGGGTGGGAGGGGCTGTCTGCTGGTGGAAGAGGGGATTCCACTGCTCTGCCTCTCCACCTTCTGCCTCAGTTTGTAGGTCTTAAACCAGGGCAGTAGCTTCTTGGGAGACTGTTGTACTACAAACTCATACTTTATTTTGTGTTGTTTTGTGGCACTGGCTGTTGAAGCAGGGTCTTTGTACTGAGCTATGTCCCTAGCCATTTTCTATTTTTTAAATTATTATTACTTTGAAACAAGATCTCAGTTAATCAGTAAGTTGTCCAGACTGGGCTTGAACTTGAGCTGCTCCTGTCTCAGCCTCCCAGAGTACTGGGGTTGTAGGCATGTGCCTCTATGCCCAGTTTATAACTCTATCAACTATTTCTTTTTCTGAATTGTCAAATAAACTCTAATCTCACTCTGCCTCTCTCTCTCTCTCTCTCTTTCTCTCTCTCTCTGTGTGTGTGTAGTTTTTGGCTTCCATATGTTTTCTGACAGAATATTTCTAAAAAGGAAGAGAAACAATTTTCCCCAAAACTCATTTATAAAAAAATCAAATCTTCCAGAACCTCTAAACTACTCATGTCAAATTTTGTGACTCTGACAGACAGCTTGTTCCCTCTTCCACCTCAAAAAGTATGACACATAATTTATTTTTTCCTGATTATTCTACAGAATGAAAGCATATGGGATAAATGATAATTTTGAGCATTTTAATACAAACTATTTTTCTTAACATTACTTTTTCTTCAGTTGGTTGAGAAATTTGGTTTGTTGGCTAATTTCAAATGAGAGATATTTTGCAGGGAGCTCATTTTTCCAGTTCTCTGTCTCAACCCACACGGTGGGCTCAGGGACCCTGAGCAGTAGTGGGGACAGCCCGCAACCAGCCTCCCTGGCTGCACACCCAGGGCTGGTTCCTCCAACTGCAGGACTGCTGCCCTACTGGGTGTCCCGGACATGGCCCACGGGGCCAGAGAGACACCAAGCAACTGAGTGCACTGTCCCTCATGGTGGCTTCATCTCTCCTTGATCTTGGGCATTTTCTGAGTCAAAAGCAGTATAATTTAGAAGTCAGTTTATTTTGCTTCTACAAAAAAAGAAAATAAATAAATACAAACCTGGGATTTTGGCTGCAATGTATCCAGTGCCTATATGGCTCTGTTTGGTTGAGTCAACCTGACACATTATAGCAGTGCATGTTCATGTCCGTGACCATGGAAACCAGACCCTTTATCTTCTGTAACTATAAATTTATAGAAACAGTCCTCCAGGGGTGTGTGCCAGTTCTGCCCTTCCTCCAGGCTTGTCTCTGAGGACCTGTTTCCCATTCCCAGCTCTGCTCCAGTCCCAACCCCAGTTCCTCTCTGTGACTCCACCATTTCCCATCACTACCCACGAATGGACTGTGACCTTCTGAAACTGTCAGCCAAAGTAAATCTTCCCTCCCTAAAGTTGTAGATGTTGGGTGTTCTGTAAAGAAACTAAGACAGTGTATTATTAAAATGTAGCAACCGCAACACCGTAACATCACTTAGCCTGTGTTTCAAAACAGGTACCTTAATTATGAGAGAGAGATAAGTAGATAAAATTTATGCTGTGGATAAATTCAGAAGTTAGGGTGCCAACAGTGCACCCTTCATGTGAGGTGTGACACAGTGACTGTCACAGGACGGGTGTCCTGTCACAACACTTCCAGTGCTAATTATGCGGCTCAGACTGAATGGCTTCACTTTTTAAGTATCTCAGCTTTTAAATCTGCAATATGAAATTAATAATTTTTAATTTATTTGATGTTTGTTTTATTTTGTTTGAAACAGAATCTTACTCTAGTGTCTACTGAAATCACTATGTAGCCCAGACTGGCCTCAAACTCAGGGCAATCCCCCTGCCTCAGCCTACCCAGTGCTGGGAGCAGAGATGAGCTCTACCAGGCCCAACTATAATCTAGCTATTTCAAAAGCTTTGGTTAAAGATTTCAAGCAAGAGTAGATATGACAAAAGATTTATATTATTAATTTTTTTACTATGTAGACAGTTACTCAGGTAGTCTACGTTCCAATAATATAAAAGCAATTCTATAGCTTTCACAATCTATCCTTATTCTCCTCACTGATGTGTAAGATATACTCAGATTCAGAAGATTAATTCACAGGTCTGCAGGAAAATTTGATTTGAAAAACAATCAAACATAAGAGCCTATTTTCTTCAGTCATTTACATATAGTGCTAAATAACATTGGATACTGGATGGAGCTCTGAGGACAGACTGAGAAAAAATGATCCCAGCATGAGTTACTCTTGGGAGATGCTTTATTATGAATCAGGACCTTGACAAAGATTCCTTGCAATTTGCAAGCTAACCCAGAAAGATAAGAATTATTAACTCAATTTTACTTGGGAGGAAATTGAGACTTAGAAAGATTAAATCAATGGCCAATTTTATGTCTCTAGTTAATCACAGAGCTGGTATTCAGCTTCATTATTACATTTACAGAAATCAACTTTTTTTTCATTCTTCAACAGTAACCTGCCCCTAAAATGTTCCCATGCATTCTGTCCCATCCCTAATTGGCTTAGAGTCTCTTTGGAAGTACAGGATGGAAATCCTTAATGAAAGAACTCAAATTCAGATGGATTTAATTACTGAGCTAATAAAATACTTAAAAACAAATGCACAAAACTTTCCTTTCCTGAGGGCTTATACAATACAATGAGAATTAAAGAGAGTGTGCTAGTTTATGATCAGTAAATGTCATATTTCTGATGCAGACTGTTTACAATTACACATTAATGCACACCTTTCAATAGGGACTGGGCTTCCTGGAAAGGTAGCGGTCCACATTACATAACATCTTATCTTTAGAGGTTCTGGGAGATGAGGAGTTGCAGCTAACATGGATTTTTGGAGTTGGATGCCCCAAGCCTCTTAATATGCTAGGAATTTTATGTTTGCCTCATTTTTAAGTTATAATGTAAGTGAATGCTAAGAGACATAATTATTGTTTTACTATTAGCATTCCTTATCATTTGTGAAATATAATACCTTACATATGGATAAACTAATATACAGGAGAATTATCTTATATGGGATCATGCGGTTTTTCAAACAGTGCAACAAGTTCATAAGCCCAGAACTGTCTGATTCCAAGGTGAAGTCTCCATGGACTCAAACAACTCTGATGACACTAGATCCACAGATTGACTGCTATCCAGAAAGAAGCCATGCAAAATAGATGCGAATATATAAAAGCAGGTTCAGCCATTGCGACTTACAGTATGATCTTGCATCAGATACCTTACAATATGAATAATGTGAAGACATGCTTCAAAACTCCCTTTAAAAACCGTAGTGAAATGTATGTGTACACAGAAACCTTAACGCACAAGTTTAAAGCAGCTCTCCCTGTGACTGTCCAAACTCAAAAGCAATCAAGATGGTCTCTAAGAGGCGACCAGACAAGCCAACTGGAGTACTCAGTTACCGTGGGATATTATCCAACAGTAAGAATGCGTGAGACACAGAGGCACAAGGAGTGGAAGAGGAACTTTAAATTCATATTGCTAAGCGGGAAGAGCCAATCTGGAAAAGCTAGTCCCCCAACATTCTGAAAAAAAGAAGACAAAATTGTGGAGATGGTAATAACAGTTCAGTGGTTGGTTTGAGCTACCAGGCCTGGCTCATATCATCAGAAAATGTGTCAAAAACCCAGGGAAGGTTTAGCATTAAGAGTAACTTTTCTGTAAACTATGAGCTTTGGGCAAAGATGTGTGAATGAAGGGTTATCAACTGGAATCACCACGCCACTCCAGGGGACTTGGATGGTATGGGAGGAGGTTTGTGTAGGGGTCCTGGGGAGGGGAGTATGAGAAATCACTGTATCTTGTTTTCTTCTGTTGTTCAGTCATGGGGACTGAACCCATGGCCTCCACACTGAGCTACGTCCGTAGATGTTTAGAAAACGCCTTTACGTTTGAAACAGGGTCTCGCTAATTTGCCAAGCTGCCTAGGCTGGGCTTGACTTGGGATACTTCTGCCTCAGCCTCTCAGGATGCTGTGCTTGTACTACCACATGTAGCAATGAAATCTCTTGTCATTTTGTGCTCATTTTTATTGTAAATCTAAAACTACTTCAAAAAAAATGAAGTTTACTTTAAAATCAAAACCATACTATGAATAACCCAAAATGCAAATCCAAATCTAAACTTTAAACCAAGTAATAGGACCACGCTAGGTTGCGGGGTGGGTGGCGTACAGCTCAGTGAGTAGAGCACTTGCCTAGCATGCGGAAGGCCCTGGGTTCAATTCCCCAGCTTCCAACATGGGCACAACATAAACAATCCTGTAATCCCAGCACTCTAGAGACTGAGTGAGTCAGGAGTATTGCCCTGAGTATGGAGGCCTGCCTGGGCTACATAGGGAGTTGAAGAGACCACTCTGGGTTACAGAGCAAGTCCTGTCTCTAAATAAACAAATACATACATACATACATACATACATACATACATAAAATACTGACATTGCATTGTCACCTCAACTAAATACCACACTAATGTAAGTTGTCAGGAGCAGTGATACCAGCTAGTTTGAATCCTTACTTTTAGACACAATGGAAGTCAAAATGAAGGTACGGGCTTACAGGAAAAAGTCTTAATTAAATAATAAGAGGAAATGATAAGGTACTGTTGTTGGGAGAGCTGACAAAGGTTAGGCCAGCCCTTCACAAAGGAGGGCAGGGAAAAAGGAAAGGACTCCAGCCAGGCCACTGGAGGAGGATCAGGCTGAGAGAGGCCTTCAGGCTGGGGCCCCTGCAGGGCCGGAGCCATCCTCCAGGGATTAGCTAAGGGGCTGGAGTCTGCCTGATGGTTATCTCAGTCCTGTTTTCCTAGTTTTGCAATCCTGAGGGCTGAAGGATGTGTCCATTCTCAAGACATAATTGTCTTTGAAACTATCATTTCAATCATGTGGAGTTCTGTTCCTCCTGGAATCCCTGTGATCACAGGCTTACCAAGTAGCTGGAGGCTTTTGAGCGCAGCTGAGAGTCCCTGTCAATCCCTTCTCTTGGTGTCTTGTTTTGGTGGTGTTGTTGTTATCGTTGTTGTTACTGTAACTTGTTGTTTTGATTTGTTTTATGGAACAAGGGATCTGACCCAGGGCCCTCCAACTGAGCTCTATCTCCACTTTTTTTCTTTTGAGACAGAGTTTCACTAAGTTGTCCAGGCTGAGTTTGAATTCACAATCCTCCTTCAGCAGCTTCCCAGAATGCTAAAATTATAGGCCTGATCCACCACACCTGGCTATGGGGTGAGATCACGTGAATTAGGGGAAATCAACACAGTGTAGCCAGGTCTTACACAGACACTCCCTATACGATCAGGATACTCTAAGGCAGAGCTGAGAAGAGACTTGTCCCAAGATTTACAGTAAGGATGGCTACCAAGTGAGGGCCAGCCTTTATTCTGTTATCAGCCTAATGGAGCAAAAATGGCTTCTAAGTCCCTGATGGTCTCAGAGGAACACAGAAATTATGCTTTTTTTAATTTTCAAATTAGGCCAAAACTTTCAATTGATTCGTAATAAATCTGAAATTGAGACACAGATTTATATCTTGTATTACATTGAGAAGTAGAGTGTTAATAATTCAGATCTCCTCTTTCATGTTGATTACTTTTTCTCATTGAGATGCTTAATATGGCTTACAGAGTGTGGTGACCATTAAAGGCAAAAACACAAAATAGTATCTCTTACCCTCTACTGTATATGTTTTTCTATCCAATCCAGCAGCCACTGTTATTTACACTTTACAGACAAGAAAATCAAAGAACATGGAAGTTGTATCATTTGTGCGAAATTAACTAGCCAGAAAGCGGTATGTTTTAACTCCACGAAGTAGGATATCAGAGTCAAAACCTGTCTCATAGAAAGGTGCTGTCACTCAATGTCAGATCCCCTAGTATGTAATAAAAGTGAAATAATTGACTTTATTTCCTATTTTTATTTTTCTTTGCTTTCCTCTATATCAGAAGACATTAAGTTTCACTAAAAAATAATAACAATGAAAAGGATCTCTAAAGTGTGTTTGCCAACAATTTATGCAAAATAGTTTTAAGATTAAATGGGGAAAATGATATAGAGAAATCATGCTTTTGATGACTGTGAGGTAAGGGCCTTGATTCTGCCTGCTCCCCATCACTGTGGAAATGTTCCCCATGTCCAACTGTGTCATTACTGTGGGAGGGAAAGTTTATATGGGGACCCCTTTTTCTTTCTTCCTTTCTATCGTTCTTCCTTATTTTCTTTTTCATTATTTTTCTTTTATAAATCTACAACAGCTTTAAAAAATAAAGTCTGCTAATGAAAGAAAATCTAGTAGATATTTATAACCTTGATATTTTGAGTATGATCCACTGATCGAATAAAAATGACAATTAGGAAGGTATGCAAATACACTGTGGTGTTTGAAATAAAATTCTTCAAGACTGCAAAATTATGTATTCACAAAAATGCTTAGACTGCAGTGTGACATTGAGATATCCTGAAAAGTGGAATGATTCCAAGAGGAGCTTTGCCAGAGATGGACAACTTAAGGGTGGAGTTTAATGCAGGAATCTGAGTAAATACTTTTCATGCAATATGAGGGGAAAAATGCCATTTTAAAATGAGTTTCTTGTTAGAAAAATAGGTAATTTAAATATTTAAGTATACCCAAAGTGATAAATTAAATGTAGCAACTAGTCATTAGACCTCTCAGATACATTTAACGGGCAAGTTGATAGATTTACTGTTGGGGAAAGTAATTTCATTTGGAAAATATTACATGGAAATGTGGAAATTCACTTTCTTTGGGGAATTATATTATATGGAAGCATCTGTGGCATTTTTTGACTGACAACCACACATTTCTATTCTTTGAAGTACATCAACAATATAATCTTTCCGATGGAATTTGTACTGGATTTTTCAAAGTCAGATTCCCCTTCAAAAATTGGCATAATCGAGTTCCTATTTCAAACTTGTTACTTATAAACATTGGTATAAGTTCCTTCATTATCTCCATTCAACTGCAGTCTGGACCGCTGTTCAGGGACTCGGGGCAAGAACCTTATCTTGGGGTCTTGATTATTTCTTCTTCTCACAGTGCCTAATCTGATGTACCTGTGCTGTTATAATAGGAACTGTTGTAACTGGATGTACTTCTTCAGGTCCATTGACCCTACAGACAGTGAGAATCTTAAAAAAGTAGAATAAGATTGGATATGGTGGTACATGCCTACAACCCTAGAATTACTCTGAGAGGCTGAGGCAGGAGGGTTGCAAGTTCAAATTCATCCTGGGTAAACTAGTGACGTAGTCAGACCCTGTCTTAAAATAAAAAATTTAAAAAAGATATTTGAATGTAGCCACGTGTGAAGACTGTGGGTTCAACCCCCCACACAGTATCCCCTTCTCACTTCACAAAAGGGATGTCATATCTTATTCACCTTCTGCTTTACAGTATTTAACACACAGCTTGCCACAGTATAAGCCCTACAGATGCTTCCTAGTTGCAAAACTGAACTGCATTTTAAAAATATTTTTAAAATAATGGTTACAAGACCAGAAATATTGCCTTAAAAAACTCAAAACTGACTTAATCCTAATAAACACCAATTATCTAATCTCTGACTGGGCTCTTGCTCTACTGCCTGTATCTGACAACAGCAGAGGAGAGGGTAGGGACAAAGGAAGGGATTGAAGATCACAGTCCAAAGAGCGACTAAGCCCTTAATAAATGGATTACCACTTTACTTTGTGCAAAAGAACATTTTGTCAAGATATGATTGACAGACAGGACACTGTGCATATTTAATGTATGCAACCTGACAGAGTATACATCTGTGAAATCACCGCTGCAATCAAGGCCATAAATACATCAGCCTCTCTGTAAGTTTCTTCTAGTCTCTTTCATTTTTTCAACATTAGTTTTTCTTTGTGGCAAGAATACTTAGCATGAGATCTGTGATCCTAAGTGAGCTTCTAAGTATAAAATGTGGCATCGTGAGCTTAGCTACACTACAGACCTCCTGTGTGTGTGTGTGTTTTTTTTAATCTTATGCAACTGGAACTTCACACCCTTCAACAACACCTCTCCATTTTCACCCCCTCCAGCTCCTGATAATAGCTCTTCCACTCTCTGGTTCTATTTTTTACTATTTGAGCATCTTCATGAAAGGGGGATCATAAGGTGTTTGTCCTTCTGTGCCTGGCTTATCTGCTCCAGCAACATGACCTCTAGACTCATGCATATTGCCTCAAATATTGAATTCCTCCCCTTGGGGTTGAAATGGGGCTGCTCTATCAAATGCTAACTCTATTTTTCATATTAATTTTTATAGAACCGTCCATGCTGTCTTCTGGTGTCTGAGGGTTCTTTGGACCTCATATCCTCTCCAGTAACTGACAGCAGTGAACTACTGCTTTCTTAAATACGGTGGACCTGCAAGGACACCTTCGGAGAGCTCCTTTGTGGTCTCAGAGCCTTTGCTACATGTCTCTGTTCTCAGCTGCTCTAGAATTTCAGCCTGTTTTCTCCTCTTGGTTTTCCCTTGGAAAATAAAATTCAACCTTGAAACTTGGCAATTGCCAGGTCTCTGGCAAGCCACCCGCTGCCTGATGTCCCTCTCAGGTGGTTTTCTGGATGCTGTTTCTCTTAAAATCCATCCCCACACCCTCCCCACATGCCCTGTCCCCAGGCCCTCCCCCATGATACTGCCCACATCCACTGCTCAGAAAGACCCCTCCACACCAGCAGGTGCTTTCATACCCAGGACTTGCCCAGGACAGGAGGATTCTGCCATAATAATTAAGGCATATATGCACAGCTCCACTTTTTGAGCAGAACACTGAAATAATCTTTGCTTTCAAATTTAAAAACATGCCAGAAAAATAGCAAGTCTCTTCCTTTTTCCCCCCTTATCAAAGAGACATAGCAATATCATTTATCTTTTTATGTGATGTTGAAATTGACCAACATTATCAGAAACTGAGTACTTGACTCTGATTCCTTTTTAAAATATGATAAAATATCATAGAGAAATCAGAGAAGGATTTCTGATATATTAAAAAAAAAACTCTTACATGTGAAGGTGGAAAAAAGATACCCTCAGGACTGCAAAAAGTCAGGAGAAACTTCATGTTTATTTTTAACATTCCACTGGTTATTAGCTAACAGACAGCAGTGGAAGAGACTTCGGAGGTCAGCAATAATTTCTTTTTTGAATGGGATAAGAGCAGTAATCTCATAACCTTTCCAAAATAAAACTGACTAGCTAGACTCATTCCTTTCCCACACTGCGGTGTTATGCAACCGGCTTCAAGACAGCTCCAGCCTCGGTCTCTGTGGCACCGAATGGGAACTTTGCCTTGGCCTCCAGCCACCTTGTTACCACAGAATACACATTCTAAAAGAAGCAGGTAACAGAATAGTATTTGCACCAGTTTGCTAAGGAGCATCGTCTCCTTCCTGAGCAACACTAACAACTCCCATGTCACCAGTGTCCACCCCCCCCCCCACCCCTTCCGCAACTGCATTCTTCCTCCGGAGTGGCTTCGATCCCGCAGGGCAAATATTCAGAGTGACATCTTTGTTCATCAAAATTGGCTACCGCACTTTGCACGGGGAGTGATACAATGTATCAATGCATGTATTTCAAAAAAGAGAAATAAATAGAAAAGATAAACAACTGTTTGTATCAATATACAATCGAAAGTAAATATGAAATTAACAGCCCCAAACCAACGATGTCTGAAAAATAACTTCTTGTTTGCTTTTTGTTTGTTTAGTAAAGTTCTCTTTACTTGCTGCCCAGGGCTGTTATTTTTATTATATCTGTGATACATGATAATTCCATGTGGCTTGAGGAATTGGTCCATGCACTCACTGTGTCTTAATCACGCTTACCCTCCTTCCCCTTCTATGCCTTCCATCTCCCCGACCCCACAGCTCTCAATTCGCCATCTCCACAAAGTCAACCTCCCTGTCTCCTGCCACATCTTCTCTACTTAGCTTCTTAAATGATTTATATTCAGGGGTTCTCATGTACGATAAACCGCTCTATTGTCAATCTTCTGTGTCTAATTCATTTTGTGAAGCTTACTGGCCTCAAGGTACATCCATCCTCCCACAAGTGACACAATTCACCCTTCTTTATGGCCAAGTACAGCTCCATCACCCTCCTACTTTCCTTGACCATGTTTAAAGTAAAGCAAGCCAAACACTGTCTCTCTTCTTACTTGGTCTTAAAACGAAACTTTGATGCCAGACCCGAAGGCAGCATTTTGTTTCTATTCCTCTTATTATTTGTATTCTATATTTTAATTTTCTCCTCTAAAACTATTTAGGCCCTACGTGAAACTGACACGAGTCTCTAGGCACCTTCCGAAGTCACACACAGGGCTTCTTCCCCACTGGATTCACGTTTTCTGCCCTGGACACACTTTATGCTCCGAGACGTGGCTCATGGATATTCGTGTATTTTTATTAGTATCAGTTTCATGTTCCAAAGAATTGACTTATTTTATATTTTGCCACGTCAAGAGCTACTATTAAAAATAGTGACAGATGTCAGAAATGTGTGCTAAATAAGTGAATTTATAAGTGTGGTGTGGAGTGCTACATTTTTGCAGTTTAATGCATATGAAGTTCAAACCATCCTAACACCGTTAACAGCAGACAACAGTAATCTGTGGTAACTACTTACAGCACAACAGTGAGTATCTCATATTTTAAATAGTACGGCCTTATTTTCCTTTGTACGAAGTAACAATGTATATTTCAAATGTATAGGTTGAAATGCTCCAAATAAAGTTGTCTACTAAGATAGATAATATATTTTTCTATACTTGATACATAGCCATGACTTTTTCTTTCATTCATCTATCTTCAGTTGTTTTTGCCTTTGAGATAGAGTCTACCTGGGTTGCCTGGGTTGGGTTTGAACTTGGGATCCTCCCATCTCAGCTCCCAGGCACTGACATTATGGGTGTTGGCATCATGCCAAACTTTGCCTGCCTACATGGAATACCGCACTACAAAATACAATGTCAGCCTCTTCATATGCAATTGTTTGTTTGTTTGTTTGTTTATTACGGTCTCCTAATCCTCAGGACACGGCCAGGCCTGGGTTTTGCAGTCCTTTCTGGTGAAATCACTTCTCTCCCTCCACCAGAGCCCTTAGTTTCTGATCCCAACTAGGATCCAACAGTATTAGCTGGACAAACGCTGCCCCATCAAGTTTCTGGCTTTGCCTGAGGCTTCAGCTCACACTGGATCTGACCTCATGGTCCTCTTTTGTAACACCAAGGCCCAGAAGCCTCACTGGACCCTCTTTACACACATTTTAAGTTCCTTCCCAAAGACAAGCCTCCTGTGAACCTCTGGTGCTGAGTCTCCTGGGCCCATTTTACCTCTCTCTCTCAATCTCAATCTCTCTCAATCTCTCTCTCTCTCTCTCTCTCTCTCTCTCTCACTCTCTATCTATCTCTCTCTCTCCTCCCTTCCCTCCACCCCCACAAGGTTCACCACACTTTCTGAAACCCAATGTCCTTGGTAGCTATTCTCCACTCCATATACTCAACAAAATGCCAAGTAAGTCCTTTGGTTTCTGACATTCATTTAATCGCAGAAATGTATCTGGAAACACTGATTGTCTGTGAACTTCTTTAGAACCTGGGTAAGCAAATTTTCTCTGTGAAGAGCTATAAGATCAACATTTCTGTTGCAATTCATCCACTGTGTCACTGGAGCATCAACACAGACCCAGGTAATAGTAAAACGAATGAGTGTAGCTGTGCTTCAGTGACACTCCACCACAAGCATGGAGCTGGCTGGAGGCAGGGACAGCATTCACCAACCCAGTTCAGGATGCTTCCTCCTTGTTTCACAAGGGCAGATGGTGGAGCTGGGGCATATCTCTCGTTACACTGCTGGCCTACCAAACATAAGATCCTGGGTTTGGTTACCCAGCAATACAGAAGCCAGAAGTGGGGGTACACTCCTATAATTCCAGCACTCACGAGGCTGAGGCAGGAGGATTGCTGTGCATTTGAGGCCAGCCTCAGCTACACAGTGAGTTCAAGAACAGTCTGGACAATAGAGTGAAACCCTGTCTCAAAATAAATAAATAAATAAGGCAGAGTGGAAGACTTCTTTCAAGTCATGTCTCTCCCATCCTTCCGTAGGCCAACTTTTACTCCATATCACCACCATCCTTTGCAATTTCTTGGTCCATCTTGAACATATTTGAATCTGGTGATTGACTCACATTATTCTTTTTAACCCTAGGCTTATCTGCTGTCTTAAGTTTCCATGGCAACCGCTTAGCACCCAAATGTAATTCGGAATCATAACACTTAATAATTCCATGTTCACCTCCACTCTGATTATCTGCACTTACAGTCCATTTCCACTGCGGCCTTATGTTGGATCTTTTTATCAAAGGGAAATGCTCTTTAGCACAAAAACCAAATCACCGGCTGAAAATGACATTCTTCTCTCTCACCATAGCTCCTTTTCCTTCCAATTCTCTCATTACTTCACTTCTATCAAAATTTCCCCGGAATTAGTTAAGATTGCCTTTCCTGGTGTATCAGTTTTTGCCACTGTATGGTACCAGATCCTACTTCCTTTCTTGGTCACCTTAAGCTTTACAATGACAGCAGGCACAGCTTATTGAGCATTTATTCCAGCCTGTGTGCTAAGTACTTCAGATATGTTACATAGGGCCAACCCTCAAAATGCCTCTATGCAGCAGGTACTGTTACCTTCACATGAGGAAGTGTGATTTTGAGGAACCAAATAACTGAAGTCACGAAACTCAGGTCAGAGTACAAGTTGAAGGCAGGCCGGCCAAATGCCAAGATACACTAGCTAGAGAATGCAATTAACTCACTCAAGACAAATGCAGTTGGTGCTTATTTTTGGCACTGAGAATACATTAGGAAGAAATGGATTGTTTCCTCAAAAAACTGAAACTTAGTGGCTGGAACTTTCATGCAGTCAAACAAACACAGAGCCATGTAATACCATAAAGAGTGTGTGAGACAACGCAGCCGCAGAGAGAGAGAGAGAGAGAGAGAGAGAGAGAGAGAGAGAGAGAGAGAGAGAGAGAGAGAGAGATTTCCTATACCTGTCAACAGACCAATGGATACACAAACTGTGGTATTTACACACAATGGGAATACTACGCATCTATAAACTCCAACAACATGGAGGCTTTTGCAGGCAAATGGAAGAAACTTGAGAACATCATGCTTAGTGAAGGGAGTCAGAAGCAGAAGGTGAAACATGGAATGATCTCTCTGATATGAGAAACCCAGATCACAACTATCTCATGGAACTTAAAGTGAAAAACAAAGTGAACCAGGTGGGTAGGGTGGGTAGGGTGGGGAGGGAGGGAGGGGTGGGTAGGGTGAGGAACAAAAGGAGAGCAGGAAAGTCCTTGTCACCTAGACAAGATACATATGTGCACAAAATGCTCAACTACATTGTAAACCTTAAATTTTGCACTTATACATACTAATAAAACGGGAAAAAAGAGAAGTCTTTATACATAAAGCAACACTTCATCTGGGTCGGTCTCAAACAATAATTTTAAACTAAGCAAGTGAAAAAGAAATGTAGTAGGTATCCCAGGACGAAGGAACACCTGATATGTAGGCACAGAGACACAGAGTTGCACCCATACGGTGCTCTAATACAGGAACACAAGTGAGAGGGACAGACGGGTTGGGAGATGGATGGAAGCAGCTAGGTGTAAAGCGGGTCTGCAAGAAGACTGAGTGACCTTTATGGGATCTGCGTGTGGTTTATAGGCCATGGGCAGATTTTTGGAGGTTTGTGGCATGAAATATGTTTTCATGGGACAAAAATGCTTGCAGAACACTGGATGGGAAGGGTATAGAAGCAAAGAGACAAAGAAAATGGCCTGGGGAGACCCTGAGTGAAGACCTGCCACCATATGGGGGCTGGGAGGAAAGAGTGAAGGCAAGAAAATGACCGTGAGCTGAGCTGTGATTAGAAAGGCATTGTGTGTGAAAGTACAGAACGGAGGGGACAAAGGCTTCTTGGGACTGAGAGGACATTTGAGATGGTGCCACTACAGAGGTGATGAGGTGAGTGAGTGCAGGCAGGGAGACACCTTGGGAAAGCACAATGTGCTCAGCTGGAGGGAATGAGGCACAGAGACGAGGCAAAGAGGGGTTCCCAGAGATGCCGGTCTTCAGGTTTGGAGCTAAGCTAAGTTCACTAGTAGGAACGGGTGGTACCGACAAACACCTGGAACCCAAAGGGAGGGGACATAGGATTCCACAGGTACACTATAAGTGGTCCAGGTAAAGACCCAAAAGGAGGAAAACAACTAAGCCCAGAGGTGTGCTGTACGTTAAGAAAAAGAAATGTCTTCAGAAGGAGTAGAGCATAAGAAACAGGAGAAGGAAGAGGAAGAAGAGAGAAGGGAAGGGAAGGGAAGGGAAAGGAAGGGAAGGGAAGGGAAGGGGAAAACAGCTCAAATAAGACATGAGTAATAATAAAATACCAATAATAATAATAAGTAATTATGCACTGTTGCACTTGTGGCTTAGGAAAAATCTCATGTAAATTTTGAAAACAGAAATCAACATCTATGATTTAATTGACAGTTAAAACTCGTACATTTTCAACATAGTTCAGCAAATGTTATACCTGTAATTTGATTGTTATTAAAATATCTGTATAGATGACATTACTAATAATGCTCGTGTGTTGTTTTAGAGATTTGTTAGGTTGATGGTATTAATAGACTTTGCAAACAGATGGCCCCAGTTTTAATATATCTTATGATGATACTCAACAATAAAATACAATCCTCAGTAGCTTTATTTTGCTTTTGCAAACTTTGCTCAAAAACATTTCCTTATTATTTCTTGTAATCTTCTTTTATGCTGTTTCTATGTTAGGATTCATCATAATTATATTCAGCTCTAAAAAACCCATTTGCTTTATTTCACCTTGCCAAAATATACCACGCTTAACAAAGATTATCCCATTTTTATACTTAATAACATCCAAAGACATAAGCTTATATTTTTGCTGCTTGAGTTTTCTGATTCAATATGAGCTTATGGTCACAGCAAAGAAGAAATACCAATTACAATTACATAATAAATGCTACTTCATTGTCCATAATGGAGAAAACAAGAAATGTTTTAGGCTGAAAGTAGTTTCTTTCTCCCCCGCCCCACCTCAGCTTTCAAAGAAAAGTAGAAGCAAAGCCCCTCCCGGCACATGCCACAAGTCCTGCACTTTAGACTGCACATGTTTCCTATTCTGAAAAGGTGGAAACATTGATGATTGTGCCTGTTTTGAGTCTCGGTAGGTCATAAACCTCCTTTGCAATGATGTATAATGAATTACTAATTAAAAGTGAGAACTTGCATCTTCAGCAAGCTTGCCTGTCCTCGAGACAGGGCAGCAAAGGATAAAACCGTTCACCCAGGGTACGCTCCAGCTTCCCACAGTGAGAGGATTAATAAAAAATTTATTTGCTAGAATTACTAGACAGCGATCTTTGTAGACTAGGAGGATCTTTGATGCCTGGTGTTAATCGGCCTCTTTAGGCTTAGAAGTTTACCTGGAGTGTTAGAGAGGACCATCTCAGGAGCAGCATTTATTTTTACAACACTGTGAATGAGTTGAACTTGTGAACATGTCAGGAACTGTTATTGAGCATGAAAGATAAATACAATATTGCGAAAGCAGGAGCTAAGCTCTTTGCCATACAGAATAAAGACATTAGTGACAATGGAAGGATATAGATGCCTAAGTTAACTAAAAGAAGCTTAGTGTCAGAAGTGTCTTTCTGTAGTGTAAGTGTATTCTCCATAAACTTTACATACAGCACAGGGATACAGCATTTGCCTAGAAAGCACAAGGGCCTGAGTTCGATTCCCCAGTAACACATAAACCGGGTGTGGTAGCTCAGACCAATAATCCCAACACTTGAAAGGCTGCGGTAGGAAGAATGTAGTGAGTTCAAGACTAGGCTACTCAGTGAGTTCAGGACCAGCCTGGAGTACAGAGTGAGACCTTGTCTCAAAAAAACAAAAAGGTTCTGTGTTAGGAACCTAGTCCTCAATTTCATTATTCCAGTGGTGTTTGATGATGGGGCCATTTTCAAGTAATTAGGATTGGATAAGATCATCAGAGTAAGACCCCCAGACAAGCACCAGTGTGGCCTTATATAAAAGAAAAAGGGCCCTGTCCAGCTTCCTGCTCCAACTTGCCATGCGATGTCCTTAACCACGTCACGATGCAGCAAGAAGGCCCTCACCAGGGGCTAAGTAGAGGCTGGCACCAGGCTCTGGGTCTTCCTAGCCTCCTGAACCATGAGCCAAATGAATAACTAGTCTTAATACATTAATCTGCCTGAGGTGTTTTGTTACGGAAAGAGAAAGCAGACTAAGCAAGTAGCAATGCGAACATCCGTAATGCTTTCTCGCAATCCTCAGGGGAATCCACCCAACTGCCAGGGATGGAGTTCTTGTTTACTTTAATTTATATTTGTTTTTCCCCATTTTTACTGGTATGTACGCAGTGCATAACATGGTTGCACTGAATCTGAGAGTTTTGTGCACATGTACGCCACCTCAACTCCACGTTCCTTTCGCCTCCTCGTTTCTCGCGCCCCGTTCCTCCAACTCCCAACATCTTGCCCACTTGATTCTATTATTTATTTACACTCTGGGTATCTCACATTAGAGAAACCATGTGATACTTAACTTTCTGAGTCTGATTCACATCACTAAGCGTAATGTTCTTGAGTTGTATCCATTTTCCTATGAATGATTCAAACCTATTTGTGTTTATGGCACAGCAGTACTCCTCTGTGTACATATACCATATTTTTGGGTCCATGCATCTACTGATGACTATTTTGGCATCTGCCATGATTTAGCCACTATCAGTTGTGCTGCTGTAAACATGGGTAGGCACTTAAATGGAGAGGAAAAATGCCTATACCTTCCGTTTCAGGAGAAGATTCCAAATTTATGTGTAGGAACCAATGCTGTTATTATCCTACTCTTCCCATGCAGGTAGCTTGATGGAGCAACACCACAGGAGAGAGAGGAAGTCACACACAGACTCAATTTAACCTTCACTTCAGGAATACAACACATATAGCTTCAACTGGGAGTTACTGCCAACGACATCTGGTATTATGAGTGATTCAGTCATAGCTTCTTAGCCTGTTTTCTAACAATGCCATCCACAAACATTCTAGAATATGGCAGATATACCAACAGACACTTGGAGGAACAAAATAAATAAGGTTTTACATTCCTACTACACTGGTGGGAAGAACCGGCAATATTTCAGGAGACCAATGGGACAGAGAATAAAAGTAGCAAATACCCTGAAATACCAGAAAAGCCTCTCACATCTAACGAAGAGAACTAGTGGGAAGAGCAGGGACTCCACTCGCAATCAAAATAATGCAAACACTCGTGAGGAGGCTGGGTGGCGAAAGTGTGTCTCCAGCCTTGTTATCACAATGACACTAAAGAAAAAATAATTCCCCACCCACCTCTCTACTTAAAAAACATTGTTTGGGTAAGAAACAAAATTATTTTCCTAAATAATTAAGTACGTTTAGCCATAACCACTTGAAGAAGCATATTACTTGTTGTTTCCAAACATGAGTAAAGCAAAGTACAGCTTTTATAACTAAGCTCAACACAATGGAAATTAGAATCCGTTATGATTTGAAATTATGGCACATGTAAAAATCTATTACTGTCGCTTATTTTATAAAAAGAATAATGTATCACTATTTAGCGAGTATAACGGTTTTCATTTTGGTTTTGTTTGTGGCCAAATCAATTTGTTAAATGCCTAATAATAGTGGAACAGGTGTTCTTTAGAGCTAACTATGTGTGTGTGTATGTGTGTGTATTCTTAAAATTTTGATCTTTACAATAATATGGGGAGAAAAGAGAATCACTTCTACACTAATTAAGAATATTTTAGAGAGAGGGCATAGATCAGTGATTAGAAGCCTTGGCTAGGAAGCACGAGGTTCCCGGTTTAATCTCCCAACACCACATACTAGCTGGGTATAGTGGGACATATCTGTAATCCCAGCACTTGAGACGCTGAGGCAGGAGAATTGCTGTGAGTTCTAGGCCAGCATGGCCTACAGAGCAAGAGCATGTCTCAAAAAAAAAAAAAAAAAAAAAAAAAAAAAAAAAAAAAAAAAAAAAAAAAAAAAAAAAAAAAAAAAAAAAAAAAAAAAACTATTTCAGATGCTCAACTCAAACTACTTTAAGAAAAAAATATTAAAAAAAAATAGTTGGCTCATAGAAAGCCCATGAGTACTCTGGTCAAGGAGAAGAATATCTGTGACTCCAGCACTCAGGAGGCTGAGGCAGGACAATGGTAAATCAGATACTAGCTTGAACTACACAGAAATACTTCGTTGGGGTGGGGGTAGGTAGGCAGGGGGAAGGCAGAGAATGTCTTGGATTCCATGACTAATGGTTGCTTCACACAAGGGTGAATCCAGAGACCCTCAGAGAAATGACTCTTTCTTTCCTGTACCTACTTTCTTTCATGTTTTAGCCTCATGTTCACTCATTATTGGGAGGAGATATAACCTCATCCAAAAGTCAAAAACTCCCCTTTTCCTGACATGTGCACATCAAGCCTCACAGAAAGTCTCTGATTGGCCCCGCTTGGGTCAAGTTCTCATCTCCTGGCAAAGGGATGAGGCATTCCAGCCACACCTCCTGGACCATGTGGTTACACGTGCTGTGGGAGGGAAGGGGGAGGCGTGATAATTACCAGCTGCTCTACCGCCACATGGGACAGGGGAAGACAGAGTCCTGAAGTAAAAACAGCCTGAGAAAGTAAATAAAGTGCATCTGATGCAACCTTTCTTTCATAAATGACAACATTTTGACCCAGAAATTAAATTAAGAAAATTAATAACAAATGGTTAGGAATCCTCATTATTAAGTTAACTTCCTTTTGAAGGTCCGTCTTGAGCTGTCACAAGTCAAGTTTACCAACCCCAACCTCTCAGCACACCCTCAGACAAGCATCTTTCAGACTGTCAGAGCCTTGCGATTCCTCTCATCATCAGAGTACCTCACGCTCTCCCCTTGCAGAGTCCCTTATCACCCTTGCAGTTAACTTCAGCGAGCAGTTACATGTCTTTCCTCTTACGCTACCCACCTGTAGGCTGCCGTGAGCTTTGGCATCTCCCAGCACAACTTTTGCTCATGGGCTCCAAGCCCGCACTTACTCATTTTCCTGAGGGCCACCCTGCTGGCCTGTAAGCTCCAAGATGGTAAGCGTTTCCTACCACTGAACCCCAGGCTACTGTAGAAGAGTTTTACATTCATGAAGGTTGGGAAAGATCATACCAAGAGCTGCCACACGCAGCCACCCAATTTTCCTTTGTGGTAACGTCTGACTCTAAGCTATGGTTAATGTGCACCGTAAGGAGCATGAGAGTTGCACAGGTCGCAAAGCAGCCAACACTCTGGCTTCGTACCCTTAGGACAGAGACCCACAGGTCGTGCTAGATCCTGGGGCAGATCTCGGTGTTGTAAAGTGTTCATCCTTACGTCAGTATACATTCCCACCCAGGCTGCGTTGGTGTCTTCCTTTCTCCCCGCCTCCCTCACAACACTTACCTTTCACCCTACACACCAGCCACCCGAGTAAACAGGAAGTGGGATCGCACTGGGATCGGATTTGCTTTTCCGTAGGGTTTAATGATGTCCAGCCCGTACCATTTACCTGCCAAACAAAATGCCCAGTTTTATTGCTGGAGGTAGTGTTGTTTTGCCACTGCATGGTGTCAGCGCCTTATGTGTTTTGGATATTAATTTCTCTCTGTTCAAAGCGTCCTTTACTGTAAAATTCCATTCTATAGATCAGAGTCTGTGGCATGGGCCAGATAGTTTATCAAAACATCATCCTCCAAAGTCACCCTTCCCCTATGAGTTCACAGGGCATATGGAGCTCCTGGGCCTGGAGCACTTCACTGGATTGTCTACAGATCTCAAAACAGCCAATGACATCCCATTACTTACCATGACAAAACAAAACAACAACAGAAAAAAAAAAAAAAAAACCTCAGAGACAATAAAATGAGAGAGACGGAAAAAAGAAAAAGATCATTGTTTTCATATGTCCGAAAAAGACAACCCCCATTTCCAGGTCTCCCTTCTGACAAGAGAAGCTTCATTCTCCCTCACTCTCCTTCTTTCCCCTTCTACACTTTGCCCAATAAAATGTTCTCTTCACACCTGCAAAAACAAACAAACAAACAAACAAACAAACAAACAAACAAAAAGTCAAATATCCAAAGAATCACCACACTAAAGAGCCATTATAGACATCAGGTATTGTTGTCTCAGTCGGCTGAACTAGAATCACTAAATAAAATTATGGGCTCAGATTTTAATTAACATCAAGAAAAACTTGTACATGATTTAGCCAGTATACTCACTAAAAAGAGAAATATTTATTAAGTGACTATTATGTGCCTGTCATTCTCAATGAGCTATAGATATAACCCAGACCCAGTGGCAAAGGCCTGTAATTCCAGCATTCTGGGAGACAGAGGCAGGAGGACCACAAATTCAAGTCCAGCCTGTGCAACTTAGCAATGCAGAAACACTGTGTTTCAAAGTCAAAAATTTAAAGAATGTACTAGGGATGTAGCTTAGTGCAAAGGCTCTCAGTTGGATTATAAAACCACACACATGTACACACACACAAACACACACAAATAAAGGTATAACACTGAGCAAAATGGAGGTTTGCCATAGATTTCAAATAGCAGAAGGGAAAAACAATTATACTAAAAGATTGTTTCAGAAGCTGCAAGTGCTCTGAAGAGAATCAACAGTCCTGTGTGACAGAATACACTTGTGGAAAGGGGCAAAGGCCAATGGAGAAATGGAAAACCTTAAAGCTAATTAGAACTACCTAACCAGAGTGGCCTTTCTGCCACCATAAACATTCACACTGACTAATATCATTAACAGTAATTGAGAACTTTTTACCTGCCTTGCCTTCACCTAAGTTCCTTAAAACTCATTTCATTCTCAAAAAGAGAAAAAATAAAACACAATAAGACTACCTTAAGTATGCCAATGATATCCTAATTTACAGATGAAGAAATAAAAGGACAGAAATGTTAATGCACATGTCTAAGATCACATGCTAGGAGGCAACAGAGCAAAATTCTAAACTCAAGCAACATTCCAGAATAATGCTCTTAACTGTGACATTCAGAGGTCCCAAGATTTATGGACATAGCCTGGATACTGTTCACTCATCCAAAAATCAACATCCAGTCCAAGACCCAGTCGATGTCAGCCATGAAGCAAAGTCCCAGAAGCAACCCTCAATAAAGCAGCCCAGAGTCCCCTCTGTCACAGAGCTAGTGGTGTGAGGTGTGGGGGCTGTCACGGGTTGGGTTCTGAGGAAAGTGAATAATGAAAGTTGTAGGGAGAAGTTTTGAGGAATTGTAACACTGTGTGACAACAAGGGCAGAAGGCTCCAAACCAAACCCCGGAGGCAAAGCTGATTCAACAGACATGCATCAAATAATGTAATACATCACATTAACAACAGCAAGGACAAAAATCTCACGATCATCTCAACAGATGCAGGAAAAGCCTTTGAAAAAAATACAACATTCCTTCTTGATCAAAACTCTGATGAAAATAGCTACAGAAAGATCTTACCTCAAACTGATAAAAGCAATTTATGACAATCCTTCAGTCAACATCACCCTAAATGGAGAGAATCTGAAAGAATTTTCCCTCAAATGAGGAACAAGACAAGAGAGTGCGTTCTCACCACTTCTACTCAAGTGTTCGAAACTTCAGCCGGAGGCATCAGACAAGAGAATGAAATAAAGGGGATAAATATAGAAAAGGACGAAGTTAAATGACCCTTATTTGCAGATGACACAATTCTTTACATAGAGAACCCTAAAACTTCACCAGCATACTCTTTGAACTAATAGATAAATTCAATCAAGTTGAAGAATATAAAGTCAATACCCAAATATCATCAGCATTCCTCTACAGCAACGAAGAAAACATAGAGAAAGATTTCAGAAAAAGAGTTGTCTCGAAGAAAATTAAACGCCTAAGAATAAACCTAACTAAGCAACTGAAGGCCTTCTATACAGAAAACTGTGAGTTTCTGAAAAAATTAAACAAAATATTAAAAAATGGGAAGATGTCCCCTATTCCCAGATAGGCAAAACCAACATTGTCAAAATGGTCATGCTACCAAAACTGGTATACAGATTCAGTGCAGTCCCTATCAGGATACCAACAACATTTTTCTCAGAAAAATACAAAAATGTATAAGAAACCAGTAAAGACCCAGAATAGGAAAAAAAAAAAATCCTAAATAAAGCAAAAGTAGGAGGCATCACAATACCAGTTTCAAATTATATTACAAAGCAATATTGATAAAAAGAAAAAAACACAGGACATTGGCACAAACTCAGACAAGTAAGCAAATGTAACCTAATTGAATTTGCATAGAGGTCCCAAGTACCTTCCCACCTACCTGATCTTTGACAAAGAGACTACAAACATATACTAGAATAAAAATTTTAACACATAGTTCTGGGAAAACTGGTGAGCCACAGGTGAAAGAATGAAATGACTCGCATCTTTCACCATGTACCAAAATCAGATCAATGTTTATCAAAGACCTAGACCTTAAAATGAAAACACTGAATTCTTAAAGATATGGGTATAGATACTTTCTCAATAGAACACCCAAAGTACATGAGATAATCCAAGAATCAACAAATGGGATTATATTAAATTAAAAAGCTTCTGCATAGCAAAGGAAACAATGAACAGAAGCAAACCAACAGAATGGAAAAATTTTTTACCAGCTACTCCTCAGACCTGTGTATTATCAGGAATACACAAGAACTGAAAAAATTTGACCCTCTAAGATATAAGATCCTATCAAAAAACAGGCATCTGAAAAGAATAAACAGTTCTCAGAAGTCTGAATGGCCAATAAATACATGAAAAACTATAGAGCATCTTTAACGCTAAGGAAAATGCAAATCAAAACAACATTGATGTTCCATCTAACTCCAATAAGAATCGCTAGTATTAAGAACTCAAAAAGCAAAATTCCCTGGAAATATTAGCTTAAATCTTGAGAGGCCCTGTAGCTGTCCAGACAAGAAAAATTACTGCAAAGAAATCAAATTTAATAAAACCCGAAGCGCCTGATGGTGAATTTGATGTGCTACACTCTTCGACTTCATGGCACACCCGTATTGGCATCTGAGCCACTCGAGCACCTAGGTGCTTCACTACATTTTATAAGCACGTTTTTCTCCTTTCAATGAGATTAAGGTCGAAGGAAGTCTCGCTCCAGTTTCCAAAGGGGATAAAGGCCAATGCTCAGATTGTCAGTTTAAATAGAATTTGACGCACATCGGTAAGAACAAATCTTAATTCCTTCCGAAACAAAGCAAAAATATAATGTTCTTATTTGTTTTCAGAGACAGTCAGGACTTGTAACTGGTACTTGTGGGACAGATTTCATTTTATTTTGGTTTCGTTCTACCCAAATGCAGCTTCTGAGAGGGGAGTGTTATTTCTCTTCTAGCACTGTTAACCAAAATCTTACTGATAAAAAACTCAATATCCACAACTTTAATAAAGGAGAAGCTTATTTTGGCTCACAGTTTCTGAGGTCTCGGTCCATGTGGGAGTCTGCTGACTCCAAGGTGAGGGATGGGGGGATTGGAAGTAGAAGAAGACAGTAGAGGAAGGCCTGGTGTAAAACAGCTATGCACTATGGAGCAGCCAGGAAGCAGGGAGCAGCCAGGGACAGACAGGCAACGTTTTATACTCACATAGGATAAAGCCATACTGAAACTGGGAACAAGGCCAGTTGTGAGTCCTATAACCTCAGCATTCTAAGAGACTGAGGAAGGAGGGTGACAAGCTCAAGGTCAAACTGGTCAACTTGGTGACTTAGCAAGACCCTATCTCAAAGTCAACATTTGGAAACATGGGCTAGGAACACAGCCCAACTTGAAGGACCTGGGCTTGATCCTCAGGATAGCAAATCAAATAAATATAATAAATAAAATTGGGAAAGAGGTACCCCATAAAGAAATGCAACCTAGTTTCAGATCACTGACTTTGAGGATCATACCTCACCAATTTGGTGCCTCTGGGACACTGTCATGTGTATGGTATTCTTCTCAGTAGTGAGTGACTGGCATATCCAACACACATGGATAAAGGAGCTGGTGTGTGAAGAGTTGGCAGTGAAGGAAGAGAGCTTCATAGTTGCCATGAAAGCATCTGATCAAATTTATTCACAGCAGTTTGTCCGTAGGAACCTTACGGGCAGGACAGAAACACATGTTGCATATGAGGAAACAGGAGGGAGAGTACAAAACGATTTAACACATCTACGAATGTTGGTGGACTGAGGCCACAAGGAACAAATTGAACTGGAGTAGGCATTCAATCCCACCGCACATCTTGCCAGAATGATTGTATCAAGGAACAAAGCAGGATTAAGAAGACAAGAACTCTGAGTTTGATTGCTTAGGCCTGACTTCTCTTGAAGTATATTAATACCTTCTGCAGAATGGGCTTGCCAAAGATAAGAGGAAGCAGCAGATAAAATTTAGTCTCTTGGGATGTTCTGCCAGCAGGAAGAAATAGAGATCCTTTTCAGATACTATCATGATGACTTATGGACTGTCTGTGCTTGGACAACGAAAATGCAAAGACAACTGCTTTGGCCCTGAAGATGTTCTTATGGGAGAAACATAGTGCAGGTAACCCTGCTTCTCTACGAAATGGGCATCCCCTGCAAAACAACTATTCCGAGATGCATTATGTGCAGAGGACAGAGATGTCTGCACACAGTGTGGGAAGCTTAGGAAGATGAATGCTGGGATTTAAATGTAGATTTGGACTTGGGGTCTAAGGATCCTACCTCTTGACTGTGAGAAAGGTGAATGACCATTCCACTAATGGCGTGGGGACTTAGGAAACTTATTCATTCCCTTCAAGTCTATGAAATATTACATTCCACTTATTGCAGTGCTAGCTTTGGATTCTTAGAGTTAAAAACGGTTACTCTGATGAGTTTTCTAATGTTTGTGGTGTAAAACGGCAGTGAGAAGCTGCTGAAAAACAAGTGCTGAAAGAAACCGCAGCGTAACGAAGTCTGATGCTGGGCTGCAATGCTCCTGGGGAAAACATACATAAATATCTAATAAAGTTGTACTATAGGAAAAAGATGTGCTTGAAGTGCTGCTCGGAAGAAATGTTCCAAAGGAGTGGAAAGGGGGCCCTTTTCATTAAAAAACAAACATGTATATACAAAAATGGTAGAGAGGGAAAGGAAAGTAGATCACAACGAGGGTTACAAGAGAAGCTGTTGTTTAACCTGCTACTATGATTGACAGCTTGTTGCTTACGGATTACTCTTCTGAGAGCATCCACGGGCACTGGAAACAGCAGAAGGCTACCTAGAGATCAGCGAGTTTCTAGAAGGGAGGAAGTACAGGGAGTTGTAGAAAACAGAAAAGACTGACAGGGGAGAGATCTTTCTCCTCACGAAAGCCACAGAGAGAGAGAAAGAGTCAGCAACTTTAACACAGGGTGAGCAGGGGGATATCTTCTGGAGATCCACCCACTGTTCCAATACCGCCAAGAAAGTCAGCTCACCCAGAGGCATCAGGTCACTGCAAGGCTGCAAAGGTGGGAGAGAAGCTGGGAGAGGGTGTGGACCAACTTTCCCCACAATCCTTTGGGTTCATCATATAATTTATGAGTTTTGTGGAAGCACACTGCTCCCTCCCTGGCCCTGGGGGACCTGATACGTGCACCATGCAAAAATTCTGTTGTGTTGATGAACTCACACACTACTGAATCATAAGCAGAGGCAGGGTTATTCATGCTTGTTGCTTTCTGCAACCTGCAAATTCACAAGATGAGGCAAAGAGATAAATTCAAGCACAATTTCAGTAGTCCCTGAGCCCATGACAGAAATGTGTGAGAAGGACCTAGCATTTCACCCAAACTACCAGATAAAGTAAACCTCACTCAATATATAGATATGGTAACCAGAGAAAAGTCTTGGCAGGACCACATGAGTTGAGTTCCCTGGTAAGTACAGTCTGAGAAGCAGTTCAACTTGCAAGATATTTATTTAGAAGTGCCATCTCCCCTTCAAAAATGATAAAGATTTGATGAAATAAGTATGCAAAATAAAACAAAATAAGAACACTACTCTACCTGTGTTTCACAACATTTATGCCTATTGTATGGTAGTATGAAAAGAATGTGTTAACATCCTCAACGAAGCAGCAAACTGCTAGGCGCAATTCTTCATTCAGGGAAGCTGGCATCAGCAAGTCATAAGAAAAATACATTTGACAAGGAAACTCTACCCAGCTCTACCTCTACTGGGGATCGTCCCAAAAGAGTTAAAGCCATTATACAACTGTGGTATGTGCACAGCCTTGTTTATAGCAGTGTGACTCCTAACAGATAACTCTTGGAAGCGGCCGAGTTGTCCATGAAGGGATGAATGAGTTGGGCTGAAAATGTAGCCCAATGGGTAAAGCACTTGTCTAGCAAACTAGTTTGATTCCACAATGACAGACAAGCTGGGTATAGTGGCACACTCCTATAACCCCAGCACATAGGAGGCTGAGGCAGGAGGATTGAAATAAGTTTGAGGACAGCCTGAGCTACATAGTTCATGACCAGACTGGACTACAGAGTGAGACTGTGTCTCAAAGATGAGGTGTGTATATGCAGTGCAGTACACTCTACCACAGGAAAGATAAATACCTTGAGACAGAGTAATTCATGGACAAAGTTAAAAAATAAACTGTGCTCTTCCCCCAAAGCTACTATCAATATTGGACCAAACACTTAGCTCTGTATTTTTCCCTCAGCTATAAAACAAAGATATTCAGTAGTATACACTACAGGATTCAGTTATTCTTTCTTATTCTAGAACTCTGTGATTTTTGTTGTTGTTGTTGTTTGTTTGTTTGTTTGTTTTGAGACAGGTCTCTCTCTGTAGTCCAGGCTGGCCTCAAACTCACATTAATCCCCCTGCCTCAGCCTGCTGAGAGCTGGAATTACAGGTCTGCATCAGCTGCCAGTCCCAGTTTATGTGGTGCTGCGGTATGCCCAGGGCCTTGCTCAAGTAATTTTTAAATTCAGAGAAAATTTCTTCTTTTTTTCCCCCTTTATATTGGAGGATTGAATCCAGAACCTTCTCACTGAGATATATTGCTAGCCCAGTTTTTAAAATTTTATTTTGAAACGGGTCTTTCAAAATTGCTGAGTTGCTCAGGTTGGTCTCACTCTTGCAATCCTTCTACCTCAGAGGGCTTGGATTCCAGGCCTGTGCCACCAGCCTGGCTTTCCTTTTTCCTTTATTCTTAAGTATCAAGTTTCATTCTTCAATCACTATTGATTTTTCCCAGGTCCTTCTGTTTTTATAATCTACTGCATATATGAGACAATCTCAGTCTTTTTGAGAGAAAGCAGATTATAAAATATCACTATGTTGTATTTAACAATAAATCAACATCTAATAATCATCATTTCTAAGTAAAAACAAAATGGTCAAAATAGCATTTTCCACTGGAGTTACAATGTTGCAGAATTATATAAAGGAAAAAAAATAGAAATCCCCAAATCAAGTAAGTTGTTAGGCAGCTTGTTGACAACCTGAGGAGGGGAATGTGATAGATGGCGTAGAAGGTTACCAGGAGTCCATGATGAGCTCCGGTGGAGAATGGCAGTAGGAAGAAGAATCCAACAATCACGGACTCTAGACAGAGCTTACAAAATTATGCTGCAGCATGCGGTGTCTGATGTCCTGAGGATCAAGCACACTTCACATTAAATGGGGAATTTCAACCTAGGGAATGCAGAAAATGTCCAGGCTTCCCAAACAGCCCGTGCTCCAAAGAGAATGAAAATCAACACCACTCCAAGCAGAGAAAAGCCTACAGCATGGCCGCCATGTCAAGTTTACTTTCTCTAAGAAAATAATATTTATTAAATCTAGTACTATCTAGTAAAGTTTGCTAATATTTCTGAAATAGCATTTTGGTCAGTTAAAGTAAGCTTGGAGTCAGAGGATTTGTTTTTTAAATCCTGGCATCTCCTCTTACTAGCCATGGGTGTGGTGTTGACTAGAGCCAAAAACTCTGAACTTACAAGTGTCTCTTCAGACATGGAACTAGTAATGAAAAAATATAACTACTGTGTCTTCTTCAAAAGGATGCAGACATGATACAAGATACAATAATTTGGTTAATGAAGAAATGACACTACACTAAGCTTATAGCAGTTTGATACATTTCTGAGGTTCAGTTTTAACTATATGACACTGAATATATCATACTTAACAATATAAATCAGGTATTATTTATTACATTAACTTTATATGATATACAAATGATCTGAATTAGGTCAAATAAAAACCAAAAAAATTCTATAGATGATGATATATCCATGGAAGCACACAAATAAGAGTAGCTAGCACCCTTCCAGGACACTTTAAGAGGCCGTGCAAATCTCTCCAACGCTAGGGTCCAGTTTCCTCAGGTGTAAAGAGTGAGTGTTGGGTTGGCAGCCCATTATGTTCAAGAGTCTGATGAGCTGGGAAGGTAGGATTCCTTGATTGCTCAATGAGAATGATATTATCTTTGAAGTGAATCCTTTTCAGAAAGTAGTGGATAGACTAATTGACTAGGTATCCCTCAAGTAAACAACCCACAGTAGTAACTTGGAAGTTTCTGGAATTATGACAACTGGAATCTTATGTAGCCAACCCCTAGTAAAAGGATGAAGACCCCAGGTAGGACTGCGAAGACGTCACCTAGACTTTTTTCTTTTCTTCCTGTGCTCTCATAAAACCAAAGAGAGAATCATACCCCTAGGCCAACCAGCCTTCTGCCTCCATAGATGCATCAATGGGCCCGCACTTCGCACACTGCCATCGGGGCCTGTGTTTTGTAATCAGAGCATCAGAAATGTACACAGGCTGAGAGACAAAAATAAAATAAAATAAAAGTTCTTAAAAGGCACAAGTGTTCAATTTTTAAAAGCCTAAAACACTACATTTTTCTAATCAAGCAACAAGAAAAATGATCCACAGATGATTTCATGGATTGTATATCATCCAATAATGTGACTTAGCAGGGAGAGTAGGGAGAATAGGGAGAATTCTCCACTTGTGTATCTAGAAGACAGATTATGTAACTGATCTCACATATCAAGTGAATGTTGGAGCTACAACTAAACTCTATTTCTTTATTTTTACCCTGCTTGACATTGAATCCAAAACCTTCACATTGAGCTACATCCCCAGTACATTTTGTGTGTGTGTGTGTGTATGCGTGCGCGTGTGTGTGTTTGACATTATCTTGGTTTTCTTTGCCCATTTTTGTTTTGTTTTCATTTATTTATTTATTTTTGAGGTTAAGTGTAGCTAAATCATCTAGCTCCCCAGGCTGGGCTGAGATAGGTGTTCCTCCTGTCTCGACCCAAGCACTAGGATTGCAGGCCTGCACAGCTAAATCCCACCTATCTTGTTCTAACCTACAATCCGATCTTCTGTTGTTTTCCCTACTCCAGACCTGTCAGCAATGATTAGGGCACTTATTGACAGAGTACTTTCTATACACCATGCATCATGCTGAGCTCCTTAAATATTCCCTCGCATTTAGTCAAATGTTTCCATGCCTCTGACTCCCTCAGAGAAAAGGAGTGGTTATTATTCACACTTCACAGGTAAGGAATCTGAGCTTGAGTGGAAAGAAACAAGCCATCCTGCTCAAGGTCACTTTGTCCCCAAGTGGTGGAGCCGAGACCTGATGCCAGACCTGCCTGATTCCGGTGGGTCCCTTTCTGGAAGCTTCCCTTCTGAAGAGTTTTTACTGAACCAAGAAGCAGCTTCACAATCATAGCCGATCCCTGCAATAAAGGACCCCACATGGCTATCTTTTTAAGCATCTCTACTTTGGTGATAGGAATGTGGTAAATTATTTTATATAATCTGTACGTGCTGAGTTTAAGCTCCACACCTAACCCTTTGGAACACAGCGGCTTACCAGGCAATTTTTCCCAATTTCTAACTCACAAAGTGCCTATAATAACAATGTGTGTGGATAGCATATGTACACAAACCTGTACCATGCCTAGGGGCTTCCTCTTGTTTCATACTCTGCTCAAATACTTTCCTAATCAGATGTTTACATACATATTATACGAACATTTTTATACACACAATATTGTATGCACACACACACACAGATACACACATTTACAGTCCAGTATACACTTACAAAGCTTTAAATCTATCTCCCATACAAGTTTCATTTTGCCTCCAACTTTTTAGTTTCGATTTTCACTAAGTCACTAAATTGCCTAAGCTGGACTCAACCTTGAGCTCCTCCTGCCTCAGCCACCATCCAGAGAGCTGAGACTGCAAGACTGTGTTTTCTTCCATTCAACATGGCAGCTGAGCATAGACAGGGCCTTGGGGAAGTCGCTTTCTGGTGAGGGAAGAGCCCCTACATGTGTTCACAGCCGATATGTAAATACGTTAACAACTATACATAATGTGTATCTATGAATTCACAGCAATGGCAAGGAAACTTCTTCCATAAACATCTTAGCTGACTCAAATAGAACCAAAACACATGAAGAGGAAAAAAGAGGCAGGGAGGGTAATTTGTAAATTTCAAAGCAAAATCATTAGGTTCATATTAATTCCCTCTCATCTCGCAGCCAACCTTCACTCCTACTTACAAACAGGCAGAGGCCAGCTTACCCTGCAGTCTTTGGCTCTGCTGCCCCCTCTGCCTGAGACAGTGTCTCTGCCTCCCACGCAACCCTGCTTTGTTCTGAAAGTCAGCTCAAGGGTAAGCAGGCAACTTCCTCTGTGAAGCATTGCCTGCCCCTGCTCTCCTGGCACTGTGCGCTGTCCCCAACTCTACAAACTGCATAGTAAGTGTTCAATTTGATGCACGCACACACATTTCTGAACTTGATTCACGCCATTTCTGAACTAGGATACAGACTCTAAGTGCTACAGTTTCTAATTCAGGTAATTCTCAGAAAAACATTGTCTCTCTGTTCAGTCCTAAGAATTGTGGAGAAAATGGGAAAGGGTGGGAGAACCCCCACTGTGGAAAGCACACCAGGCGGTCCCAGCCAGGAGGTCTGCACCTCAGCTTCTCTCTGCAGGCCACGGAGGGCTGCCCATGAATAAAAGATCACGCCAAGTGTATTTTAGGTAGGTGGGTGGCTGGGAAGTGCAGAAAATGGGTTAAAAAAAAGAGAGAATATTCAGATGAGGTATTCAGAAATACCTAACATAAATAATTCATCTCCTCCAGAGAGTGAAACCCCAAAAATGACAGTTGCCAAACGGAAATTTTCATGGCACAGTAAGGAAACTTTGGTCCATCTCCAGCACTGGAGAGAGAGAGAGAGAGAGAGAGAGAGAGAGAGAAATTTTACGCTCTTTTGAAAAAAACATACATAAAAATGGTGCATACTTGTCAATACAAAAGATACTTCATGCAGTGTACTAACCAATATATAAAGACTGAGCATCGAGGTTTTCCATTGCGGGGTGGGTGGAGATAGGCTGAAGCCCATGCTTAGTCTAACACAGAGTGTGTAGCCAGACCTGGAGACCCTGGCCTGGAATCCCAGTATTCTGGGAGGCTGAGGCAGGACTGTAAGTGGGAGCCCAGCCTGGGCAACGAAGCACAACAGTGAGAACTTGTCTCAAAATTTTTAAATAAATAAATAAATACTAGGCTGGCAATGTAACTAATCATAAAAGTCCTGGGTCTGATCCTCAGTAAAGAGAGGGTGAAGAGGAGAGGCAGGGAACAGGGATGGTTTTCCCATCACCAAGGCCGGGTCCCACCGCCTGTGACTATAGGGAGCCGGCATAAAGAGGACTGTCCACAGCAGAGCTGGAAGGCTTAAGCTGACTGTCTTCATTGGCCATTCCTAATTTCAGAAGAGGAAGCCTTTGAAAATCCAGGGAGATAAAGCAACATATCAGACCACAAAGTAAAAGGAGGCCGACTACGAGTGGGAACGCAAGTCACCCGAGGCCCAGCCTGACGCGATGTCGAAACCACACGAAAATAAACTACCAACGCCACGAGGCTCAGCGTTTAGAAGTTTCTACAAGGAAACACATCTTGTGCCATGTTCAAAGTCGGCCCTTTGTTTCTGTGTTTACACAAAGAGCAATACGGATGACGGTGCCTGAGCGCCACCTGGTGTCTACAGTGGGTAACACAAAATACAGGAAGAATCAAATTCCTATGCACTAGCTAGGGGGGAGTGGGTGTGGGTGCGTGTGTGTGTGTGTGTGTGTGTGTGTGTGTGTGTGTGTGTGTGTGTGTGTGTGTGTGTTACAAAAATCGAAACATAGAGGCAAGTTGTAATTTTTAGGGTCGTATTTCAGAATTCCTCTCCACTTTAACACACCAACCAGCAAGTCAGGGTTTTGCAATAATCCTCTTTTCTGCAGTAGCGGTGCCTCTACACTTCTTCAATGAGTAGGACAAGGATGAACTCAATGTCACCTTTGGCACTTCCAGCGTTAGTTCTGGCAGGAGGGACTCTAAGTCTCCCGTGTTTGACACTTCCCATGTTACTGACTCAGTGCCTTCAATATGGTCTTTATAATACTAAAAATGAAACAGTGAGCGAAGAACACTGCCATGGTCATGATGGCCAATTCCGAGCAGCTGAGTCCTGGCCTGGGGAGACCAAAGGTCAGCCTGGATCTGTCCTCGGAGGAGGCTGACTACCTGGAGAGTAGGAGCCAGGGGAAAGAAGGAGAGGGGAAATTAGATGCCTTTCCTCGTTCCCTTTTTCTTTTCTTTTTTTCTTTTTTTTTTTTTGTGGAGCAAGGAATGGAGCTTAGGGTCTTCGCACAGAGTCCAAGTTGGGACACAATAAATTTAAGGTCTCTATTAACTGCACAAGTCAAGACAAGAATCCTAATATCAAGAATCCTAAAGTCAAGAATCCTAATGTCAGGGGAAAGACACCAGCATCACCCCGGTAGGGTCGACAGTCCTAAGAACAGTTGGCGTCCCCTTGGGAAGGAGTGTGGAGACAGAGGACAAGGAATCTAGGGCTGACCCTTGGTGAGCCCCAGGAGAGATGGCAGGACCAGGAGACAGAGAAGAAAGAAGCCTCTAACGAGGATAGAAGAGCTTCGAGTGGCTCCTAGAGGTCAATAGAAAGGTTTTCAGAACCAGGGAGCAACAACCCACTCCTTCAAAGCACCTGAAAAGTTAATTGAGATGATGACTGAGCCAAGGCTTCCTACCACCGGCCTGCAATTTTAACACTGTGGAACTAAGGCAGGAAGATTGCAAGTTCACAAGTTCGTGGCTAGCCTAGGCAACTCAATAATTTGGCAAGACCCTGTCTCAAAAAATAAATCAATAATAAATAAATAGATAGACAGATAAAAAGGGTTCAGGGTGTAGCTCAAGCTGAAGGCTCTGAGTATGATCACCAGTAACACACACACACACACACACACACACACACACACACACACACACACACACACACAATGACTTGGTTATGTACAGCTGAAATCATGGATAATCTTGAAAGAAAATTTTTTCTTAAGCAAAAAAGGAAGGAGAACTGGATCCATTGGAACTGGCTTGTAATCCCAGCATTGTGGGAGGCTGAGGCTAGAGCACTGTATATCAAAGTCTACCCTCGGCAATTTAGTGACTTCGCAAGACCCAGTATCAATATTTTTTTATAAATGATCTGGAGACGTACTTCACCTCAACAGATACTATAGGGAGGCAAGAACACAGAGCTAAAGGGAGAGCTTTGGGACACCCCAGCACTTAGAGGTCACAGGAGGAGCAGCTGGCTAAGGGGCTGAAAAAGGGGCACTTGGTGTGAGGGGACAGAGCTGTCCTGCAGCCTAGAAAAGAAGTGATGAGGAAGAAGCCACCAGTTAACTATAAACTTGCTGAGTGTCTGCGCTGTGATTTGTCTTTTTGAAGGAGGCTAGGGCAGGGTGCTTGAGGACTGAATGCAGGGCTTTTATACTGAACCACCTCCCCGGCTGTTATTTAATTCTTTTATTCTTGGAGGCATGGTCCTGCTGGGTCATTGAATGACCCAGGATGAACCCAAACTTGAGATCCTCCTGCCACAGCCTCCCAGACTCCTCAGATTATAGGTGTGTGCCACCACTCCTGCCTTGGGAGGTTTTTTTTAAAATCATCAAAGGCCATTTTATGTATAGAAAGCTATTCAAATTTCTACTTTGGTTTTTATAAATAATATTAGCATGATTGAAAATAGAAGTTGTTTAAAATATTAATTCTTAAGCTTCTTTATGTTCATTATGTATATCTTATTTTACTGATACCTCTAATAAATGTTAGCAATGACTTACAGAACATTTCATCAATTTATCTTATTATGTACTATAGTTAATTAAATACTATAAAACATTTTATGTAACATTTATAAATCTAATATATTCCAGCCACTTTTTACAGATTTCAGTTATCTGACAAATCTTCTTAAATTGCAAAATTAATTCTTGAAAGTCTAATATATTTAATTTATAATTATAGGAAATCTTAACATATTCAAATAATAGTGCATAAAATTATAATAAGTAATTTCAATTTAAAACCAGAAAGATGAGCTCAATTACTCAATTTACAGCCTTTCTTAACAGTGAGACTAAAGGAAGTGGCAGAGTCAAGATGATAATGGAGCAGGAACTCCAGGAAGGCTGCTCCCAAAGAAGTCACACTGGGAGACAGAAAGCCAGAGAAAAGTGCACCTCAGGACTATAGCAAAATCTAAGGGTCAGAGGTAAAAACAAAGTTGGGGAATCACAGGCAGAAGATGTCCCGATTGGGGGCCCTGAATCCCAAAGAAATCTGAGCACATCGTGGCAGAGATATGCTCCTGTGTGCTTCCAGTGGTGCCAGGGTAGAAGAGATCAGCACTGTGGCTGTTACGCAGCCCCACACCTTGGAGTTCCTATGAAGCTGGCTACGCTCTCCCCTCTCCCGTGTGGAAGATGAAAGAGATCGGACAAGCCAGGCCACAGCAGCTCAAGCCATGCCGCAAGGAGGGTGAGGCCTTTGGCCTATCAGCCCCATCCACACACCCTAATGCAGGAGGAGGCAGACAGCACTTTCAACACAAGCTGGACAAGGCCCTCAAGGTCTGGGAATCATGAGAAACTGGTAAGGAGTCGACTTTTCTACCAGATCTCCACAGGGCACAGGGCTTGGTTTGTCTAAGGCACTATTGGTAGGGGCATGGGCTATGTATAGACTGGGATTTTCATAAGCCAGAATCACCCGGTGAGCTCAGGGAGGTAAGTTAGAGCACCCTCTAAATACCACTGGGGCCAGGTGGGGACGATGCCCAGACATTCAGAAAATCTCCAGAAACAGTGCTGGATACACTACCAGACTGAGAGATCCAGTGTCTAGTATCAATTTTACACAAAAATATAAGGAGACAATTATAATTTTTTTCCTTTGTATCAGTTGGTCAATGTTGTGGTTAGGATCTGGAGTGTCCCCCAAATGTCTCATGTATTTTAATGGAACCATGTGATGTTGGTGGGTTGGGGTCTGGTCAGGAGGGGTGGGCTGCAGTTAAGTTACGATTGATGGTGTGTAGTGGCCAAACCTGGATGCAGGAGAGGCTGGTTACTGGGTGGACACCTGAAAGGATATATAAGCTGCACCTACCTTCCTGGAGCACTGGGACTAATCTCAACTAGCTTCAGATTGTCTTCCTGTTTGTCTGGGGAAGCTGCTTCCACCTCTCTCTCTCTCTGCTATGTACTCTGGTTGGTTCTGCACCCCCCAACCCACCCCCAATGGACTGTGACCTTGGAGACTGTGACCTAAAATAAACCTTTCCTTTCCTGAGTTTGTGGGTGTTGGTTATTGAGTCACAGCAATGGAAAAGTAACTAAGACAGTCAATATTTTGGTTTTTCTTTGTCTGTTCTGTTTCTTTTTTATCCTTTTTAATGTACTTGCTTATTTTTTCATGCAACTGGTTTGATTTTCTTGTTTTAATTCTACCTTTCCATTAGTTCATCATCTTTTTCTCTGTTCTTTTTTCTGCCTTTTTCTCTCCTACTCTTCCACAACCTTCTGTCAGTTTATTAGTTTCTGAATCTCTCCCTGTCTTGATTAACTCCTAAGCTCTTTTTCATATAGTGTGCAGACCAGGGTTTGCAAATGCTGTTTACGAATTAAGAAATAAGGAAATACTTAAAGTGTATCATTTTTAGTTCTGTAAATGCATGTTGTTCAACAGTAAATATGTAATATAGGTTTGAGCTAAGAAGAAGTAAAATTATCTTTCTTTGTCCACCAAGATCAACCCTCAAAGAGGAGTGTAATACTTTGATTTAGTTGATGTTTGCACAAAGACAGACTTATCTTGTCCTGATTTCCATTTTGACTGAGCTCATCCCTTTGGGTTTGTGAAAGAATTCTTAGTATTATGGAGCCTGTGTCTCGTTTGGGGCTCTGGGATGTGTTTCTCATTGTTTTTATGACAGTGTGTTTTCTCAGCTTCAGGCTCCCATAATGATAGTGTGAGGCTCGCATTGTTCTACTCGCTTGCTCGTGTCTAATGAACACACAGCCTTTGCGGTGAGTTACAGCCCCAGAACTACTGATTTTTTATTTTGAGATGGTGTCTCTCTTAGTTGCTGAACTGCTCACATGCTAGGCTCAAACTTGAAATCCTCCTGCCTCAGCTTCCCACAGGGTGCAGGCATATGCCGCCACTCTTGATTAGTGTAGTGTGTGTGTGTGTGTGTGTGTGTGTGTGTATTACTAGAGAATGAACTCAGAGCCTTCACACTGAGCTTCCTCTCCAGGCTTTTGAAATTTTTTCCTTTTTTCTTTAGTTTTGTGGTACTAGCATTGGAGACAAGGGCCTTTGCACTGAGCTATACTCCCAGCCCATTTCTTATCTTCGATTTTGAGACAAGGTTTTGCTGAGTTACTCAGGCTGGGCTAAAATTGAACTTCTGACCTCAGCCTCCCATAGTGCTGGGATTAGAGTATACACACACACACACACACACACACACACACACACACACACACGTTAAAGACTTAATCTTAATGTGATAACTGGCCCCGACTAGACTTAAGCTTATGGTTCTCCTGCCTCAGCCTCCTGAAGTACTTGATTTACAGGGATGTATCACCATTCCCTGCTCTCTGATTTGAACCAAAACACTATCCAGGATTGGTGGCACATGCCTGCATCCCAGCACTCTGGGAGGCTGAGACAGGAGGGTCACAAGAAAATCCAGACCTCTGAGAAATTTCAGGAGACTCTGCCTCAAAAAAGAAAAAAGAAAAAAACCCAAACAAACAAACAAACAAACAAACAAAAGACTGGGAATGTAGCTCAGTGCAGAAGACCTAAATTGAATCCTTGAATCCCTGGGGCTAGAGAAAGACAGACAGACCCAGAGGCTTCTGAATATATAAGTAAGGACCAGCCCAAAGTGATGGTCAAAGGAGACAATGACCTTTATGACCATGTTCTGAAACACGGTGTACTGCCATGTTACTGAGTTGCATTTCCAGGTACCACGATGTTATGCTACCCCCTTATGGCTTCTGGATTAAACAGTAACTTCCCGGCTTGCCTCAGCAGTGCTTGGGCTATGACGCATAGAAGAGCAGCGTGGCTCGTGTGCACGGGCAGCGCACAGACGTGTGAAGCTTTGCAGCATTCTTGGAAGCAGCCAGGAAAACTACCATGCACCTATCAGCGGATGAATGGACAAAGAAAACGTGCTATATGAACACAGTGAAGTACTACTCTGCCATAAAGAAGGACGCTAGTCACTTGCAGAAACCCTACATATAAATAAGTAAAAGAGTAAATCAAAGGAGTGATGCATTGTGGGGAGGGAGAGAGGGCGGGCCTGGGGGAGGAAGGTGAAGGGGAGGGATGTAAAAGCAGTCAGGGTGCGATTTCTGTGTGTACCAACTCCTCTAGTTCAAGGGGATTAGTGCACATTGCAGATATTACTAATACAAGCAACAACAGGGGGTGTGAGAGGGAAGATTTTCTGTTCTGTCCGGCAGTGACCTGAGTAGTAAAGGCGACAGTATGGAGCACATACCGTGTTCCCACCCTAGGGAAAGGCCTGGGCCCTCAGACCCAGCCGCGCCCCACCGCTGCGCCAATTCTGCAGCTGGGACCTGGATCCTGGCACCCTGCAGGACCAGACCCAGGGCCTTAGACCTTTGTGTGAAGCGATGCAGCTTCCGTGCCACACGCCCCTCCGTGTGTATCCGGATGCCCTATGAAAGGTCACACAGCACCCAGGCTGCTCCATGGTGGCGGAGCAGCCCTGTGGAGGGTCTCCTCTCTTCCTCTGTCTCTCTCTCCCTCTCCTTCCCTCCCTCCCTCCCTCCCGAACATGTCTTTGACCTACAGCTTTCTGGGTTTTAGCGTTTGCTTTTTGAGGCAGGGTCTTGCTCTGCAGCCCGGGCTGGTCCTGAACTCACTATAGAGCCCAGACTGGCCCTGGACTCAGGACAATCCTCCTGCCTCAGCCTCCCGAGTGCTGGAATGACCGGCGTAGGCGGCGCTGGGGAATGGAACCGGGCCTTGCGCTTGCTAGGCAGGGCTCCAACCGCTAGCTGCATGTTGCAGCTGCCTGAGAACGCGGGCCTGGCAGCGGACAGAGCCAGCCCCATCAGGGCCGGGCTCCTCCGGCCTCCGGCGGTCCAGGGCCTCGGGCCTCTTCACCCTGAGCTCCTTTGGGTTTGCTCTGTTGTGGGGATCTCCCCCAGCGGCTCGGTGGCACTGGGATCTGTGAAAGTTCTGCCTCGGCCTCCCGGGGGCGGGGGGGTGGAGGGGGGCCCGCGCTCGGGCTCGGGCAGCGGCATCCGGGCGCGGCCCCGCCTCCCGCGCCTCCCGGGGCCGCCGCTCCTGGCGGCCGGCGGAGCTGGGGCGCCGCGATGTGCAGCCCGCGGTCCCAGGCCGGGCGGGCGGCGGCGGGCGCGCCGCGAGCGCGGGGATGGTGCGTGGGGGCGCTGGCGGGGGCCGCGCTGCTCTTCCTGCTCGGCTTCCTCTCGGGTAGGCGCGGGTCGCGCCGCGGGGCGCCCGGGGACAGGGCGGGAGCAGAACCGGGAGCCCGGGACGGAGAGGTCCCAAACCCGGCGCGTCCTCGCAGTGGGTAGCCGAGGCAGGAGGATCCCAGGGATGAGCCCACCTGGTGTGGTCAGGTGGGGGCGGGGGCAGTTTCAGGCCACCTGCACTGCAGAGGAGAGAGGAGAGATGGGGGGGGGGGGGGGGGAGATCAAGAAGAGAAAAGAGGGAAACAGAAAAGACAAGTGGGGTTCGTCCACGGCTCCCGCGGCTCCCCTGGCGCAGGGTGGCCCCGGAAGGGCGGATCCTTCCTCTCACCCGGCCCAGCCGCGTGAGAAACAGACGGCGCCGGCAGCGGGACGCGCTCAGGGGGCACCGCACCATGTCCAAGCGGCCTTGAGCAACTCTCCGAGTCTCTTAGCCTCCTCTTCATTTATTTATTTTGCCGAGATGCTAAAGTGTTCAGGCTAGCTATTGACTTGGGATCCTCCTGCCTCAGCCTCTCAGCGTGCTGGGATGACAGGTGTTCCCCATCTGCCTGCTTACTCTTATCTTCCCGATACGGAGTTGCTCCCGGAAGGGTGGGTCTCAGACACCACCAGCTAATGCCCCTGCTCTGAATTGGGATTCAGACTCTGGGATTTGGTATACCAGGGCAGGCGGGATGAAACTCACTGTCTTGTGCTAGCGTGTTGTATGACCTTTGATGATTACATTTGTGAGCCGTACGTGCTGCTCATAACAGGTGGGTCTTAGTACCAGTGAGGGGTGTCGTGGGGCTTAAATGAGGCAGTGTCCAGTAAGAATGCGTTTCAGCCTGAGTTTCCTTTACTCAGCTGGAAAAGTGAGTATTGGTGTGGTATGTGAGCCTCCTGCCTCAGCCTCCCAGAGCGCTGGGATGACAGGTGTGCCCAACCACATCCAGCCCAAGGCAAATGAAATGATTAAACCTGTAAGTTTTTGTAACACACTGAAGTAATTTATGATCGTTTTTCTGCCTTTTCACTAAGATCAAGTGTGAAGTAATTTATGAACTTGAAATACATTCCTAATTAGTTCATTATCAACATTTATTAAATACATTTCTATAAAAAATCATTACAGATCATCTATAATCACCTACAGACCATATAGTCACCTATGTCATTAGAATCCTTTTTTATTACATCACCAGTACTTTTTTTTTTCTAAATTTGAGACAGAGTCTCACTGAATTACCCAGCCTGCCCTTCAACTTTCCATACTTTTCCTCAGCTTCCCGAGTGGCTGGGGTTGTCTGCACCTGGCTGCAGGTGTGCTGCAAACCCTCCCCAGGCCCTCTCTCTGCGCTGCCTTAACAAAGGAACACTGCTCACGCCTGTGCTACGTGCTCATTACAACAACCATTATGTGCATGTTCTCTTTCTTTGTGGTACTGGGGATCAAGCCGAGGGCTTTCACACTGAAATATTCCCCAGCCCATCTTTGATGTTTGTCTCTGAGACAAGGTCTCCCTAAGCCACCCTGTTGCCCAGGCTGGGCTCAAACTTGTGATCCTCCTGCCTCAGCCTCCCAGAGTGCTGGGATTACAGGCTTGCACCCCTGGACCCAGCTATATTTTCTCTTGTTTGATTTAAAAATCCAGCATCCTGGCAAACGAGGCGCTCAGAGTCTCCGTGCAGGAGGTCCCACCGTGTCTCACACTATCTTATTGTAAAATCTCTGGGTAGATACCAGTGTTAAAGTGGAATATTGGATGCCGAGGTATCCCAGGCCATTGTATAAGCAGATGGAATTTCTTAATCTAACATTTACAACATTTCCTAGTTCTCAGCAGGGAACCTTTATGGAGAAAGTGGGCTGCTCCCACTTCTGCCCTTATTTTCTAAAGACCTTGTTGATTTCCCTCAGTTGAAACATGAATACCGATTCTCTTTGAGGGCGAATTGCCTTGTGAAGCGTTTCTTAGAATAAACAACACGTATCACTGAAATTGGATTTAAACTGCCTTCATTTGTTTCTGTGATTTAAAAATTCGTTAAATCTGTTCAGTGACTCACTAAAGCACTTGCAAGCACAAGGCCCTGAGTTGATTCCCCAGCACCACATAAACTGGGCGTGCTGGTGCACGCCTGTAATCCCAGTACTCGGGAGACTGAGGCAGGAGTGTCCTGAGTCCAAGTCCAGGCAGGGCTACACCACTGAATTCAGGAGCAGCCTGGATTGCAGGGCGAGACCCTTTCTCAAGAAAGAAAAAAAAAAAAAAGTAAGAGAATTCAATTTAAAAATCTCAGCCCATAGGCAGGTGGAATTAACAATTTGTGCTATATGCCTGCTGGAGTCAATGCAAGAAAGCTGAGTCACCTGTGTGCTTCCCTGTCCCTTCTTTATACGGATGTGTTTTGCAGGGTGGTGCTTAAGACCTTCCACTAGGGCTTCTACTCCTGCTCCCCAAGGGGGTCTGAAGAAGGCGTTCCTGGAGGAATTGAAAGCTGAGAACATCAACAAATTCCTGTAGTAAGCATGGACTCGAAAGTCCTACTGACTCTTCAATGGAAATCTGTGTCATTTGGTTTAGAAATTTTGACCTGATATTTCATAGGCTTGATTTAAAGTCTTGCATATTTCCTGTAATCCTCGCACTCTGGGAGGCTGAGGAAGATCACGAGTTTGAGCCCAACATGGGCAACTCAGTGACTCATGGAGATGCTCTCTCAAAACAAAAATTTAAAAAATAACCAGGAATGTAGCTCACTGTGAAGGCCCCGGATTCGATCCCTCACACCATATACGGGTCTTATATCACATAGTATAGGAGGACAACTACAGCCTCACTCAACTTTATGTCACTGTACAAGTGTTAGAGCCACTGTCGGCAAAGTTTCCCTGGAAAAGCCCCAGTGTTGCTGGGCCAGGTGACCACGGTCACAGCCACTCCACTTTGCCTGTGGACTACAAGAACCAGCAGTGGCCAGATTTGTTCAGGAACCGAGTTTGCTGACTTGGGCTTTAAAGGAAGATTCAGTATTTTAGTCCCCCCCAAAAAATAAAATGGACTTCGGAGTCGGGCAGAGGTGACTTTGCATTCCATATCTGTCCATGAAGAGCAGAGGAACTTGGAGTGAATATTTAACTTTCCTGAGCCTTCATTTCCCCACACCCATAACATGGGAATGATGATATTGCTGTCATGGGTTGAGGTGCAGAACACAGTAAGCTCACTTTGTTTAATTTTATTGGTACCAGGGATGGAACCCAAAGACTTTACAGCAAGCCACGTTCCTGGCAGTTTTATTTTTTAACTTTTTATTTATCTGTTTATTGGTTGGTTGATTTTGTGGAACTAGGGAATGTGACTTTTCTTTGAACACAACCTGTGCTGCAGTGCAGAGGGGGTCACTGCACAAGAAGGAGCTCTTCTAGACCAATCCAAACATGCTTAATTTTTAAGGCCAGAAGTCTGCCTGTCTCTCTCTCTGTCTCTCTCCCTCTCTCTCTTAAATTAGAGTATGTGGCCATTTTTTTGTACCATGTATTGAGCCCAGGACCTTTGCCCTGAGCCCCACCCCAGCCCTTTTTTATTTATTTTGACATAGTCTTGCCCTATGTTACTAGTTTGCCTCAGCTGAGTTCAAATTTGTGATCCTTCTGCCTCATGCTCCTACTGGGATTACAGATGTATGTCTATGTGCCCAGTGACCAGAAATATTAATATTTGGTGTCTTTCTAGTAATTGAAAGATTATCTAGTGAAGACAAATTATAATTGTATATAAACACACATACACAGTCATACAACCACCTATATCTAAACTAATTACAGCAGAATTAAATGCATAACTACACTTAGGGCACCTCCCTGGTCTTTGAAAGGATCTCCTCTTTTTTTTTTTTTTTTTTGAGACGGGGTCTCCCTCTGTAGCCCAGCTGTGTCAGCCTCTCAAGTGCTGAGATTACAGGTCTGTGCCACCATGCCCAGCTTTATTTGGTGCTGGGGAACAGAACTCATGGCCTTGTACTTGCAAGGCCAGTGCTTAACCGCTGTGCTATTCCTCCAGCCCTGAAGAGCCCTCTTAAGTGAGAGGCAGGACAGTGTACATTGCTTTGCTCTGTGGAGAACCCTCCTTACCTCTTGCTCCTATTCTACTATAACCCCATCATAGTAGGCACAGGACAGGCAAAGGCTTTAGCCAGGAATGGTGATTCACACCTGTAATCCCAGAACTCAATTATATCTTAGCACAAAAGTCCTGGGTTCAATTCCCAGTACCCCAACAAAATAAGAAGCTTCTGTTTGTTGTTGATTTGGGATAAAGACTGATGAAACATTAATGTCCAACCACTCTGACTTTTTGTTCACCAGTAATTTCACACGGATCCCACATTTAGCAGGAACTCAACAAAACTTGGATCTTGCAAAACAGATTCAGTCCCAGTGGAAAGAGTTTGGCCTAGACTCTACTGAGCTGGTCCATTACGATGTGCTGCTGTCCTACCCCAGCAAGACGGACCCCAACTACATCTCCATCATCGATGCGGAAAGAAATGAGGTAGGGAGAAACCACGGGGGATGGAGGTCACACCTGTCCCCATCTGTTCTTTTAAAATATTTGTTATGAAAGAATATGCTAGAGCCTCTCTGAATATTGACAGAAATCACTATTACTGAAGATGCCTTTAATGTCCCATTACCAATATATCCCATTGCTGGTGTCAGCAACTCTTACAGCATTTAAATGTAATGTGCTATTGGGAAAATTCTGAGAAATTTGTGCTTGGTGATAGTTAGTGGCTTTCTGTTTTTTTGTATTGCTTGCCAATGTCAAATAGGATATCACAGGTAACTTCCAGCTAACTTATTTAGACACACTTTTATCAAGCTCAAACTTTGAAGACACAGCACAGATTTGGAATTGCTAGCCTATTTAGGGTACAGTTGAGCTAGGAGGTTGTTATGGGCTCTTAACGACCCTGTTTCCATCTGATCATAGCCCCAAGGTTAAGAAGCAATGAATAGCTGGGTCACTGAGGGACAGGGATTCAATCTGTCCCTGAATCTCATGTGTGGGCATCTGCCAGGGAAGACAATCTTAAGGCAAGGCTTATAGGATGAACTTCTACTTCAGCCAACTTCTTTGATTCATTTGTTTATTTCAGACATTTTTGTTTTCAGTCCTGAGAATTGGTGCCAGGTCTTCATAAAGAGCTACATCCCCAGCCCTTTTTTATGTTTTATTTTGATACTGAGTTTTAATAAATTATTCAATTGCCCAGTCTGGGCTTCAACATGCTTTCTTCCTGCCTCAGCCTCCCACAGTAGTGGAATTATAGGCTGGTCAATCAAAAACAAAAGTGAAACAAATGAAAACAATGCAAGGCTACAAGCTGAGGCCGCCTGTTATCAACTCCCTACAGGCCCTGGCTGGACAGTCGTACAAAGCTTGGAGCTAAAACTGAATCCGGGCTGCAGTGCCCTCTGCTGACCAGGGCAGAGGAGTCTAGGCTTTGGCCGACCTGGGCGGCCTTGAGGGAAAGGAGTTGTCTTGGACTGTATATAAAGCACCAGACATAAACAACACAACTGAGTTACCAAGCACACTCATAATGTTTGAAGGAAAATTAAGAATCTGTGCTGTCTCGTGCCTGGCTCAGACCAGCCTGGGCTCCATCTTTGCTCACCTCCCTCTTCCTAGGCTTCAAGGTCCTCAAATAAAGCCAACCTGACGACATCCCCACATCTTCCAAAGGTCCCTTAGTTTTCTGAGATCTACATAGGGCAGAAATTCATCTGAATTTCTAGATTGTTATAGCTTATTCTTTTTAGTTTTTTGTTGTGGGTGGTGACTGGTTTGTGGCACTGGGTATAGAACATAAGATCCTCCCACTGAGTTGCATCCCCCAGACCATTTTTATTTTCCATTTTGAAACAAGGCCTTTGGAGACCAGCTTGATACAGGGCTCTCCGGTAGACTCCATCAATCGAACCAACTTCACATTCTGAATTCCCCTGTCCCTCTATGGGGCCCAGGGATTTTCCTGATTCAACTAAGGCCAAGCACACCATTCCACTCAGCTCTCTGTTACTACTATAACAAAATATCAGAGGCAATTAAATTATAAAAGATAAAGGTTTGTTTTGGCTCATGATTTGGGGTTTCCAGCGTGTGAATGGGGATCCCCTGGCTTTGGGCCTCTGACAAGGCAGCACATGGCAGGGGGAGCACATGCTGCGACAAACTGGTAGCTGTGGGGACAGAAAGCAGGGAAAAGAGAAAGAGCACTGTGCCCCCAAGGCCATACCTTCAGTGACTGAAGAACCACCTACGAGGCCCATCTCCCAAAGGCTCCACCACCTCAAAATCGCACCCCAGATTTGGGCTGTTGGAGGTATAACACATTCAACACTAAACTGCAGCATAGGCTTAAACATCACCACCCCTCAGGATGCCTGCTTTCGTGCCCCCCTCCCCACACTTTTGGCTTCTGAGTATTTCTTACTTTTTAAATTTCCAATTCAGTAAGACCCATAAGGTATATATTCTGTTCCATGTTTTTTATTGTGTTCAGTGTGAATGTTGTTCAGTGTATCTAGGTATGGGTCCACCAGTTGGATGGTACCTTTTTGCTAAAAATGAAATTACTATCTAGCTGGGCATGGTGGCACATGCCTATGATACTAATTCTCTAAGAAGCTGAGGCAGGAAGCTTCCTACTTCAAGCCTAGCCTGTAGCCAGGGCAACTTGGTAACTTCTTGAAACCCTGTTTAAAAACAGTAACGTAAAAGAAGGTCTAGGGATGTAGCTCAGTTCAAAGGTTCTGGGTTAAATCCATTGTACTGCATAAATAAATAAATGATAAAGTATTTGTTTCCTAACTAATTATCTTAGCATCATTAGAAGTGGTTATGATGGGGGATCTTTTTTTTTTTTTTTTACTGAATTGAAAGCTAGAGGTCTCCGCCCCTCCCAGAAGCCTCCTGAGGAATCTATTGATCGCCTCCTGTGAGCCCTAAGCATCTGTACCAAGAAAGGATGCTCCTGGCTCTCACTGTTTCTTTGAGTCTTCCTTTCTTGAGGATGCAGCCGTTCTCCCTCTCTCTGGGAAGATCACCTTATGATGTCTTCTGAGCCTCTCTTCCAGTCCTTCATAAACTCTCTTCCGACCTTACTTTCTGGGTGTTCACTTTTGTTTGCCTGTTTGATTTCTTTCTTTCGCTTTGTCTCCCTCGCTCGATGTGGTCAGGTCTGAATGACTCATCTCCTGAATCAGGTACCCCCAATCCCACCCTCTCCTGCTGGTGTCTTTTATCTGAATCCTGAGAAACGAACTCACCTTCTGCAGACAGGAGACGGAGTAGCACTCTTCCGTGCTTGACTGGAGCGAGCAAACTTCACCAGACTTACTTTCTCAACACTGTTTGTTTCAATAGGTTTTCAACACGTCACTGTCTGAACCACCACCCCCGGGGTATGAGAACGTGTCGGACATTGTGCCGCCCTTCAGTGCCTTCTCTGCGCAGGGGACGCCAGAGGTGAGTGTGGGACGCACAGAACCCTCCATGAAGGAAAGAACTACTTCAGACTTTCAAAGCGTGCCTTTTCCCACTGCGCATGCATGCGTGCATCCGTGCGTGCATGCGTGTGTGTGTGTGTGTGTGTGTGTGTGTGTGTGTGTGTGTGTGTGTGGTGCTGGGGGTCAAATACAGCCCTTTCACACTGAGCTCCATCCTCAGTCCATTTTTAATTTTTATTTTTGTGACAGGATCTTGCTAAGTCTCCAAGGTGCTAACAGTGAGCTCAAACTTTCATCTTTCTGCTTCAGCCTCCCCGGCTGCTAAGAGTATGGGGTATGCGCCACCTTGCCTGGCTCATTCCACGTTTTTATGAAGCTAGATTTTTTTTTTTTTGGTAAGAAAAAGGAAAATTTATATTCTTGTATTATTGGTATTTTTAAATATAGAAGTTGTAACAATGACATGCATAAATCTAGACATTTTTGGACTTTTGAAAAATGGATTCATCCGTTTAACACAAATTTCTTGTGTATGTGTGTGTGAGTTTGCAACACCAAGGGAACCAACAATCTTCCCACTGAGCTACGTACTCAACCCTCTTTTTTTCTTTTTTCTTTCTTTCTTTCTTTCTTTCTTTCTTTCTTTCTTTCTTTCTTTCTTTCTTTCTTTTTTTTTGAAACAGGGTCTCACTGAGTTGTTAAGTTGCCCAGGCTGAGTTTCAGTTAGCCATCTTCCTGCCTCAGCCTACCAAAGTTCTGGGATTACAGGCATGTGCCACCACCTGGCTCTTTATGCTCTTCTTAATGGACTCTACACACCCGAAAACATTCATTCTTCCGTGTTTCCTACCATAGATTAATTTTGCCTGTTCAAGAAATGTATATAAATGACTCTGTATGACAATGATTTTGGTGGAAGGGTATGGCTTTTTTCAGTAAACATAGAATCTTTGAAATTCACATATTTTCACATCTGTCAGTAGGCAGTTCCACTGCAGCGATGATCTGATTAATTTCCAGTGGGTCTGGGTCAGGACATTATCGCCATCCCCACAATCCAAGCATGAACGTCCACTGCAGGAAGTGGCGTGTGCCTTGCTCTGTGAACTGGGCTCATTCAGCATCGGCAATTGTGTAATCGGTACACATATTCTTGCACAGTACTTGGCCTTTGGTGTGTGTCTGTGCTTCCGTAACAAAATACTGCAGACTGAATAATTTATAAAGAAGGAAAATTTATTTGTGCATAGTGGCTGATTACTCAATTAAGAGGCAAGGGCCAAAGTAGCGTTGGGAGCAAGAGCAGAAGAATGAGCCAGGTATGGTGACACACCCTTGTAGTCCCACCTATTTAGGAGGGCTGCTGGAGCCCAAGAGTTTGAGGGCAACCTCAGCAGAAATGGAACAAGCCAAAAAAAGGGACACAAGGTTGATGATGATGTAATGTCAGATTAGTCAGCAAATTAGAGCTAAACAAAAATTTCTATGGATTTCAGCATCATGGGTTGAATGCAGTCATTCTGTATCACAAATACATACTAGTAAGAATAATTTGAGGAAAAAATGGTCAAGGAATATAGGTCAATATGAAGCCTTAGGATCTATCCCTGGTATCTTAAAATTTTGTTGGGAGTGGGAAGGAAGGAAACATAAAAAGATTAAGAGGTGATGTTTGTATGTACCAGTGCCGCCCCAAGGTGACTGTAATCTTTACAAGCCACAGACATCTACCAAGGACGAGTCCACCACTTTGAAACCTTATTATTGAACGCATACACTCTAACTCACCTAACTACCTTCTCAATTTCAAGTCACCTCTCCCTGGAGTCTCTTCCCACAAACGCAAGCTTTTCTGACACTTTCACATATCTAGCTTCTTCCCGGTTTGAAAGACACGATGCCCCTTTAGCTGGGAAGTCTCCTTGAGGTTGTGTTCTGTACTTACCCACTCCTGGTGTCCTCAGGGTGACCTGGTGTATGTGAACTACGCTCGGACCGAGGACTTCTTCACCCTGGAGCGCGACATGAGAATCAATTGCTCTGGGAAGATAGTGATCGCCAGATATGGGAAAATTTTCAGGGGAAATAAGGTAATGGTCATATCTTTCCTTCTCCCCCAGTGGGCAAGTTACCTTCCACGTGTAGAGCCATCTCCTTAAAGCTTTCTGAGGGCTTTGAGCTCCTGTGTTTACTTCAGTTTTGTTTTTATTTTACTGGGGATTCATCACAGTGCCAAGAATTATACCTTCAACCTCTTTTTATTGATTATTTGAGATAGATTCTCATCAAATTAGTAAGTTCTCCAGACTATGCTCAAGCTTGAAGTTCTCCTGCCTCAGCCTTCCTAAGAGCTGAGATGACAGGCCTGCACCCCTGGCTGGGCTGAGCCACCTGTGTTCTATAAATGTTCCCCTTCCAAGTACCGAGCATTAAGTAGCAAATAGCTTAAAAAAAAAAAGAAAAAGAAAAACCTGAGTCACTGGAAGCCAGGCATGTTCGTACACGCCTGTAATTCCAGAACTCAGAAAGTTGAGGCACAAAGATTGCCAGGAGTTCAAGGCCAGCCTGGACTTCATAGTGAGTTCAGGACCAACCTGCACTATAGCAAGACCCTGGCTCAATAAATAAATAAATAAATAAATAAATAAATAAATAAATAAATAAAAATTGGGTCACTGGAATCCAAGCAATAGAAGGCAGAGTGAATCTAGTGGGTTTGTTTTGTTTTGTTCTGTTTTTCTGTGTCTGCAGTTTTCCCCTGGGGCTGTTGAGAAGCATGAGCTGGGCTTGCTAACTTTGAGTGTTTGTTCCAAATTTTTCATCTTATTCTGATACACACCACATTTGAAGCTCTTTTTTTCCTCACATTTTTAGGACACACTGCTTATACACATTAATACGTTTCATTTTGGCAGATCTGCACATGCACATAGCATATTTAGTTTAATTACTCTGCCCCCAATCCTGGGACATCCTCAACTCCCCACTCAGTTTCCTGTTTCGAGGGTGGAGGATCAATGTGTATGTTGCAATTGATAATATACATACTGCTTGTCTCAATTTTATATATTATCTCCAGAAATAGGAACACAATTTTTAACATGAATTTTTATTATATATAATGAAACTACCTTTTGTGTGTTTGTCTGTGTGTGTGTGTGTGTGTGTGTGTGTGTGTGTGTGTGCGTGTGTGGTACTGGGGCTATGGCCAGGTCCTTCACACTGAGCTACATCTCCAGCCCATTTTTTAGTTTGATTCTGAGACAGGGTCTCACAAAGTTGCCCAGGGTGGGCTAGAACTTGCAATCTTCCTGCCTCTGCCTCTCACGTTGCTGGGATTACAGGCCTGTACCACTGGGCCCCAAGAAACCAGCCTTCATGTGCAAGTTTTTAAAATTACTGTCACTTGATTTGTTGTTGTTTTCCAAGAAATTAAATTTTTAAAAGTTCATTCTGTCAGCCACAGAATAGGAACCTGGCGTGGGAATGTCCCTGCATATTGTGCTTGTGGACTCCCAGGAGGAGACGGCCAGCAGCCAACAGCCAGCAGCCAGTGCCCACTGTCCCTTGGCTGTCCCTTGTGTGGGAGTTTTCCCACAGTGCTGCTGGGACAGCTGACCCCTTTGAGAACTTGAAATAGGAAAGAGAAAAAAGCCAATTGTCTGTCACTGTTGGAAGCCTAGCAAACCCGAGGGGCTGAAGCTGTGCATCTAAGCATAATTTTGAAAACTGGTATTACCAAATCTGGGGCAGCAATCTTCAAATAGGGACCTTGTATTTCCAAGGTTAAAAACGCCCAGCTGGCAGGAGCCCTGGGGGTCATCCTCTACTCAGATCCTGCTGACTACTTCGCTCCAGGGGTGCAAGTCTATCCAGAGGGCTGGAATCTTCCTGGAGGAGGCGTCCAGAGGGGAAATGTCTTGAATCTCAACGGTGCCGGAGACCCCCTCACGCCAGGTTACCCAGCCAACGGTGAGTGGTCAGGCACACATATCTACCCAACGCTTAACCATGTGTTCAAGTGAGCCTGTTAGATTTCCTATAACACAAGGGGCTGAGAATACTTTTTTTTTTTGCATCTAAAAAATAAGAGAGTTTCCAGTTCAGAAAATCATTGATTCGTGTTTCTTTTCCTTATTTAGAACCCCTGGATCTGGCTGATAGGTTCTGGATTCAGATTTTTACCAGATATTTAAAAAGTTATATGGAACTAGGACAGAGATAGAAAAACAGTATTTTAAAATATTTTTTTGCAGCCAAAGCTGGATCCAATGGCACAGGTTTATGACTCCAGATCTCTGGGAGGCTGAGGTAGGAGGAATTGCAAAGTTTGAGCCCAACCTGGGGAACCTGGTAACTAAGCAAGACCTTGTCTCAAAATCAAAAACAACAACAACAACAAATAAAAACAAAGCAAAACAAACAAACAAACAAACAAGCAAACAAAAACCAAAGAGCTTAGGATATAGCTCCATGTGAAGGCCCGGGCTTATCTCTAGTACCACAAAAATAAATAAAATAATAATAAATATTTTTGTAACCAGGTCCACTGGCACAGACCTCTAATGCTAGAACTCTGGAAGGCTGAGGCAGGAAGACTGAAAGCTTGAGACTAGCCTGGACAACTCAGCAAGACCTGACCCACAATCAGAATTTTAATAAAAGGGGGGTGGAGGGACTTGGGTATAGCTCAGTGTGAAGGCCTTGACCTAGTCCCCAGTACCCCAAGAAACACCAGGGACGTCGGAATACTGGTACTGAAGTGGGGTAAGTCAGGAGCACACCTGGCCCCGTGTCTGCTCAAGGCCGATTTTGCTACCCATAATTTTAGGTCAGGCCAGAATATATTGTCAAGTGAGCGCATTCTAAATTTATAGTTTTTTTCCCATTATGTTTGCTTGCCGGCTGCGTAACAGGAAGAGCACAGAAACTGTCTAAACTCGCTGAATAGCACGTGTGGAACTCAGGGCCTCTAAAGTGAGTGCTTGCCGAGCACGTGCAAAGGCCTGGGATGGATTTCCCAGCGCCAGGTAGGAAATAGCCAGGCTGACTGGTGCACAGCTACAATCCCAGAGTTCTGGAGGCCGCGGCAGGAAGGCTGCCAGAGTTTGCCGCCCGCGGGGCTCCACAGGCAGCTCAGGACCAGTGGCCGACAGCGCCACCGTGATGACTCCAGAGCAGCATCGCCCGTGCTGCGGGCCGCGCGCGCCCGGCGGCACCATGGCGGCTTTCCGCGCTGCTGTGCGCCTTGTAGCCTGTTCAGTGGCTGACCAGCGTCCAATCGTGGGACTGTACCGATAGGTTATTTACTTACTGTGCGCGTGCCAAAAACCTGTGGAGTGAAAATGTTGGTGGCCGTGGCCGCGTGGACCGACTTCGGAAGGTGCTTGCCAGCCTTCGGAGTCACGCAATCCTCAAGACCAATCCAGGGAGACGGCAGATGGGGATGCGCAACGGGATTCGCTGGGGCCCGAGGGAGGGGCGGGGCTTCGCGTGAATGGCGCGCGATCCTTTGCAGATGACGCGCACCGGCGCGCGCCGGCCGAGGCCGTAGGCCTTCCTCGCATCCCCGTCCATCCGATTGGCTACAGCGACGCCCGGAGGCTGCTGCAGTGAGTTCTCCCAGGAGGGGGCCGGCTTGGGTCGCTGTTGTGGTTTTGGCTCCGTACTTCGTGCTTAAGCATCTCGGTGTAGTTTCGAACGTTGACATTGATTACCTAAATGGGAATACACCTCAGGCTCACCATGTCTGCTTATTCTGGGGAGCAGCATCCCGGCAGCCCCAGCTGGTTTGCGCCTGGCTCCCGCCTGGAGAGGCCTCAGCTTTTAGTTACAGTTGGGGTAGGAATTGTTCACTTGGAGCCTTCGGTTAGTCTCCTGACCTTGCCTGGTGCCGCATGCCTGTGCCTGCTGCTGTTCAGGGAAGGTGCCTTTAGTGCTTGTGGCCAAGTCAGGAATAAGCCACCGGGCTCTGACACTTGGGAGCGCGGGACATGACCAGACCTATAATCCCAGCACTCTGGAAGGCTGAGGTGGGAGGATCATGAATTCAATCCCAGCCTGGGCAATTTAGCAACTTAGGGAGACCCTATCTCAAAATAAAAAAATAAAAATGGGCTGTGGATGCAGCTCTGTGGCTCATTGTGAAGGCCCTGGGCTTGAAAAGTGAGGCTTTTAGGGCTACTTATTAAAATAAAGTTCCTCTCTTTCCCTTTGTTCCCTCTCTCTTCTCAGTGCGCTATGGGATAACAGCAAGGTAAGGCCTTGCCCCGTCACACATTTGAAAATATATTTACCCATGGGACAAAGAAATAGTGGAAAATTCCAAAGAACTCCACCTCAGGCTGTCCCTCAGGGCACGCTCTACACAGCCTCGGATGTGAGGAGCAGAGTGCATACTTAACACTGATTGAAATCTCAGCTGTTCTGCTCACAGTTGCACAACCTGGGCTGCATTTCCCAATCACTTGGGTTTTGCTTATTTTGGTTTGGTTTGGTTTTTGTGGTAGTGGGATTTGAGCCCAGGCCCTTCACTCTGAGCTATATATCCCAAGCCCGCTTTTAGTTTTGATTTGTAGGCAAGATCTTGTTAAGTCATTAAGATGCCCAGGCTGGGTTTAGACTTGTGATCCTCCTGCCGAGGCCTCTCAAGAAGGCTGGAATTACAGGCGTGGGCATGGCTTACCTCAACACCCCTCACCTCACACTCCTTTCACCTGTAACATGGGTAGTAATAGATGCTGCCTTATGAGAGTTTCAAATGGATGAAGTGGCAATTAGTATGGAAAGCCTTCTGCACTACCCCACCCACCTAGAAGCTGTTGTAAGCAGGTGCTCAGGACATTAAACCTGTTGACACTGTTATTGTTCTGTCCAAAGTCTCCTTCTGCTAATCATGTTTTTTTGTGTCCAACAGGCACATGGGTGGCTCAGCACCACCGGACAGTAGCTGGAAAGGAGGTCTGCAGGTGCCCTACAATGTGGGACCTGGCTTCACTGGAAACTTTTCGAAACAGTTAAGAGATCAACTTAATGTTACATGGAATCCTTGTTTAAATTTTATTTATTTTTTGGTGTGTACGTGTGTGTGGTACTGGGGATCAAGCCCAGGGCCACTGCACTGAACTATATTCTTAGCCCCCCCCCCCCTTTTTTTCATTTTTGATTTTGACCTAGAGTCTTGCTATGTTGCCCAGGCTGGCTTTGAACTTGTGCTCCCCCTGCCTCAGCCTCCCTGCTAGAGTGCTGAGATTACAGGTCTGCACCACCAGACCCAGCATTGAAATCTTTTCAAAATGCAGTTGTAGAGGATGACAGACAAAAGTGAAATCTACCTGGTACCAGCAAGAAACAGGAACCAATTCCAGAGATGGAAGAGGACACTATTTTTAGGTTATTATAGCTAGCCAATGTAAATGGTGCCTGTGCAGAATCAGAGATCTTTTTAAAGCAAGGATAAAAGATTTCAAAATATGTTATTATTATAATTTGATAGTAGTGTTGGTATTTTGAGACAGGGCCTCATCCTGTTTTCCAGGCTGGTCCTGAACTCAGTGTGTAGCCCCGTGTGTGTGTGTGTGTGTGTGTGTGTGTGTGTGTGTGTGTGTGTGTCCTCCTGTCTCAGCGTCTGAGTGATGAGATTACAGGCATGCACCACCAGACCCAGCATTGAAATCTTTTCAAAATGCAGTTGTAGAGGATGACAGACAAAAGTGAAATCTACCTGGTACCAGCAAGAAACAGGAACCAATTCCAGAGATGGAAGAGGACACTATTTTTAGGTTATTATAGCTAGCCAATGTAAATGGTGCCTGTGCAGAATCAGAGATCTTTTTTAAGCAAGGATAAAAGATTTCAAAATTGTTATTATAATTTGGTAGTAGTGTTGGTATTTTGAGACAGGGTCTCATCCTGTTTTCCAGGCTGGTCCTGAACTCAGTGTGTAGCCCTGTGTGTGTGCGTGTGTCCTCCTGCCTCAGCATCTGAGTGATGAGATAACAGGCATGCACCACCATACTTGGCAAGATGTCACAAGTATTGCTGCTCATCTGTCCGCCAGTCTATGTAAAAAGTGTGTCCTTTACTTTTCATTAGGAAAGTCAAGATGCACATCCATTCCAACAATCAAGTAACAAGAATTTACAATGTGATTGGCACTCTCAGGGGAGCCGTGGAACCAGGTAAGGTGGAGCCGTGCTTGTGTGCCAGGGGCTGCACTCAGCGATGGGGCATAAGAGGGACATAAGAGATACGTCTGTGCCCTGACCGACCTCCCATAAACCCAGCAGAGAGGAAGATGGGGAAATACTGCGTGGTCCTGCTTGGTGAGAAGGCAAGGCACTGGGAGAGGTTGGGTTGACAGGCAAGGCGAGGGCTAAACTCCTCGTGTTGTGTTTTTTTTTTTTTTTTTTTTTTTTTTGCAAATTCGAGCCCACCTAGGGTGAGACCTTGTCTCCAAACTTAAACCCAAAAATGGGGATAGAGCTCAGTGTGAAGGCCCTGGACTCCACCCCCACTATCATGAAGTAATAATACTATAATAATAACATTCGTACAGTGAGCGCTGACCAGGATATAGTCAGTAATTTGTTGAATTTTATTTAGTAGCTACTTTATACTGGCTTGGTGCTCAACACTGGAGATTTTGAGATTTATAAAACATACCTGCCACAGACAGGGAGCTCACAGTGAGGGAGGGGAGCAGAGCATCAGTGGGAAACAACGTGGAAACAAGGCTGGGAGAGTTGGGAGGGCAAACAGCTCCCCCTTCCAGTAGATGGCAGGGATGGGAAAACATCTGAGACAAACCTGGGAAACTTAACAAGGATAGAAAATGAAGAACTCTGTTCTCTTACCCTGAAAATGCTGGAAACAACATGGTGAGGTAGGAGACAGTAGTAGAGATTGTATAAAGAGGCAGCTGAGGTTGATTTCGTACTTCTCCATAATTACTTCTATGGTTAGTATTGAAGCACATATTTCTTCTGGCTATACCTAGTCTCTTCAGATGGAGAAAACATACTGAACCTGGAACAAGCCAAGCATGGTGGTGCAGGCCTGTAATCCCAGCCCTTTGGAGACTGAGGCAGGAGGGCTGAAAAGTTGGAGCCCAATCTGGACAATATGACACCTTAGTGAGACCCTGTCTCAAAATCAAACTGGAAAAATAATAGACTGAAGATATAGCTCAGTGTGAAGGCCCCAGGCTCCACAAATGAATAAAGAATAAATAGGCACTGACGGAATAGCACAGTGGTTAGAGCACTTGCCTAGAAAACACAAGACCCTGTGCTTGACTCCCCCCTCCATACAAACTGGGCCTGGTGGCAAACACCTGTAATCCCATCACTTGGAAGGCTGAGGCAGGAGGACTACCATGAGTTCAAGGCCAGCTGGGGTACATAGTGAGTTCAGGACCAGTCTGGACTACAGAGTGAGACCCTGTCTCAAAAATAAGGAAATTAATAATAGAACACCGTGAAGGATGCCGAAGATGACTCCAGAAGCCTGGCTCGGTGTCTTTGGATGGTGAGAGCGCCTGAATCGTTTGCAGTTTGTTCTGTTATTATCCCAAATGACGCATACTTTGGTCATGCTGCGTTCCAGACAGATACGTGATCCTTGGAGGTCACCGGGACTCGTGGGTGTTCGGAGGCATTGACCCCCAGAGTGGAGCAGCCGTCGTCCATGAGATTGTGAGGAGCTTCGGAACCCTGAAAAGGAAAGGTAATGTGACCAAGGAGCCTGGGATCAGCCTCAGCCCATCTCTGTTTAGTCTTCTGTTAAAGTGACTCTCCAGATTGACCTACGCCATTACCCTGTATCGGTAAAAATCTCAACATGGCTGTCCGTGTCAGCAAATCGTATTGCCTTTTATTTGCTTATGGGATCTGTATGTTACTTAGATGTTGTCCCAGCAGTCCCCAGCCTTTTTGGCTCCAGGGTCCAGTTTCCTTGAGGACTGCATTTCTACAGGGGAAGAAAGGGCAGAAGGAAAGAGATGCTGGGCATGGTGGCACATATCTGTAATCCCAGCATTTTGAGAGGCAGAAGGATTACTGTGTGTTCGAGGCCAGCCTCGGCTACACAGTGAGTTCAAGACCAGCCTGGACTACAGAGCAAGACCCTGTCTCATATTTTAAAACAACTAATTTTAAGAATTAGGAAGAAGGAAGGCTTAATCAGTCTGAATAACTTCATCTACCACACTGCTAGCCCATGAGAACCAGGGTGTAAGACAAAATCCTTTAACTCCAAGGCTGGTGTTCATAAATGCTAAGCCGTACACTTTCCCTACTGGGCTATGGTCTCGGCAGCCACGACCTGGCCGGTGGCAGCCAGTCTCCCGGTGAGTGGCGTCAGCTGGCCCCACGGGGGCCGAGGGTCTTCTCTTTTTCCATCTACCATGAGAACAAGGTGGCACCTCACAGGTTCTTCCTTGGCTTTAGGGGCTATGGACCACCCTGTTCTCCTGTGCAACCCATATGAACACTTCATGTCCTCCCAGTGTCTTTCCTGGGACCTAAATGCATCAGCATTTTCACGTTGTTAGTGCATGTTGCATATGCAAATTGGTGGGTTTCCTTTGGCAGCGTTGCACACACCGATCATTTTTGTAGCAATGAGGATTGAAGACAGGGCTTTCGCCTTCACCGACATCTCCAGCCCATTTTTATATTTGATTTTGGGACAGTGTATCTTAAATTGCCTATACTGGTCCTCCTGCCTCAGCCTACCAGGATGCTGGAATTACAGCCTTGCCCCCACTTGGCCCATCTCTATAGTTTAACAGAAAAATCACCTTTAAAATCTTTCAGATTCACACTCCCTAACTAATAAATGAAATTTTCTCTTCGTTTTATTTCACCCATTTGAGTGTATTATGCATTTTTCCAGCATTTACATATGGACACATACACACATCTCTTTCAGGATGGAGGCCTAGAAGGACAATCCTGTTTGCGAGCTGGGATGCAGAAGAATATGGTCTCCTTGGCTCTACCGAGTGGGCAGAGGTTCGTGGACAATTTGTGACAACATCAAAAAGAAACCAAGTTACAGTGTCTCCATTGATTGTATAAAAATAACATGTGAATCTGAAGAAAAGCTCAGAGTCTTTTAAAAAAATGTCTGAAATAATATGTCCTTGTCCCAAAAGTAAGAGGAAAAATTTTTATCACTCAAAGAACTAAGTTTGAAGCTGTGGGCAGAGGGCGGTGGTGCATGCCTGCAGTCTTAGCACTCTGAGTGTGATATATCTTCCGAATTATTTTTTTCATGAGAAAGAGAGAGAGAGAGCGAGAGAGAGTGAGGGAGAGAGAGAGAGAGAGAGAGAGAGAGAGAGAGAGAGAGAGAGAGAGAGAGGGAGAGAGAGAGAGAGAGAGAGAGAGAGAGAGAGAGAGAGAGAGAGAGAGAGAGAGAGAGGGAGAGAGAGAGAGAGAGAGAGAGAGAGAGAGAGATGTTAGGGATTAAAGCCAGGTTTGAGAAAAGAATCTTGCCAAGTCACTAAGTTACCCAAGCTGAGCTCGAACTTGCAATCCTCCTGCCTCAGCCTTCCTGAACCACCACATTCCAGTTTGTTTTTCCATATTTTTTATCTTGCAGTCAAATTGCTTGGGAAATTGTGTGTTCTGGAGACTCAAATACACAGTTTAATACTGTTATTTCTAAATATATGCAGTTATCATTTTGATCGGTAGGTGGTGCTACAGGAGAATCTGTCTTCATGTGTACATGATTTAAGTTCATAAACTTGGTGAATTTGAAGTAGCCCACTGTTTGCGAGGCAGATAAGATTTCCTATTTGAATAGCAAGATGATTTGGGTATGCATTCCACTGACTGGTGTCTTCGGTCATCCTCATTCACTGAGAGAAATTTTTGAAGGACACACTGCAGTACAATTAAGACATTAACTCTTTCCCATTTACTATTAGTAAGTGGATAGCTTTGTTTTCAATGTTGGTTAAAATATTTTTTTTTTGTTGTTTATCATTAGTAAGCTTTATTGAAATTTTGTCCAATGCACTCTCTTCTGAGAACTTTATGTGTCACATCTGTGGTTGACGTGGACAAGTTCAACTTTTAAATCTACATTCAAGCCAGATTGGCACAGGCTGTAATCCCAGCACCCTTGAAGGCTGAGGCAGAAGGACTGCAAGTTCAAGCCCTGCCTGGGTAACTTGTTGAGATCCTGTCTCAAATATACAGTAAAAAGAGGGCTTTTGAATCTATGTTTATAGATTTCTCTTTCTTATTATAGGAGAATTCTAGACTCCTTCAGGAGCGTGGGGTAGCCTATATTAATGCTGATTCTGCTATAGAAGGTAAATACTGTTGGTTTCATAGAAGAGTTGTGATTGTGTCAGAGGCAGTCGTTTCCTCAGTAGGTCATGTTGTAATGAGGGAGGCAGCCACCTAATGTGGGCAGGAGGTCTGTGACCAGTTCATCACGCTCATAGCTTGACCCTGCTGAGTAGTGCATGAGCCTTAATCTGAGTCTTTGCTTGTTCCTTTTGCAATTGTCCACTTTCTTTGCACTGTAGACTGGAGATTCAGAAAAGCTGCACTTTTTTGTTGGTTTCTTCTGCCAGGATATCTTAAATATTGTAGGAATTGGGCAGAAACCTGTTGAATGGGTAAGTTGTCAATCTAAAGAGATTTATGATTTAAACTGGAGTGTGAAAAAGTATTGTTCAAATTAAACTCTCAGTCTTACCATAATATGCATATACATTTTGGAAAAAATACCGAATTTCAAGATTTCATCGTTCACCAAATGTTTTTATTGTTGCCTTTTTCTTTAACTCAGAAAATACTTACTGACCAGCTGTTTGGGCACTGTGCTCCCCAAGAATTTGGAAACGGTCTTATGTTTGGGAGATGATTGGTTAGGACAGATAACACAGTGGTTCGGTCTGGGGTTACAGTAGGTACAGGCTCTATACAAAAGATTAATCAGAATGCTGTGGCACTTCAGAGGGGAGAAATAGAGCACCTTCAGCGAGGTTTATCAAAATGGATAGAAGCCCATGGCGAGAGGAAGGTAAGGTCAAGTCTACCCTGGGCCATTTAGAAACTTAAGGGGACCTTGTCTCACAATTAAACAGGGCTGGAGAGGTGATTCAGGACAGGGGCCTTGGGTTTGCTCTCTAGTACTGCAAAACCCAAAACAACAGTCTTCATAACAACACAAACAAGGCTTTCAAGACAGGCCTTGAAGTGTGGTTATGCACTGAGTAAGCAGAGGACGGAACTATTATCTCAGATTTATTTGCACACAAATATAAGAGTCCCTTGTCAGTCCCCTCCAGCCCCACGTACCTTCTGTCCCTTGGCCCCTGCAGCGTCCTGGACATTTTAACTGCTGTTCTCTATACTCAGATGGCTCCTTAATACACTCTCTTGGGTGAATTCTTATTCTTGGGTCCTTCAGGGGTTACTGCTGAGTGTAGGCATATCTTGGTGGCCTTTGTTCCTGGTGTTAGGAAACCATTATTCGTTCTACAAACTGCCTCCTCCATAAATTGTATTCTTCAGCAAAGGACAGGCAGGGTCTGCAGTGTTAGTATCTTATTCAATAAATATGTGGTGCATGAATACACAAGGTGAGGGAAGAATGGAGTGGAGGGTGGGCCTATATATCTTAAAAAGCGATCAGTGCAAACTCTATAGCTTAGAGATGCCAGATCAACACTGGAAACACAGTAGGCCTGTGATCTTAGTGCTGGATCTCAAGTTCAAGCCCAGCCTGGGCAACTTAGCAGGACCTTATGTCTTAAAAAATAAAAAAGTAGAAATAAACAACAGAAGTACAGAATCTTGGTGGACCCATGTTGGCTGTTAGGTTTTCTTCTTTATCGAGAGTCTGGGCTATATTGGCCCAAAAATGAATTTCCCCAGTGCATTTCAGTTGTTTCCCTCTTCTATAGTTGGCCGTTGGTCTGGTCTTCCATGTCACAGGCCTGGCTGCTTTCTGTTGACGTGTGCAACCTCATATTGTGACATTCTTGAACTCCAGTTTTTCACCCTTAAGTGCAGTTCCTAAGAGCTCCTGTCTCAGGAGGCGATATGAGGGCCAGAGGAGTGAATGTTTGCAGAGCTCCCAGGCCTGCATCTTGCATGAAGTGAATGCTTATTCAAAATGCTCGCTCCGTTATTATGATTGCTCTTACCAAGAGCATGAACAGGTGACACATATATGTCCTACAGGATGATCCAGATATATGCTCAAATAAAGAGGAGTTGTATTCTTTCCATTGCTAGTTGTTTAAGATTTTGAAGATTTAACTTTTTTTTTTTTTTTTTTTTTTTTTTTTTGAGGCAGAGTCTCATTCTATAGTCCAGGACTGACTCACTCTGTAGCCCAGGATGACCTCATGGCAATCCTTCTGCCTCAGTCTCTGAAATGCTAGGATTAAAAGTGGGTTCCACCATGCCGGACTAATTTTTATCTGGTTCTGGGGAATTGAACCCAGGACTCTGCACAAGCTAGGCAAACACTACCTAGTGAGCTATTTATTTCTCCAGCCACTGTTACTGATTTATTTTGCTTGTGGGGTGTCTTAGTTTCTTTTTTGTGGCTGTGATTCAATACCCAACGTCCATAAATTTAGGGGAGGAAAGATTTATTTTTGCTCACAGTTTCAGAAGGTCACACTGTACTCAAGGGTGGCCAGCAACACTGGAAGTACATGCAGAAGCAGAGGTGGAGGCAGCTTCATGATGTGACAAACAGGAAGCCAAGTCAAAGCAGTTGAGACTAGTCCTCAAGGAAGGCAGAAGGTGGCTTATACATCCTTCCAGGTCTCATCCCAGTGATCAGCCCCTCCTGGATCCAGGTGTGGAAGGAGTCGTAAGCCCCCACTACACACCTGTGATCCAGTTTACATGCCTGTAATCCAGCTTACATGCCTGTAACATACACCTTCAGTCTAGGCCCCGATCTCCCAAAAGCTCATGCTTCCATAGACAATCTATTCAAATTCATGATACTTTTGCGGGGACATTCCAGGTCCAAACCAAATATGACTTTTCTCTCTGTTTTGCTGGGTATTGGAAACTTACCATGATGACATCAAACTGTCACACTGAGATACATTCTCAGTCCATTTTAACTTTTTTTTTTATTTTGAGACAGGGTCTCAATGAGTTGCCCAGGCTGGGCTCAGACTTGCAATTCTCCTGCCTCAGCCTCTCAAAATACTGACTGCAGATATGTACACCACGCCTAGCTCCCCATTCTATACTTCTTGGTGCACGCGCGCGTGTGTGTGTGTTGTTACTGAGGGTTGAACCCAGGGCCTTTGCAGTGAGCTACATCACCAGTCTTCCCTGCCCACCTTATTTTAAGACAGGGTCTCCCAAGTTGCACTTGGCACTCTGATGAGACAAGAGGATCACAAGTTCATGCCCAGACTAAAGACTTGGCAAGAAGCTGTTTCAAAATTATAACTAAAAAAGGGGCGCTAGGGATATAGCTCACTGTCAAGGCTCTGTGTTTTCATTTAGGTTTTGAAAGGATCATTTTATCTAAGGAATTAGTGATGGTCTTTGAGTAAAAGGGTAACAGAAATGAATGAAAGAAGAAACCATCTGGCCTTGTTTTTCAGGAAACTACACGCTAAGAGTTGACTGCACACCATTGATGTACAGCTTGGTATATAACCTGACAAAAGAGGTAAAAAGTCATTAAGTCATTACACATTTTGAGAAAAATGGAAGGCCTAATACTTTCTGGAGATAACACTGTGCTTTTAACATTCATGTTTTTTAGCTCGCCATTTCAAATTTTTTTTTTTTTTTTTTTTTTTTTTGTGAGACATGGTCTTACTCTATAATCTAGGCTGGTCCTGAATTCACTATGGGGCCTAGCCAGGCCTCAAACTCACAGCAGTCTTTCTATCTCAGCCTCCTAAGTGCTGAAATTACAGTGACTGCCACCATGACCACCTTATATGGTGCCGGGGAATCTCACCGTCTTTTTTTGTGTAACATGTATCCACCTGTAGAACATCTCCCTAGCCCGCTGTTCCCATGTACTACTCCTTGTGCCCCACACTGTGAGCAGCCTTCAGGAAGTGCCACATCTGTCTTCTCTCATTAGAAAATGAGGAAGCTGAGCTCAAAAGCATCAGTCACCAAGCCACATCACAGGCGCTGTAGCCAAACCAAACTTGGCCCTCAGGTCTAGTGCTTTGGTCTTATAACTGGTTTTCATTGTGGATAGAGCAATGCCAACTGACTCAGGAACAGAAACAGCTCCATGTTCTAAAGGAAATGGGATCAGCATCCAAGTGCGGTGCCTGGTGAGTGCCACCTTGACCGGGTCGAGGCTCCTAGAGAGGTGCATGGCTCATGGCGGAGCTAGGTTCCTTTTTGTCTTTTATTTTTTGCTAGAAAATTGAACCCAGGACCTTGTGCTTGCAAAGCAAGCACTTTAACCACAGAGCTATGCCCCCAGGCCCGTAATCAGAATTCCATGGTCGGGGTAGAGGACTGGGTACAAAAGAAACATCCTAGTCTGTTGGAAGCTCAATCAAGAACAACTGTAATTCCACAGATTCAAGGGAAAGGATTTTATGTGTAAAACAGACAAAGAAATGATCACAGTGAACCCAAGGTCAGTGCAACCTCCCGACTTCCCTAACGTGAGACCAACCCAGGACCCAGGGGCCAGCTGGGAACAGTGTCACCCTACTACTCGCAGGGGGCTGATCCCAGGCCAGCTGACTGACCTTGCCGGTGTGGCGAAGGTGCAGAATGTCAGGCACACAGCCTCCAGAAATGTTGAGGTCAATCCCGTCTCCCCACTGGAGGTATTCCCAGGTAGACACTCTCATATGGTGAGGAATAAAGCAGACTGAGTCTGAAAGTCATGCAGGCAACCGTTCACTGAACCAAACAAAAGTGAAAAATCCTCTGCCAAGAGGAAACCCGAGCAGATCTTTGTTACAGAAAGTAGAAAAGGAAGGAAGAAAGAAAAGGAAAGAAAGAAAGAATGAAAGAACAAAGAAAAGCTCCACTTGTGTGTAATCCCAGCACTCAGGAGGCTGAGGCAGGAGGATTGCCTGGACCCCATAGTGAGAATAGGATCAACTTGGACTACAGAGAAAGACCCCATCAGAAAATGCTGAGGAAGCTTGTTAGTTACGTGGTTTGTTGGCCGAGTTGGTGGCACCCTGTTACAGTTGCCAAACGTTGCAGTCTCTGGGTCAGATCTGAACTAAGGTAAGCTTGGAAATTATAGGTTTCCTTTTGTCTCATTTGGGGAAAACAATTTGCAGAATTTCTTATTTTACTGATAAGTTCACAATTCAGTAATATATATTTCATTCTAATTTCAAAGTTGCATTTCTTAGAATAATAGTGATGTACTGTCTCCAAAAGCGAACATTTGTGTGAAGTCGTTTTGTTTCTTCCTGTATTCATTTTTGACGAGCTAAGAAGTTGGCCCAACTTTTGACTCTCTTCACATTATGCAAATTTAACTCACATCCCTGACACCCTCGCAGCTGCGTCTGCCATAGCCTGTATCTGTGATCTTCATGTCCTGGCCTATGGTCCCCACTGTGGCGTACATGGTACCGCTCCCCTGCACTCCTGAGATCGACAAAAGAATTACGTACACTGGGAGTGTGGTGGTTTCGATCTGGAGTGTCCCCCAAGGGACTCATGTTCCTATGGTAGGGTTGGGAGGTGGGGCCTGGCTGGAAGGAGCAGGTGCTTAGGGCTTGACCTGGAAGGGTATGTGCTGGTTGCACCTTCTTCCCATTTCTCTCTGTTCCATCATGCTGTGAGGACCTTTGTCTTCGGGAGCCCCAGCTCCAGCCCTGCCATGTGATTCCACTACTCTCCAACAGCCCACGTATGAAAGGATCGAGACCTTATGAAACTGGGAGCTGCAGTAAATCTTTTCTCCCTTAGTTGTGGATGTCGGGTATTGAGTCACAGCCACGAAAAAGTAACTAAGATAGTGAGTCATATGTAAACTCTTTGAATTTGTTGAAAAACAGTATGTTTGACTTTTAGTATAAGGTTTTCATGTCTAGTGTGTGTGTCTGTGGTGCTGAGGATCACACCCAGGGCCTTTACACTAAGCTACATCCCACCTTTTCTTTCCCAATTTTTATTTTGAGTCAAGGTCTAGCTTAGTCACTAAGTTACTCAGCCTGGGTTCAAATTTATGATACTCCTGCCTCAGCCTGCAGCTTGCTGGGATAATATCCTGTGCCACCATGCCTGGTTTCTAATTTATAAAAGTCTTATATCATGAATTACTTAATTACCATAAATAATTATGGAACATTAATTGTCTTAGTTTTTTAAATATTTCTGGTGCCTCTTATACTCTAAACCTAGAATTCAAAAATGAGACATTTCATTAGTGAAGTATTCTCATGTATAAAATCAGAAAATGCATATAAATTCCAATGATTGGGACAGTTGTAACAAATATCAATTAAACTATAAGTATTTTATTATGTATTCTTTAATGAACTAGACAAGAAGAAATACTAAAAGGATAATTAGCTTGCATTTGTTTACTTATTTCTTGGTACTGGGAATTCAGCGTAGGGCCTTTTTTTTCTTTCTTTTTTATTTTTATGAGAAAAGGTCTTTCTCTGTAGTACAGGATAGTTCTGAACTCTTTCAGTAGCCCAGGTTGGTCTTGAACTAATGGCAGTCCTCCTGGGTCAGTTTCCTGAGTGCCAGGATTATAGGCATGCATCACCACACTCAGGTAATGTACTGCTGGGGAATCAAACTCAGGGCCTCATACCTGCTAGGCAAGTGTTTTAACCATGGAGCCCCATTTTCTCAGGGCCTTTGCATTTTTGATTTTAAGACAGGGTCTCACCAAGTTGACATATTGCTCAGTTTTGGAACAGGGGATTGAGCCCCAGGGCCTTGTGCGTGCCAGGGAAGCACTCTGCCACTGAGCTACATCCTCAGCTCCCCAGGCCTGGCTTGAACTTGTGATCCTCCAGCCTCAGCCTCCCAGAGTGCTGGGATTATGAACCTGCACAACTGGACCCAGCTTAGCCTTGTTGTTTTTAATTGTCTCCATAGACAGATCCCATCTCCTGTTTCTCTGGACTGTCGTCTCACGACTTACCCTCTCGTGAATGGACCGAGTAACTTTTGTATCTCTGACGTGGAAGCATTTATTTCATTTCTTGCTTTTGGCTGTCACAGCTGCGAAGCCCTGATGCAGACTTCGAGGGCAAATCCCTGTATGAGAGCTGGAGCCTCCGGAACCCCTCACCTGAGCTCAGCGGCAGGCCCAGGTAGCATGTAACCCAAACATTGCCAAACTTAGTAGTTGCATGATGTTGTTCTGAAAATAAGAGTATTTTGTATCTGTTATTCATTAAAAAAAACTTCTAAAATGCTTCAAAATCAGATAAGGGAAAATCGTTTGCTTTGGCTTGCAAAGTATTACCATGTGCTCTGAAGTTAACTCTGTTGGTGATCGAAACAATGATTCTTATCAGAATAGGGAGAATTTACAAGCTGTGATAGAAAAAATGGTGAATTTTCACGTTTTTTAAAATGTGGAACTGCTTGGACCTCATATCATAGGCCTGTAATACTAGCACTCAGGTAGGCTGAGGCAGGACAGTCACAAGTTCAAGCCCAGCCTGGGTACTTTCGTGACTTAATGAGACTGTTTGAAAATAACAATTTTAAAAAGTTGGCTGAGGATTTAGCTCAGTGTGAGGCCCCTGAGTTCAATCCCTACTACCACACATCAGAAAAAAACAAACAAAAAAAACCCCCATAAACTAGTCACTGCCCAAAGCAGTCTTAGACAAGTTGTGCAATCTTGATACTTGGTGAAAAGTCTACCCTGAATGACTCTGCTGTTTTACCTCTTCAGGATCAATGAGCTGGGGTCAGGTAATGATTTCGAGGTGTTCTTCCAAAGACTTGGAATTGCGTCAGGCAGAGCACGGTACACTAAAAACTGGGTAAGTGTATGTCAGTCAGTTCTCCCAAATTATCTGTGAATGGATTTTAACTGACCAAAAAGTGGCTCAAGCTCAGCCCAGTACCACAGACCTGTAAGTCCAACACTCTGGGAAGCTGAGGCAGGAAGATCACAAGTTCAAACCTAGCCTGGACAACTTAGCAACTTAGTGAGACTCTGTCTCCAAATCAGAAATAAAAAAGTTGGTGGGATGTAGCTCAGTGTGAAAGCTCTGGGCCCGATCCCTAGTATCAGCAGCCCTCACACACTTACGTGTAACCAAATTCAGATAGGCATGTTCTGTGGTGAGGTTCCCCTCTGACATCTAGTGACCTGAGCACCATGTCTGAGGGCCGCCTGGCACCAACACGCCTTTCTGCAAATGTGAACTTCTGTGTGATCCTACAGTGTATTTTCTGTGTTAGGTAAAACATCACATGGTTTCTGTAATATGAGAAAAACAGAGGATAAGAAGTAAAAGAGTGAAATAAAAGAGTGATGGAAGAAAATAGGAAGGTAGATTTTGTGAACAGGGAAACAGGATGTGGCAGGGAGGGTAAAAATGACCCTGATGCGATATGTAGGCACATTAGTTCCTTATGTTGAATGCAATTATTATGCATCACAAATGACATATTAATAACAAGAATAGTCTTTGTGTTATTTAATGGCATTACCTTCCCTCCTTCATTTAAGTTAGAAATTCAGGAGTTGCTTTTGACTTTTCTTTCCCCATTGTCATTCAAAGTCAGTCCACCTCAAGACATGTGAGCATTTTCTGAGTCGTACATGGAAACGCTTCAGCTTTTCTTTCTTCCTCGTCATGGGCCAAGCTTACCCGCGGTAGATACAGCGCTCTGCATTTTGTCACAGGCTGTCTTACGAAAGATGTATTTGTTTCTGTTTTTGTAGAAAACCGACAAATTCAGCAGCTACCCCCTGTATCACAGTGTCTACGAAACGTATGAGCTGGTGGAAAAGTTTTATGACCCAACATTTAAGTACCACCTCGCTGTGGCCCAGGTCCGAGGAGGGATGGTGTTCCAGCTGGCCGATGCCGAAGTGATCCCTTTCCACTGCCAGGATTATGCTGCTGCTCTGAGGAAGTACAGTGACAGAATTTATGCCATTGCGGCGAAGCACCCACAGGAAATGGAGGCACATGGCGTGTCGTTTGGTGTGTAATGCTTACCCTCGCAAAGCTGATTCTCTGTACGTCACCATCAGTTCCTAAAATGCTAGGAACAACCGTATGCCTACAACTATTCCACAGGATCAAATATTCTGTTTATTTCTAGAAATGTATTCTCCACCTCATGGATGCTTACATATTACAATACCCAAATATAAATGCTTGAAAACACAATCAAAGAATGGCTTTCCATGTTTCCATTTTTTTAAAACTATAAAACAGTACCATTACCAAATGTGTCTCTAGCTGGGCACACCAGCCTATAAGCCTAACATGGTGGGAGGCTGAGGCAGGAGGATCACAATTTTGAGCCTAGCCAGGTAACTTAGTGACTTAGTGAGATCCTGGCTTAAAACTAAAAGTAAGAATTGTCCTTGGGATGGAGTTCAGTGTGAAGGCCCTGGGTCGCATCCCTAGTACAGAACGGGACAAAATAAAACCAAAAAAAAAAAAAAGTTGTATTTGTAAAACTTTTAATGATTCCAATTTTTATTTCAGATTCACTGTTTGCTGCAGTAGAGAATTTTACAGAAATTGCTTCTAATTTCAGCAAGAGACTTCAAGACCTGGACAAAAGCAAGTATGTCCTACATTTATTTTTGAACACACCAGTTAAAATTAAAAGAAAATCCCTTGGAACGTTTCTGCTGATATCTCCTGGACTGCACTCTGCTGGTCCCGGCCCAGGCTGCCTGGCCTTCCCAGGGCCTGTGCCTGACAGTCAAGGTGGTGCCCAGCAGTTCCGCTGCCTCCTGGAGACCAGGGGATGCATTACCACATGCAGCCTAGAACTGAGGGTCTCCCACTATGTGACCAGATGCATTATCACGAGGTGCCTCCTAGCAAGGAAGGTCCCCTGCTGCCCTCTGACCCCAGCTTTTTCTAGTTCTCTCATTTGCTCCTTCACTCGGTGAACATCATACTTCAAATTAGCTTATTCTCCAAACTCATCTTTTTTCTACCTCTTTCTTTTTTCTTTTGTGGTACCAGTGCTTGAACTCAGAACTTTCACACTAACCTATATCCCTAGTCCTTTTGTTTTTTATTTTGAGACAGAGGCTTGCAAAATGGTCCAGGTCCAGGCGGGGCTTGAACTTGTTGCGATGCCCCTGCCTCAGCCTCCTGGAGTGACGGGATTACAGGTGTGCACCACTGCACCTGGCTAATAAATGATAATTATACATGTTATTTTTCTTTAGGGTTTTTAATTTTTTTCTGTTATTGCTATATCTGGTCTGATTTTTTAGTTTGGTGCATAGTACCTACATTTTTATGAAATTATGTTTTCTATTTCTTTTTAGCCCAATATTACTGAGAATTATGAATGATCAGCTGATGTTTCTGGAGCGAGCATTCATTGATCCTTTAGGGTTACCAGACAGGCCTTTCTACAGGTAAGTAATAAAGATGATGCCCTGTGCGTGTGTACGTGTGTGGGGGGGAGGGGGGCTGTAATACAGTTGGAACCCAGCCCCCACACAGAGCTCCAGCCCCAGCCTAGCCTACTTTTTACTTTTGATTTTGAGGCAGTGTCTTACAAGGTCTGTAAGTTGCCCAGAATGGGCTCAAACTTGTAATCTTCCTGCCTCACCCTCCCAGAGTGCTGGTATTACAGGCCTGCGCCACTAGGCCAGGACCTGTAAGTATTCTTTTAAATCTCTGATTTCAAAAGAATACATGTTGATTTTAGGAAATTTACAAGATTCAGAAAGATACAAGCAGAAAACAAAAATTCCTCCAGTTCATATCAGCCAAGTATAAAATCACATTTATCTTTTGGTATTAACCTTTCATCCCTTCCCCTGTTTTAAATACATGTGTGTTTCTTTACAAACATAGCAAACAATAAGTCTATATACAGATATGTGTAATATATAACATGCATATATTAATGTAGTCCCTCCCCTAGTGCTCAGCCTTAAGGGTTTTCCCTAAATCTTAGAAAGGGCACTTGGGATGACTCTGGTAAACACCAGCTGTCATCCTGGTGGTGGTCCCAGTAAGCATCACAGGATGAGTCAGTGCACTGCCAGAGGGTAGGGTGGGAATCATTCAGACAGGCAATTAGTTGCCAACAGCTGTGTGCATGTGACTTTGTGTTCGGTCAAAGAAGGAACTTGGTGGAACCAAAAACATGGCCAGCTGCAAGAGAACTTGGGGTGAAAGTTTACTGCCCCTGTGACTATAAGCCTGGTCAGCAGGTCAAGGAGTAAGGCTGCTATGATCCGACACCTGGCCAGTAGGTCCAAGCATAAGGCGAGGGGTAAGGCACAAGGGACCAAGGGGACGAAAAAGAGGGTACGGAGCAAAGGTTGGGGGGCACGAAAGGGTTAAGAGGAGTGACTCTGGGGTGAAGAGAGCCTTTGTGGAGTGTGGAGGGATTAGTCAGTGTGAGTGGAAGAGGGTGGAGGCGCACAATGCAGTTACCTGATAGGCTGGGAGCACCGGCATGTGGGCTGCAGGTCAGGGGAGACAGGTGGCCCCTGGAGGTCGGGTTTGCCATCAGCTGGCCGACTGCAGAGGCCAGCAGAGATGTCAGCTGGGGCTGGCGAAGTCAGGTTGCTGTGACTGGAAAGAAATAAGGGAACAGCTGTCTGTAAGCCAGGGTCAGACACAGAGAGCCAAGCCTCTGTGTGTGAGAACAGTGCAGCGGTTCAGCCCACGAGTTACAGTAGAGGAACCCCAATCTTTGTAATTATTTTTTTCCCTCGTAACAGGGATTGGACCTGGGGCTTTCACACTGAGCTACACCCTCAGCCCATTTTTTAGTTTCAGTTCTGAAACAAGGTCTCTCTATGTTGCTGAATTCCCCAGGCTGAGCCTGCAGTCCTCCTGCCTCAGCCTCCTGGAGTGCTGGGATTAAAGACCTGAGCCACTAGGCAAGGCAATAATACATATTTCATAGACTAGTCTTTGAAGAATATTGGAAGTTCACTTGACTCGTGGTTTATTCAGATAACTAAGTTCAGATTACGTGGTCCATGTCATAGAGGGGGCGCACTTTCTCTTCTTGTATGTGTTCGAGTCACTGACAGACTCGGTTTTGCCCGCAGGCACACCATCTCTGCTCCAAGCAGCCACAATAAATATGCAGGGGAGTCGTTCCCGGGGATTTATGATGCTCTCTTTGACATTCAAAGCAAAGCAGACACTTCCAAGGCATGGGAAGAAGTGAAAAGACAGATTTCCATCGCAGCCTTCACCGTGCAGGCTGCAGCTGGGACCCTGAAGGAGGTTGCCTAGTGGAGTGCTTAGGAGACCTCGCGCTGGCCGTGCATCAGGTCAGTGGTCGCACACACACGGGAAAAACCGAACGAGAGACTGTGTGTGCACATGCGTGCATAAGACTGGCATAGGCCTATAATCCCAGCACCCTGGGAGGCTGAGACCGTACGATCATAAGTTTTGAGCCCAGCCTGGTCAACTCAGCAAATTAATGAGATCCTTTCTCAAAAAAATGGGCTGGCCTGATGGTTACTATTATATATCACAAGTACATAAAAAAGAATTATATAAAATAGAAAAAATTGGACAGGGGATATAACTCAAAATGATGGCTCTAGGCTCAATCCCTAGTACAAAAAAAAAAGCAATTTTTTTTAATACTTGCAGAATGTTGTTTTAAAGTTGAAAAGGTGAAATATTCCAACTACAGAGAGCTGGGCCTTGGTGGCAAAGACCTATCACCTCAGCAGCCTGGAAGGCTGAGGCAAGAAGACTGCAAGTTTGAGCCCAGCCTGGGCAATTTGGTGACTTAGCAAGATTTTGTTTCAAAATCAAAAATATAAATGGGCTGGGGAATGTCGTTCACTATGGAGGTTCTGGGTCTTGATCCTCAGTACCGTAAGAAAGGAAAAGAAAGAGAAGAAAAGAGCTAGAGAAATGAAGCAATGTGAGTCTAGGAAATAATATAAAGAATACTAACCTGCGCTGAGGGCCTGCTCAGTGGTTAGAGCGCTTGCCTAGCAAGCTGAAGGCCCTGGATTTGATTGCCCAGCACCACATGAAGCAGGCATGGTGTCACATGCTTCCAAGGCTGATGCAGGAGGCAGAAAAATTGCCTTGAGTTCCAGGCCAGCCGGGGCTACACACATGGCTCAGAACTAGCCTGAACTACACAACTACAAAGCGAGTCTGTCTTGGAAAAGAAAAGACCACCTAACAACAGAGGCACAGTAACATGGACGTATTTTCCAGGACAAGGTAGAGAATTCTACACAAGAACAGGAAGGGCAGATGGGAGGAGCATTCACTTCCGGGGCGGAGCTGAGCGCCAAAGGAGAGCATTCCCCCTTCCCATCCTTCTCCTCCTCCCCCACCCTGTCACTCTCTCAGGCAGCACATTTGCTGGAAGACCATACCTAGGCCTCCCAGAAACTTGTCTCCTAGCCACTGTGAGGAGTTGATGGAGGAATGATGTAATTCATTAAAAGTAATACAACATGAATAGTTAGCAAAAAATATATGTATATATATTTTCACCAATTAAAGTGCATTACTCACATACACTTTGCAACCCCTCGTACTGAGTTTTTAACTTGTTTTTAACTTATTTTTTCTCCCAATACATCTCGAAGTATTCTAAGAAGAAAGTACGTGTTTTCTGCTAATTAAAGGTTGGGAACACAAGCAATGAAATACAATATTTTGGGGGCTGGAGGAATTGCATGGTGGTTAAAGCTCTTGCCCTGCAAGTGCAAAGCTCTGAGTTCAATTCCTCTGCCCCATATAAAGCTGAGCGTGGTGGCACAGGCCTGTAATCTCAGTATTCGGGAGGCTGAGGCAGGAGGATTGCCATGAGTCCAAGGCTAGCCTGGGCTCTATAGTGAGTTCTGGACCAACCTGGACTACAGAGTGAGACCAGTCTCAAAAACAAACATCAACAAAAAAAGATGTTTATCCTGAGTTTGAGGCCAGCCTGGGCTTCATAGTGAACTGAGAACCAGCCTGGGCTATAAAGCGAGACCCTGTCTCAAAAAAAAAAAAAAAAAAAAAAAAAAAAAAAAAAAAAAAAAAAAAAAAAAAAAAAAAAAA